>CM067175.1:2036957-2085178 GCA_034093135.1 Erigeron breviscapus
CGCTTGCTCTTGTTCTTCACCCCATTCGAACTCTCTTGACTTTTGGGTCAATTGGGTTAAAGGTACCGCAATCTTAGAGAATCCCTGAATGAACCTCCTATAATAACCCGCCAAACCTAGGAAGCTACGCACTTCCGTTGGTGTCTTGGGTGTCTCCCATTTCTTGATCGCTTCTATCTTAGACGGATCTACATGGATTCCTTCTTCGTTCACAACGTGCCCCAGAAATTGGACTTGACGTAGCCAAAATTCACACTTAGAAAACTTAGCATATAGCTTCTCGTCCCTAAGTAGCTGCAAGATTATCCTCAGGTGCTTCTCGTGCTCCTCCTTACTTCTAGAGTATATCAAAATGTCATCGATGAACACTATGACGAACTTGTCCAAGTATGGCCTACAGATCCTATTCATTAGGTCCATGAAAACGGCTGGCGCATTTGTGAGACCAAATGGCATCACTAGGAACTCATAATGCCCATAGCGAGTTCTAAAGGCCGTTTTAGGTACATCTTCTCCTCGTACCCTCAACTGATGATAGCCGGACCTAAGGTCAATTTTCGAGAAATGCGACGCTCCTTGCAGTTGGTCGAACAAATCGTCTATTCGCGGCAGCGGATACCTATTCTTGATCGTCAATTTATTCAACTCTCTATAGTCGATGCACATTCTCAAAGATCCATCCTTCTTTTTGACAAAGAGAATTGGCGCACCCCATGGCGAAGAACTAGGTTGGATTAAACCTTTATCAAGCAATTCTTGCAATTGCTCTGAGAGTTCTCGCATTTCGGAGGGCGCTAGTCTATACGGTGCTTTAGCTACGGGGGCTGCCCCAGGAACTAAATCGATAGTAAACTCTACTTGTCTTGCTGGGGGAAGTCCAGGTAGTTCGTCCGGAAATACATCTAGAAAATCTCTAACCACTGTTACCTTGAGAGGATCCTTATCTTTCACTCGCTTATCCACTACTTGTGCCAAGTATGTGTGGTATTCCTTGCGTAAATACTTCCTCACTTTCATAGACGACACTATCTTGGGTTGGACTCCCGCCTTATGGCCTTGAACTATTAGCACTTCTCCATTTCCCAAGGGAATCCGTATGATCTTCTCATGACAAATGATTTCGGCACGCATTTTTGACAACCAATCCATTCCTACTATTATATCAAAACTTCCTATTTCTATGGGAATCAAGTCAATACTATAGCTCTTATCATCTAAAGTCAGCTTGCAATCAGGGATAATTTCCTTAGTTTCATACTCGTTTCCATTGGCATATTCAACATAATAAGTTTCATCAAGTTCACTAGGTTTCTTATCAATCAATTCTTTAAATTCAAAGGAAATAAAACTTCTTTCAGCTCCAGAATCAAATAACATAGAGGCATAAACATTATTTAGTGGGAACGTACCTACGATGACATTAGGGTCATCACGTGCCTCATTCGCTCCCATGGCATACACCCTTCCTCGGGCTTGACCTCCTTGATTCCCACGGTTCCCTTGATTAACGTTGTTGTCTTGATTCCCCATATTAGCTTGATTCCCAACATTTCCTCGGTTAACTTGATTTCCATTGTTTCCTCGGTTTGCTTGGTTCCCGCGATTTCCAACATTTCTAAAGTTGCCACGGTTACCATTTCCATTTCCACGGTTGCCTTGTGCTCTTCCCAACCTAGGACAAGTGTTCCTCCAATGGTTCGTGCTTCCACACTCGTGGCATCCCCCGGGGTTTCCTCCCAACCTTGGTCCATTCCGACAGTAAGCGGCAAGGTGCCCCATTCGGTTGCAAGTTGTGCAACGTCTGCATTCACCCAAGTGGTTATAACCGCATTGGTTGCACCTTGGAGGCATGCCACGATTTGGATTGGGGTTAGCATCCACAACTCCATAGTTTCTCACAATCTTTTGCCTCTTATCCGGCCCATTCCCCTTGCGATCACCAAACCGATTTCCTCCTCCTTGTCTCAAACTTGATTCACCTCTCGTGTACTTCCCACGCCTAACCAAATCATTTACTAGCCTGGTTGCCAAACTTATAGCCTGCTCAAGAGTGGTAGGGCTTGCAGCAGTGACCATCAACCTAACTTCAGGTGCCAATCCATAGATAAACCTCTCAACCTTCTTAGCCACAGGGGTTACCATCTCCGGCACCAACACGCTCAACTCATGGAAGCGGATCACATATGCCTCCAATTCCAGTCCCCTCATGGCATGGTTCCAGAATTCCATCTCCAGTTTTTGTACCTCTTCTCGTGGACAATACTCACGCTTCAACTCTTCCTTAAACTGCTCCCAAGTCAAAGCATTGACTGCTGCAGGACCTCTAGTAGTCGCTTGGAGATTCCACCAAGTAAGAGCTCTTCCTTGAAAGCTTACTAGCAGCAAACTTAACACGGTCAGCCGGTGCACAATCAATGATGTTCAAGTTGGCTTCCATGCTTTGGAACCAAGTAAGCAACCCAACAGGACCTTCTGTCCCATGAAACTCCTTGGGGTTGCAAGACGTGAATGCCTTGTAGGCATTCCTGTCAATAGCATTTCCTCCTCCATCTTGTCTCCTAGCCGTGTTAAGTGTAGCGGTCACATTCTCCGCAATTTGGGTGGCAATGTTTGGCATGGCGGCATTGATTTGCTGGGAGATAAGCTCAGCTAGCTCGGCCCTTCGCTGGGCCTCTTCACTTGTTTCTCCGCCGGTCCTTCATGGTGCCATGTCTCTACAAAGGATAATATAGTTTAGTCATTCGTGTATTGAATCATATGACATAAACTCGACTCACGACTTCTTGATCTCACACGAGTATATCTAAAGTTATTTAGTGCATAGAGGGTTCGTTTGCACACATATGTATATGTATATCCCGATTCATATTCCTTTTTATAATCACGACGCACTTGTCATTATGAGTAAATAATTGGCTAGGTAAATTCTAAAATTTATCAACCATGCTTTCTAGGTTAATTAAGAGAATACAGAATCTGTGTACGAACTTGGAGCACGTAAACGTGGCTTAAGATGGACGATCTGGGCAAAACTCATAAAATATGAAACGTATGAGTTAAGTTTCACCTCCAATTGGAATCAGGTCAAAAACGAAATAGAACTCCAGATATGGCCGTTCTACCAAAAGTGGTCAGAACTGATTTTCCTGCTGTAACTATAACTTTTATAATAGGGATAACTATAACACAACAAGGATAGCACATCATGTAACCATAGGAGGCATTAAGCATACATATATATCATTTCAATAAGTTTACAAAATTGCTACATGCCAAATGCTATGTGATCATCGTCACACAAAAGCTAGAAAGTTCAAGAAATTGAAACAAAGTACAAACGTTCATACATCAAATAAGTTCATAAATAAAGAAGTCCTTAGGTTCACTTCCTAAGTATGAGAGCTACCACGAGAGTGCAAACAGCCGTGAGCACACATCCCATCATAAATATCACCTCATTAACTCGACGAACTTCTGATATCGCCAACCTCGCATAATCCCCCGTTCGATCCATAACTCCCAAGGCCCTTTCCATCATCACCTCTTGAGTCCTTACCCTTAGTCTAGCATCCCTTAATCCATTTGCTATTCCCCACACCCTCTCCCTTTCTTCACGAGTCATACCAATGGGAGGTGGAGGGGGTACCCCATAAACTGGGCGATGTGGTTCTTCTCCTTGACGCCTATGTCCGAGATGGTACCAGGGATGATCACGAGGAAGGCGCGGCTGAAAGTATGGGTCTTGGGCTGGAAATCTCCCATCACTTAGGTTCATGGGTGCATCTTGCCTTGGCGGAGTGGGTGCTCTAGGGGCTGGTGGTGATGGTGGTGGCGAGGGTGAGCGGCGTCCAGGTTGGCTAGAGGCAACACTTCTAGCATCATCGTCTTCCGATGGGTCTTCCATTGGCTCAGTCTCTTCTTCTTCTTCTTCTTGGAGTGGTTGGGGAGGTTGCTCTTGCTCTAGGCGTCTCCTTTCTTCCTCTTCCATGTGGTCCACGAATCCATACAAATTCCTTGGTCTAGGGGCTGATCCGGAAGCTCCACTTGCTTGCGACATGATGTTCCTACACAAGTTTCACAAAGGCGTGAGATGACGACTTGACTCGACGCTTAGACGACCATGGACGACCGACTTGACCATTGACGACCCATGTGGCAACTTACGGACAGCAAGATGACTCGACGGACCATGAGACGACCTTAACCATTTGACAAGCAACCAACCAACTCGACCAACGACTCACAAGCTTAACAACTAAACAACGACATGACCATCCACAACCGACGACCAACTCGACTCGCACGACCAACATAACCATTTGTAATTAAAGTAATGACTAGGATTCAACTTGTGCATAGCTCTCATGTATTATATCTAAATGGACAAAGTAATACTAGCCAAGTGGGGGTATTAACTAAGGGTTCTAATAGGTAATTCAAACATTGGATTTGGTTATGTATCTTTTGCACCAAGAATCGTTTTTAAAGCTTATTTTCAAAAGACTCATTTTGAATATCCCTTAGACAATCATTTCGATCATTCCATATTAAATTTTTAGTTAGGCATAGTTGATCAGGCTACGCATAAGTAAAACAAGAATACTTTATGATCGACTCAATTGTTTAAGAAATATTCGACTCGTTTTGAAAATACGTAGGTTATAGCAAAAATTCTCTATAACCTTGCTCTCTGATACCATTTTTCTGTAACACCCCGACTAAGGCGGAACACGAGATGTCACAGAACGACATGGTACAAAAGATTTAAATATAAAACATCACCACAAAGTTTCAAATGCCATTCAAATTTAAAAAGGTTACAAGTTCAAGTTGACGTTTAATAAACATTACATGACCAAATCCATTGTCAAAATATCAAATGTTCGCATTACTAGTCCAACATGCAACAAATAAACACATCATCCATGAAGCGGTCCAAAATGCTAACTTACTGCCCTAGACCTGAAAAGCATGAAGAAAAAGTGTCAACTACGAGAGTTGAGTGAGTTCATAGGTTTATGCTAACAACACATATATATATTTAATCCAATTCAAGAAATAATATGTCATAAAATTTCCAAGGATTCCATCATACTATCCATACCCAAACCGTATGTTCAATCAATAATAACCAACCATAAATAATATCAATAACACTTGGCCAAAGGCATAGATTGATGAGTTTGTGCTTGAGCCACTACTAAGACCCTTTCACGTCCAAATAATAATAATGATAACATGTCCCGAAGATATGATAATAGAAGCACATGCTGTCAATCACGTGCAGTAATAATAATGAATGGGTCGTGCCATGGAGACGACCAATAATATATAAAGTAGATTAGAGCACCCCTTTTTCTGTAACACCCCGACTAGGCGGAAACACGAGATGCCACAGAACGACATGGTACAAAAGATTTAAATATAAAACATCACCACAAAGTTTCAAATGCCATTCAAATTTAAAAAGGTTACAAGTTCAAGTTGACGTTTAATAAACATTACATGACCAAATCCATTGTCAAAATATCAAATGTTCGCATTACTAGTCCAACATGCAACAAATAAACACATCATCCATGAAGCGGTCCAAAATGCTAACTTACTGCCCTAGACCTGAAAAGCATGAAGAAAAAGTGTCAACTACGAGAGTTGAGTGAGTTCATAGGTTTATGCTAACAACACATATATATATTTAATCCAATTCAAGAAATAATATGTCATAAAATTTCCAAGAATTCCATCATACTGTCCATACCCAAACCGTATGTTCAATCAATAATAACCAACCATGAATAATATCAATAACACTTGGCCAAAGGCATAGATTGATGAGTTTGTGCTTGAGCCACTACTAAGACCCTTTCACGTCCAAATAATAATAATGATAATATGTCCCGAAGATATGATAATAGAAGCACATGCTGTCAATCACGTGCAGTAATAATAATGAATGGGTCGTGCCATGGAGACGACCAATAATATATAAAGTAGATTAGAGCACCCTCTGTAACACCCCGACTATGGCGGAAACACGAGATGCCACAGAACGACATGGTACAAAAGATTTAAATATAAAACATCACCACAAAGTTTCAATGCCATTCAAATTTAAAAAGGTTACAAGTTCAAGTTGACGTTTAATAAACATTACATGACCAAATCCATTGTCAAAATATCAAATGTTCGCATTACTAGTCCAACATGCAACAAATAAACACATCATCCATGAAGCGGTCCAAAATGCTAACTTACTGCCCTAGACCTGAAAAGCATGAAGAAAAAGTGTCAACTACGAGAGTTGAGTGAGTTCATAGGTTTATGCTAACAACACATATATATATTTAATCCAATTCAAGAAATAATATGTCATAAAATTTCCAAGAATTCCATCATACTGTCCATACCCAAACCGTATGTTCAATCAATAATAACCAACCATGAATAATATCAATAACACTTGGCCAAAGGCATAGATTGATGAGTTTGTGCTTGAGCCACTACTAAGACCCTTTCACGTCCAAATAATAATAATGATAACATGTCCCGAAGATATGATAATAGAAGCACATGCTGTCAATCACGTGCAATAATAATAATGAATGGGTCGTGCCATGGAGACGACCAATAATATATAAAGTAGATTAGAGCACCCCTAGGCAGACCAGAGATGAGGGCGGCCACTCAGGCGGCCAGTCAACCCGCTGCCATCTTGGTGAGTGAGGGGACGAATCCTAGTTGCGCAACCCTCTAACTACAGGCCTCAATGAGTTAATAGTAGTGTACAGGGGACCACCGTTTGACAGTACTCAAGCTCATCATATAACATATAACACGTTGAACATACAATATAATTCCCATATCATTATCATTATTTCAAAGTATCATTTCATAAGAGAAAGTCATTTTAATTAATCATGCTTTTCACCCGCAAGTAAAACATATAAAAGAGTTTGAAAGGGGGCTATGACTCACTTGATTAGAGAGTGAAAGGGGCTAATCAAACGCGATTCCTTCGCTTAGATTTGTTGCGCCTCAAGCAAGCCTAAACCATAACGTATATATTCACGGCGTAAGTTCGCGTGACATGAACTAGTGAGCTAGATCATGAGATGTATACTAGTAGACTTGCCCATCTTTGGTTGTTATTAGATTATGGAGTTTAAGTGCATTATGATGCTCTCATTATTTGGTTGTAAGAGATTTGGTGGTAGGAGTCGTTTTCTCATTATACGTTTTTGTACGTTTATTGGAATTTCGGTAGTTTGGCTTTGATTTATATGATCTCCATTGTACACTTTGCTTAGTAATAATATTTGACATTAGTGGTCTTATAATATTAATATTTATGTATATTCTCTGATTTGTAATTACTTATTTAATTTAATAATATTTAATTACTTATTTATTCACTTTATTGATTTATTTACTAAATAATTCCTTAAAAATACTTTTAAGTGTCATAATTGTCTTTATAAATTATGAATGATTTAAGTTAGGTTATATTCTGATATATATGCTTCTTAATTTATAATTTCATGTTTTATACTTTTATTTGTGTATTTTCCATTAATTTAATAATAATATTTAATTAGTTATTTTTACTTAATTATTTATCTTTAAATTATGTAACACATGTCTCTTGCCTTTTAACTATTTTTCTCCAGTAGGTTTTAGTTATTTTTATCAATGGTTAAGATGATTTAACCCCATTCTTAATTTACATAATTTACTTATTGATTTTTATGTCTTTTAATTACCATTTAAATTCAATAATTCATGGAAATTCTTAGAAATCATCACTAAACATTTTGGTCAAAAATCCCAGGCCTTTTAGGAAACTTTTATCAATATAAATTCATATCAATTCAACCTCTCTTGTGTCTTGCTCATTTTGAGGATTTTATGATTAAAAATCGTTTACCGAAATAGTGATTTTAGCCTCATTTCTTAAGCAATTAAAGTGCTTCAAAAGGGGTTTTCATTCTTGTTTCATTATTTCCAGAAAGTTCATCATATTTTGTTGTCCAAAATCGTGATAGTGGTGGTGGTGTGATATGTGCAATTTAGTGCTTTCGGTTAGTGATTATTTGACCCGAAAAGGTGATTTTTGAGCTTATTGTTGTCATGAACCAATAGATCTGAGTTTTATACTTTTATTTCAACTTATTTCCAGTAGGTTTATCATATTTCCTTGGTCATAAGATTATGGTGCATGTGTGTGCTCAAAATGCATTTTTGCGTGTTTTTGGTTTATGATTTCTAGCTTATTTTAACATGTTTTGGTCCAAGCTTTGTCTCTTTGTTATTTCATTGATTTTTCCAGAATATTAACATTAATATTAACATATTTTTCACTTATAACAAGTCCATATCCATCTCATAATCCAACAAAAGATCCAACTTTCTTAAATCTATCATACATGCATTCAAATCAACACTTTTTAATATCAACTTTTATAGATCTAATGTAAGTCCCAACTTGATAGATGTTACTACTGAAGACACCTCTATGTCGATGGTGGAGTTACTTTGCAATATATGCACTGAACTGGAGACGACCAGTTGCAGTGTGTATATTCCAAGTTCTAGATAGATTACTTATATAAATGACAATAAGTAAAGAACAATGCAATAATACAAATAACTTGTAAGATAACTTGATGAGACAATATGTAGTTTTCAATGTGTAATTTATTTATTGATGTTAAATAAATTACAAGATTGTTGCGGAACCAAGATAATACAAGAATGTAAATATCCTAACAATCTATGAAATACAATTGATCTACACTCGGAATTTCTCAAGACAATCGAAACACTTAAAGTTTTGAAATGTTCCTTTTAGCGATTGAGAGAAGATTGCACAAGTTCACCAAGAATATTGCAGGTTTGCAAAGTGTGAATTCTATCGAAGTGTATTCGAATAAGTAATATTCTTGGTTGTGCAATGACTTGTATTTATAGGCAAAGTTAACATTGGAATGTTAACTTTGGCCGTACAAATGTGGTTGGAGCATTTAAGGAATAGCATTTAATTCCTTAAAAGGCAGTGTAAAGTCGCATGTTAAATTGACTTTACTCAACCACCTTTATGTACCTTTTAATACTTAAATAATAAGATAAGGCTTATTATCCGGGTAAAGGTACATAAAGTATACAAGTCAATTCCTCGTAATCAGTGTAAGCTTTGTAAGGGCTTTCCACTGATGGTCTCCAGTTTGTAACTGACTAGAATGGCAACTGGGCTTCGCTGCCATTGTCATTCTCTATCTTCCATTTGTTGTCTTCGACTTCAACTGGAATGCTTCTTCAACTTGGTCAGTTTTTCAACTGGAGGAAGTCTTCAGTTGCGTTAACTATACGGTGCAACTGGACTTCAATATATTTCTCGACAAATCATCTTGGTCACCAGATGCAACTGGTGACTGGTCAGTGTGAACTGGTGACTGGCCAGTTCCAGGTGAACTGGTCCTAACATCTAACATTCAACAACATAAAAACATCTTTTTAATGAAAAATCTCAGAATATATTCTTCAAAATATACAAAAACATATAGATCTATCAAAAGGAAAATCACTTTAAAAGCTACTAATCTATAACCACACTTTTGGGTCTTAAACTTGTTGAATCTTTGGATCTTTCTTCTTAGATTCGACATGCATGAGCATGGAAAGAAAGATCCTATCAACTTTGCCCTCATTAAGTGTATATTACAAAGAAAACAAGAAGAAAGTATGAGTTTTTGATAAAACCTTTGAATATAAACAAAAACAAGATTAGATCTAGTAAAAAGGATAAAGATTATACCCTCTTGAACTTGGTTTTGATGGTGAGAAATGGGCAGAATTTTCGTGACCCTTGAAGCCTCCAACAACCCTTAATCTAACCCAAAAACAATCCTTAAACCCTTGCTTGATATAACCCTTTAGTAATCTAACTTAATCCTTATTATTATTAAGTGTTTAACTTGATTTTTGTTGGTGTTATTTTGTTGTTGTTGGCCGAAAATAAGAAGAGAAAAGGGAGGGGGGAGAGGTTTTTCTTGAGAGGAGACAAGTTAGTATGTGAAGAGTGTGAAAAATGAGAGTTTCAAGAATGAATGTGGAGTGTAAGGTTTGAAAAGGGTGAGTGTGTGTGGTGTGAAGGGGGGCCGGCCTCATAAGGGGGTTTTGAAGGGTTTCATGTATTTTTTTTTTTTTTTTATAAAATTGTTGTATAAAATGTGTATGTATGTTAGATGTAAGTGTATATATGTTTTGTAAGGTTAAATGTGTTAGTTTGTAGTATAAGTTAATTTTTATCCTAGCATGTGTATATATATATATGTCGTGTATATATGTATGTATGTATATATTTTTGTGTTTTTAATTTGTTACATAAGCCTTTATTTATAAACTTGTATTTATTTTAAGCATATATATATACTTATTGTTATTTAACCACTTTTATGTACATATTAATTTTTAATTATACTTTGAGATAGAAATCTTTATTCTCATGTCATATTTACTTAGATTGGTTTGGTGATTGATTTGTTGGACATTTATAAGAATTTTGATTGATATCTCAACTTGTGAGGCTCATTTTATCATTTATAAATTGATTAATCATCAATAAAATTTTGTTCAATGACATTTTATAAATTAAATTTAAAACTGAACAATAGTTTTAGATTGCTAATTTAGGGGCATTATCTACTAGCTTCAAGTATAACTATGGCTTGCGAGATCATAGGCAACATAACTAGCACATATATAATATTTAAAAAGTAGGGTTGTTACACCCTACTCTGCACTTGGTTCAACAGTTGGAGGAACCACATTTTGTTCCACACCAACTGGATCCCCTGCTTCTGCACTTGGTTCAACAACTGGAGGAACCACATTTTGTTCATTTCCAGCTGGAACCCCTGCTTCTGCATTTGGATCAACAACTGGAGGAACCACATTTTGTTCACCTCCAGCTGGAACCCTTGCTCGTACCCGTCTAGGTATTTCGTCAAAGAATCTTCGACTGTCAGCATGGAGATACTCAGCAAGACAAAACTTCACCATCCTTTCATAGACACCCTTTATGCCTATAAGGAGTTGTGAACTTTCCAGCTGATGCCTATACAAAATCTTCAAGTCTTTTCTTGAAAGATTGATAAGCTGAAGTGGATCGTAGATTCGAAGCAACTCTTTGTGCCCAGTTGCTCTTGTTGACATAACAACAGCGGCTGCACTAAAGTCATCTACTCTCCAATACTCCATGTCACCAAGCATGTTTTGCTGCCACTTCTTCAAAGGAACCCTGCGAACATTCTTGATCTTGTTAATAAATCTAACAACGATCTCTTCGCCCTTTGTTCCTTGGGTGACACGCTTCTTCCTCGGAGTTGGTTTGAACTTGAACTTTCTTGGATCTGACTCTCCACTCTGCTTGAGATGATTGTCATTCTTGATCCAGCTCTCAAACAACTTCGCATGCTTGTGATTACCGATAAGCCTAAGCCCCGCAAGACCATAGAAGTCTGCTTTAGGCATTGAATTAAAAGCTTCAATGTTAGGCTCAAGGTACTGACATCCATCAAGTCTTTTCATCATAAAAAGCCTCTTTTCCTCGTCAAATGTCCAACTGAGGAGAGTGCTACTTTCATCGTCTCTCAGAATGATATCTTCTTCTCCCATAGTCCTCTGTAGATACTTCCTTAGACTTGCTTCACTTTTAGCCATTTTGGCATTCCACTCAGCTTCTCTTTTACTAGCAAGTTCTAATATGTTGACATGTTGACTTGCTGGTGTTTGCACCTCAAAACCTGTTTCTCCTGCTTCTGCAAGTAGTAGTTCCTTAGCTAACTTCAGAGAAGCCTCTTCCTCCATCGCTTGTATTTTCTGACGTTCTATAATCTCTTTGAGGATCACGTCTTGAGAACTACTTCGGAGTGTTTCAAAATCTTCATGAAATATAACAGGAGAAGGTGATGACATAGGTCTCTTTCCCCTGAAAACAGTTGGGTCAACTGTTGCTTCAACTTCTTCAGATTGTGAGAAATCAGCAAGTTGATACAACAACCCTTTAATTTCTCTAATTTCTGCTTCAAGTTTTGATTGTTTATCGATAGATTTTCTCAATAGTGCTCTATCAGCTGCTAGGAGAAAAGGAGTGCTATAGTGTATTTGGTCGATTTGGGAAGTAAGAGACTTAAACGAGTTGGTTTGTTCAGTAGCAAGTGATACTATAGTACTGTTAAGTTGTTCAATTTGCGTTGACAAAAGCTCGATTGAATGTTCAAGTGCAATAAATGTGTGAGTGGCCATGGCTTAGTTGAGAAAGAACGATGGTTGATTTGGATGTGTGGAAATATAGTTTCACACAAAGGAAAATGTAAAAGAGAGAAGGAAATTTCAGAATGCCTATTATCTTTAAAAGTGTCTTTCTTATATAGAGAATGAAAGACGAAGTGTGACCTTGGAAAACGGACAGGTGTCCATAAACTACAGAAATTTTAATCATTGCTACTGTAATTAGTAACTACCGAATTATATATATTATTTTTTTTAAAGATAAAATTTCTAAACTTTATCATCCCTTTAACCAAGGTTGAAAGGAGCTGAACAGTTTACTCAAAAGCGTATGCTATGTCGAGAAGATCCTCAACTAAATTAATAGCTTAATGAATAGACCGTCTTCCACACATCACTATTTTCTTCACTATTTTTTTTAAGAACCATATCAATTGCTAATTCATCTTTTTGAACCCTAGATGAATTTTTGATCCAAACTATTGTTTCAGGAGTGATCTAAGTAATATTTGTTTCTTTGACCCATGGATCGCCTTTAATGATTGAATTTAAGAAAATGAGACAAATGTTATCAACAAAAATATGTCGATTTTTCCAACTGGATAACAGTAGTGTCTTGGTAAAAGAACTTCAAATTTGAGAATAAGAATTATTTGAAAGGCTAAAATTATGAAGGGCGATCAACGATTAAAATACACAAATGAACTTGGTATAAAAATCTATCAAGACAAATATGGGAAATTCTTTTAACTGGGGAATTTCCCTAATCGACAACAATCTCAAAAGAGATCGAAGAAAGTTGTATTTCATTATTCGTACAATACAAGTGAAACTTGTTACATTATTTAAGCGGAAATACAACAATTAGAGATGCAACATACTTAAAAACCATACAAAGAAACCCATGTGGTGACAAACAGTAAGGGAACCACGCCAAGAACGAACGCGACTAACCACTGAATAGCCTCATTCAATGGAAGTTGAGCCACAGTAATTAACCACGCTATGATAATAATGTAAATCATGATTAGGAAAGGGAACATTTTTGATATAAGGTTTCGGGTTTTGGTTAGATTCTGAAGAAAGGAAAAATGTTAAATTGATATGGCATGAAGAAAAGTATGCTAAGGTATTATTATATAGTCTAAGAATGAACCGTTTCTAACGGTCAAATATGGAAAGAGAAATAAATTTGAATCCTGTGTGGTGCTATAGTCAGACTTACCTGTGTCTAGACAGATCATTTATGCTATACCATAGATGTGTAAGTGGTCCATATTATATGTGTACAAGTTGTTAGTTTTTACGTGTGTACAAGTTGGAGAATATTTATATATGCTAGCATCGAATGATAATCCTGTTGAGGATTGTATGCAAGTTCATCCTACCCTGTTGAGAGTGGAAGAGTCCTGTTTAGGATCGAATGAGTTCATCTTACTCGGACTGAGAGTAGGGTGTATCGATTAAGAGATGCTCCCTAAACCTTTCTTTTAAATATGTGTGTAAATGTATATGTGGGATATCATATCTTTTGATATCTATTAATTGTCACTGAGACAAAACATAAATCAAGTTAAGTATATATTTTTAAATTACTCGATACGGTCTAGATTTCGAGGTCGAAATCCTTTTAACTGGGGAATAATGTAACAATTGTCATTTTTGGCCCACTAATTGTTGGAAATAATGAAAACAAACTTTTTGAATTTATATTGCCGATATGATTTTGTTCACATTTTGTTCATATTATTGAGCCGAATGAAATATGAGGTTGGATTCCATGTCCTGTGATTGGGCTACAGTGATTAGACATTATTTGGAGGAAACGTATATAAGAAGCTTTAGTATAATGAACAGTTTCAGACAGTGTCGGTGGATAAATAATAATGGTACAAATAAGACAAAGGCCGACACAACCTTTATGAAAAGATGAACACCCGTGATTTGTTTTGGTTGTTTATTGAAAATGGACCCAATCGAATAACTATATATATTGTATGATTAAAATAAATGCTAGTAAAATAATTAGGCATTATAAGTATGTAAATTAAGGGATATATTATATTACTAAATATCCTAAAATATCTATATATGTGTCGACATCTAATCTATATCTATATTTAATAAGTGAACTCTCTTGGAAGCATGCATACAATTGTAATAAACAAAGCCCAAGTATTTCACTCCATTAAATCTATCGACATGTATGCCACATTAGCCACCTTTCAAGAACCAAAAATCTATTGTAAAGTTTCCATGACAAAACACATTGTTGACTAATAAACCAAAACATGGAGCCTACATAGATTTTTGCATGCATACATACGTGAATCAACAATCTATTTATATAATATCTTAATCTATCTACATCACAATATATATTCTATCTAAATTAATCTAACTTTTGCTCATTCTTTCTCTTACTAAAACCCACGACCATAAATACATACAAACTACTATATAGATATGATTGAGTTTTGCTGCTTTTTCTCAAACTTCATATATACTCTCGTCCCTCTCTCTCATATAAAAACACACACGCATACAGGCACATAACCATGATTTAATCATCAAACAATCAATAACTAACAATAATCTTGTATGGGGTTAAGCTATAATCAATGGGAGCATGGATAGGAAGCATCAACAGCCCACAGCCTTCAATCTAACCGATTTTCATGATCTCAGGTAGTTTTCTCAAAACCGATTTCAATACTCTTTTATCTAGTTGTTTTTCAATGATCCATTGATGGATTAAGCTTTATTATCTTTAAATATGTTTTTGTAAAATAATGCATTGCATGTTGAGAAAATACAAGATCTTTACATACATGTAAATTTTATGATGATCAAGCATGATTTCAAAAAGAAAATGATGATCGGTTAAGTTTTGTGTTGTGACTAGCTTGGATGATGATTGATAATTTCGAAACTGATTATAATCTGAATATTTGAAGCAAGTAACATGTAGAAGGTGTCGATTAATTTTGTATATTATAAACAAATGTGTTAATAATTAACTTAAACTATTGGTGGGGTGTAGTGGGTCAAGAGTATGATATAATCCGTGACTATGCTTGGAACGACTAAAGCAGGCTTGTAATGGACGAATTTTTTAATGGTCATTGAAAAGAAAAGTAAGCCTAATATGTCTAGTTTAATTACCAACTAGAATTATGCAAAAATATTGAATAAAAAGAAAGTTATGAAATTTCTAATGAAAGTAGTCAAAAACTGAATTTATAACCAATTTACAAGACATAATTGTCCCAATTAGCTGATATGGGTATCTGTTCAGTATATAATGAACGTTCGAGTATGTGTATAAAATGGCATTTCTAAAGAAACATATAGTGTAAGCCTAAGACTATCTAGTATGAGGCTTTGAACCTTAACGACTTATATGTATGGATAGGTTATTCGCTCATGGACATTGATCATTAGTTCTTGCTTGAGTACTATACTTGTACGTGGCTTGTTGCAAATTTCGTATAGCTTGGATATCCAATCAGGTGAGTTTCGTAAACCCTCCCTACTCTAATTGAGATTCGGGCTGAAAAGTGTACATATACGTGTTAGTTGAATGTTGTTAATCATTATGTGGAATCGTTATTGTTAAATGTGTTTGTGGAACGTTGTTAATCGTTATATGGATTCGTTGTATTGTATGGAACGTATATGTTATGTTGATACATGCTGTTGAAAGACACATAAGTCATGCCGTTATACATGCTGTTGAAAGACACATAAGTCATGCCGTTATACATGCTGTTGAAAGACACATAAGTCATGTTGTTGTACATGCATTTGGGATATATGTAAGTCATGCTGTAATGATCACGCCTTTGGAAGACATGTAAGTCGTGCTGAAACGTGTTGAATCATGATATGTGTTGATGTTGTACTAACGTATACCCTTTTAGGGTTTTCTTGATGTGATTAGGTATTCTAATCCCCGTATATCGTTAACGGTTGTATTTCCCGATACGTTTATTCCTGGTTATATGTCCCTACGAACTCACCAACTTTATGTTGACGCTCTTTAGTACACTTTTCAGGTAATCAAGTAAATCAGAGACAAAATGGATGATTGCATTGCTTGCTTGTTAGAATTGGACTAGCTTTGGACTTCTGGATCCGTGATCCTTATTCTCCTTTAATGGGTTACTTTTAGGATCAACTATTATTGATTTGAACTTCCTTTTATTATTGATTTAACGTGTATTTGATGAATATTGATGAATGTATACGTTTGTATGAGTTTATGGATCGTTTCGATCTTATGTTTTCATATAGTTGACTCTACATAATTCCCATGTTGTGATGTGCTATTTCTAAGTGATACCCCATGATTCCGCCATGTTGGGGTGTTACAGAATGGTATCAAAGCCGTGGTTGTAGAGAACTAGGAGGATTTACCTAGTCTATAGCCATCGCACCCACATTTCATATTAGCATGCATGATAGGGAACTTTGTGTGCAACGTGAACTGTATGATGCATGAAAACGTTTTAAACGGAGTTCGTAGGTTACTTATGATTTGATGACTTGATTGTTATGTGACAACTTGATGGACGTATATGATAGTATCGGGATACACCGTGAATTGTGGAATTATTGTGATAAACGTTGATGTGTGTGGAATCTTGGATGCATTTATTATTTGTCCCCCAGCAAAATGAAATGATGGCATTAATGGAGTATAACATTCGATAACCCTAGAGGCGCCTGATCAACAAATCTATGGTTATCCTATGTTATATAAAGTTAATAATCTCATGGATTGCGCCTCGTGGATAAAGTATAGTAGCAAACCCGGTATGTTTAAAGAGTGTTGGTTAGGTGGAGGGTTAGCCGCTGGTACACCCTGTATACATACCCAGTCAACACTTAGAGAACATATCGGAACCAAATTTTGGACATCCATTCTATATATTAACGGTGTGGAGGGTTAGCCGATGGTACACCCTGTATACAAACACTTTTAATGTGTCGAATGTTGAAGTTAAAATTTGGACTATACTTTACCCACCTTGTTATGACTTGACCCTTTTATTTATATAGTGTTGAATGTTTTCGTGATTGTATTGTTGATTGTAAATTGTACGATTGCTGAAGCCTTAGATTATTTCCATGATAATATCCCTGTAGAGATAACTATATTCATGCAATGATTTATAAGGACTTGATGTGGAAATTGTGTATTACTTGAAGGTCAATTTTGATATTCAAGTGTGGATTATGTGGACTTGAATTTTATGTTAATAGAAATGGTAGTACAGGCATAGGGTATTGTGAACGGGTTGGTAATGCGATGGGCTGGCAAATGATATGCCTTATATTATAAGCATTACTGGATGACCCATGTCTAAGCTATATTACTTATAATTGTCTACAATTATCAGTCATTGTTGGAATAACAGTATGAGAATAAGATCTAGAATACATGCTTATTAAGGTCTTAGATACTTATAATCTATAATTGTAGACCAATGATTTATTATGAACTATAGACTAAGTTCAAACTTATAGTTACGATTGACTGATAGAATAAGCTAAGATTTTTGGAGACTATAATGTTCAATTAAAGTGAGATACTATGAAATATTAGGAGACCTAGTGTGTTAAGAGGCATTTTTACGAACATGAAGTTTGAGTTGGTAATTTAACGAATGTGTTCAAGAAATGACTAGAATAAGAGCAAACACGATGGTCGTAGAAGATTATGAACTTAAATGATTATATGGAGGAATAAAGTCTTGTAGTTTTCACTCTTAAATGATTTGTACCTTAAGGTAAGAATACATGATTTTACTATGAGGTACTATTCGCTTATATAACGTAAGCAATGACGTCAAATGAAAATAATTTTCAAAATGGCCGACAAGGAATAACTCCTCGCCAATAAAGCCAATAATGTAACGTTATTATATCTATATCTAGAATTGAATGAGATAAAGTTGAATAACTTTATCAGAATAATTTAATGAAACCAATAATAGAGTAGACTATGAACAGAAGTAGAGCGGGTAATTGGAATGCGAGAACTTTGGTATGAATATATATTGCACAATCTATATATATAACTCGCAATAGTAATTGGATGCAATAAAGAAATAAAAATAAAAATGGTGAAATTGGCCGTCCCCGGGATCGAACCTGGGTCTAGGCCACACCCTTTCGCGCATATAGCCAACCGCGCTAAATGCCTAGTGTTGTGAAAGTTCTCTTATGATTAAATATAAGCATATGTACAATAAATTCCTAATTCACGCCTATATTGTAAGTTCATATGAATTTTCTTTCCTAAACAAAACTTCTCGAGGAAGGGAAAACAAATGAGAAGATTTAACTACAAGCTGTTTAAAATAATTAAACTTGGAGAAGTCGAACGGAAAAGTTGTAGGAGTGTTCTCTAAGATGGAGAATATTGAAGCAGTCATTTCTACTAATGGGCATGAAGTCGATCGTCAAGTTAAAAATGTTGCTAAAGCTTTTAACTGGGGAATAGTTTGAGGAAGAGTCGTGAGAGAATCGTCGTGCATATGGAAAAATTGTTATAATTGAATAGATTATGAACTTGAACAAAAGTAGAAATTTTATTTAATCGAACATAGCAAGCCACTATTACAAACATTAATAATACATACGCTCTCAACTGGAACATACACTGGACTAAGTGGCTCGGTGTGGTTTGGCTAACTCTTGCTCAATCTGCCTTAAGAAGTTGGTATTACTGGGATCCTTGGAACAAATCTTCCAAATGTTTGTTAGGAAATGAGTGGGAGCCTTATCGATCTCGCTTAAACGAAAGAACTTCTCATCCCCATCCTTTGAAGTGTAGAAGATCCCAGCAGGCCTACTTAAGACCCTTCCTTCCACAAACACTATGCCCTTTGGAAGCTGAAGATTTAACAAGGCATCATCGTCAGCTGGTGGGAGCATATCGGGAGCGGATGATGAGGCGCCAACAGTTCTTAGTCTTTTCACAGGTCTTTGAGAAAGTAGAGGAGTGCTACTTTCATCGTCTCTCAGAATGATATCTTCTTCTCCCATAGTCCTCTGTAGATACTTCCTTAGACTTGCTTCACTTTTAGCCATTTTGGCATTCCACTCAGCTTCTCTTTTACTAGCAAGTTCTAATATGTTGACATGTTGACTTGCTGGTGTTTGCACCTCAAAACCTGTTTCTCCTGCTTCTGCAAGTAGTAGTTCCTTAGCTAACTTCAGAGAAGCCTCTTCCTCCATCGCTTGTATTTTCTGACGTTCTATAATCTCTTTGAGGATCACGTCTTGAGAACTACTTCGGAGTGTTTCAAAATCTTCATGAAATATAACAGGAGAAGGTGATGACATAGGTCTCTTTCCCCTGAAAACAGTTGGGTCAACTGTTGCTTCAACTTCTTCAGATTGTGAGAAATCAGCAAGTTGATACAACAACCCTTTAATTTCTCTAATTTCTGCTTCAAGTTTTGATTGTTTATCGATAGATTTTCTCAATAGTGCTCTATCAGCTGCTAGGAGAAAAGGAGTGCTATAGTGTATTTGGTCGATTTGGGAAGTAAGAGACTTAAACGAGTTGGTTTGTTCAGTAGCAAGTGATACTATAGTACTGTTAAGTTGTTCAATTTGCGTTGACAAAAGCTCGATTGAATGTTCAAGTGCAATAAATGTGTGAGTGGCCATGGCTTAGTTGAGAAAGAACGATGGTTGATTTGGATGTGTGGAAATATAGTTTCACACAAAGGAAAATGTAAAGAGAGAAGGAAATTTCAGAATGCCTATTATCTTTAAAAGTGTCTTTCTTATATAGAGAATGAAAGACGAAGTGTGACCTTGGAAAACGGACAGGTGTCCATAAACTACAGAAATTTTAATCATTGCTACTGTAATTAGTAACTACCGAATTATATATATATAATTTTTTTATATTTTTTGATAAAATTTCTAAACTTTATCATCCCTTTAACCAAGGTTGAAAGGAGCTGAACAGTTTACTCAAAAGCGTATGCTATGTCGAGAAAATCCTCAACTAAATTAATAGCTTAATGAATAGACCGTCTTCCACACATCACTATTTTCTTCACTATTTTTTTTAAGAACCATATCAATTGCTAATTCATCTTTTTGAACCCTAGATGAATTTTTGATCCAAACTATTGTTTCAGGAGTGATCTAGGTAATATTTGTTTCTTTGACCCATGGATCGCCTTTAATGATTGAATTAAGAAAATGAGACAAATGTTATCAACAAAAATATGTCGACTTTTCCAACTGGATAACAGTAGTGTCTTGGTAAAAGAACTTCAAATTTGAAAATAAGAATTATTTGAAAGGCTAAAATTATGAAGGGCGATCAACGATTAAAATACACAAATGAACTTGGTATAAAAATCTATCAAGACAAATATGGGAAATTCTTTTAACTGGGAATTTCCCTAATCGACAACAATCCCCAAAAGAGATCGAAGAAAGTTGTATTTCATTATTCGTACAATACAAGTGAAACTTGTTACATTATTTAAGCGGAAATACAACAATTAGAGATGCAACATACTTAAAAACCATACAAAGAAACCCATGTGGTGACAAACAGTAAGGGAACCACGCCAAGAACGAACGCGACTAACCATTGAATAGCCTCATCCAATGGAAGTTGAGCCACAGTAATTAACCACGCTATGATAATAATGTAAATCATGATTAGGAAAGGGAACATTTTTGATATAAGGTTTCGGGTTTTGGTTAGATTCTGAAGAAAGGAAAAATGTTAAATTGATATGGCATGAAGAAAAGTATGCTAAGGTATTATTATATAGTCTAAGAATGAACCGTTTCTAACGGTCAAATATGGAAAGAGAAATAAATTTGAATCCTGTGTAGTGCTATAGTCAGACTTACCTGTGTCTAGACAGATCATTTATGCTATACCATAGATGTGTAAGTGGTCCATATTATATGTGTACAAGTTGTTAGTTTTTACGTGTGTACAAGTTGGAGAATATTTATATATGCTAGCATCGAATGATAATCCTGTTGAGGATTGTATGCAAGTTCATCCTACCCTGTTGAGAGTGGAAGAGTCCTGTTTAGGATCGAATGAGTTCATCTTACTCGGACTGAGAGTAGGGTGTATCGATTAAGAGATGCTCCCTAAACCTTTCTTTTAAATATGTATGTAAATGTGTATGTGGGATATCATATCTTTTGATATCTATTAATTGTCACTGAGACAAAACGTAAATCAAGTTAAGTATATATTTTTAAATTACTCGATACGGTCTAGATTTCGAGGTCGAAATCCTTTTAACTGGGGAATAATGTAACAATTGTCATTTTGGCCCACTAATTGTTGGAAATAATGAAAACAAACTTTTTGAATTTATATTGCCGATATGATTTTGTTCACATTTTGTTCATATTATTGAGCCGAATGAAATATGAGGTTGGATTCCATGTCCTGTGATTGGGCTACAGTGATTAGACATTATTTGGAGGAAACGTATATAAGAAGCTTTAGTATAATGAACAGTTTCAGACAGTGTCGGTGGATAAATAATAATGGTACAAATAAGACAAAGGCCGACACAACCTTTATGAAAAGATGAACACCCGTGATTTGTTTTGGTTGTTTATTGAAAATGGACCCAATCGAATAACTATATATATTGTATGATTAAAATAAATGCTAGTAAAATAATTAGGCATTATAAGTATGTAAATTAAGGGATATATTATATTACTAAATATCCTAAAATATCTATATATGTGTCGACATCTAATCTATATCTATATTTAATAAGTGAACTCTCTTGGAAGCATGCATACAATTGTAATAAACAAAGCCCAAGTATTTCACTCCATTAAATCTATCGACATGTATGCCACATTAGCCACCTTTCAAGAACCAAAAATCTATTGTAAAGTTTCCATGACAAAACACATTGTTGACTAATAAACCAAAACATGGAGCCTACATAGATTTTTGCATGCATACATACGTGAATCAACAATCTATTTATATAATATCTTAATCTATCTACATCACAATATATATTCTATCTAAATTAATCTAACTTTTGCTCATTCTTTCTCTTACTAAAACCCACGACCATAAATACATACAAACTACTATATAGATATGATTGAGTTTTGCTGCTTTTTCTCAAACTTCATATATACTCTCGTCCCTCTCTCTCATATAAAAACACACACGCATACAGGCACATACATATAGATATATTTTGATGAAAGTCACCAATACATATATATATATCATTGATACATTGTATGGGGTTAAGCTATAATCAATGGGAGCATGGATAGGAAGCATCAATAGCCCTCAAACGGCCATATATGTCAAGGTTTTCATCATCTAAGGTAGTTTTCTCAAAACTGGTTTCAATACTCTTTTATCTAATTGTTTTTCAATGATCCATTGATGGATCTAAGCTTTATTATCTTTAAACATGTGTTTTGAATATAAACTTTCCATTTCAAATCAGGAAATCAAAAGATCTTTACATGCATGTTGTTTTTAGGATGACCAAGCAGGCCAAAAAATGATTTCAAAAAGAAAATGATATCGGGCGTTAAGTTTTTGTTGTGCTACCTTGGATGATGATTGATAATTTCGAACTGATTATAATTGAATATTTAAGCAGTACATGTAGAAGGTGTTGATTATTTTGTATATTATAAACAAATTGTTAATAATTAACTTAAACTATGGGTGGTGTGTAGTGGGTCAAGATTATGATATATCCGTGCTAATGCTTGGAACGACTAAAGCAGGCTTTTGTAATGAAACGAATTTTTTAATGTCAGTGAAAGAAAATAAGCCTAATAGGTCTAGTTTAATTACCAACTAGAATTATGCAAAAATATTGAATAAAAAGAAAGTTATGAAATTTCTAATGAAGTATTCAAAACTGAATTTATATAAAACAATTTACAAGACATAATTGTCCGCAATTAGCTTGATATGGGTATCTGTTCATTATATAATGAACGTTCGAGTATGGGTATAAAATGGCATTTCCCTCAGAAACATATAGTGTATAGCTAAGACTATCTAGTATGAGGCTTTGAACCTTAACGACTTATATATATTGATAGGTGGTGCACGCTAAGCGATTGTTGGACGATTATAACTCGACTATATCTTGTATTTAGCTTGCATATTCAATCAAGGTGAGTTTCGTAAACCCTCCCTACTCTAATTGAGATTCGGGCTGAAAAGTGTACATATACGTGTTAGTTGAATGTTGTTAATCATTATGTGGAATCGTTATTGTTAAATGTGTTTGTGGAACGTTGTTAATCGTTATATGGATTCGTTGTATTGTATGGAACGTATATGTTATGTTGATACATGCTGTTGAAAGACACATAAGTCATGCCGTTATACATGCTGTTGAAAGACACATAAGTCATGCCGTTATACATGCTGTTGAAAGACACATAAGTCATGTTGTTGTACATGCATTTGGAATATATGTAAGTCATGCTGTAATGATCACGCCTTTGGAAGACATGTAAGTCGTGCTGAAACGTGTTGAATCATGATATGTGTTGATGTTGTGCTAACGTATACCCTTTTAGGGTTTTCTTGATGTGATTAGGTATTCTAATCCCCGTATATCGTTAACGGTTGTATTTCCCGATACGTTTATTCCTGGTTATATGTCCCTACGAACTCACCAACTTTATGTTGACGCTCTTTAGTACACTTTTCAGGTAATCAAGTAAATCAGAGACAAAATGGATGAATTGCATTGCTTGCTTGTTAGAATTGGACTAGCTTTGGACTTCTGGATCCGTGATCCTTATTCTCCCTTTAATGGGTTACTTTTAGGATCAACTATTATTGATTTGAACTTCCTTTTATTATTGATTTAACGTGTATTTGATGAATATTGATGAATGTATACGTTTGTATGAGTTTATGGATCGTTTCGATCTTATGTTTTCATATAGTTGACTCTACATAATTCCCATGTTGTGATGTGCTATTTCTAAGTGATACCCCATGATTCCGCCATGTTGGGGTGTTACAACCTCATATCTTCTAGTTCTTTCTCCAAGCCAGACACAATGTCTTCATTGGATTTTGAGCTGCTTGGTTGAGAAGAGATCACAGATGGTTCACCTCCTTCAGCTACTTTCCTCCTCTTGAGCTGTTGAGATGAACTATCTTCATTATCTCTGGTAAGTCCTGACATTTTAAGCTCCTGAAACCCTGTAGTTCACAAGCTCAAAATGTTAGCAACTTTAACCATCGATAAATAAGTCGAACTTTAAAGCTCTTAACATTTTCTAAACCCCTGAAACCCTTAGTTTCATCGGTTCCAAGAATGTTACCTACTTTAACAATCGACAAATAGGTTGAACAATAAAATTCTTAACATTTTCTAGGATAGCGAAACCATTTGTTTCATAATCCTCCAAAACGTCACCAATTTTATCGAATCAACAAGTCGATATTAAAACATTTAATGTTTACCAAGGTCGCGAAACCATTTGTTTCATAACCTTCCAAAACATTTAGTTTTAATAAACGACACTTTGAACTTTACTAAATTTAACTAAAACCATTTGTTTTTCTTACATTTTTAAAGTTCAATATTATAAGGCAATTTTTTCTAATTTGACTCATTTGAAAATTTTCCCTTTTTGAAAATTTTCATGAAGTCCTAGAACCAGCAATTTCCTTATACACACACATACGGTGACACTACACACATATGGTGTCGGGTTTGACTAGTCAATGCGAGTTATGTTTCATATTTTACTTTCTAAAATTTTTCAATTTAAAAAAATTTTTAAGTCATGAAACACGCATATGTCACAACACGCAAATGGTGTATTTGACATCAAGAACTCGCAAACAGGAGTTGACTAGTCAAATGCGTGTTCCTTGTGATGACGTCATCACAACACGCAAAATCTGGAAAGCTTTGAAGATCACAAGAACACGCATATTGCGTATGAACACGCAAATGCAGATCGTCATCCCAAAACTTAAACAGATGATTTGAACCCCAAAACTCTTAAATCTAGTACGAATTAATACGTATTTATCCGATTTATCAGTTTATTGGTTCCATTTCCTTATCCATTTCATTTAATTAGTCCCTTTTAGTGATTTTATAACCGAAATATAAAACCCCAAAACTTGACTAAATACCTAAGAAAAATGGATTTAGAAATCATGTTAATCATATACCTTTGTTCGATAAGAGTTAGTGTAAGTGTTTCTTGTGTCTAAAACACGTATAGATCAAGTTTTGTGAATCGAAATGTGAACAGTGCTCAGACAGGGAACGCGCAAATGTGGAGGGTTTTATGAGGAACACGCAAATGATTTCAAAACTATCATTAAATGCGTGTTATTTTCCTATTTCTATCCATTTAAAACACACAAACCCTAGAGACACTGAAACACGCAAATCCGGCCCACTATGCCAGAACGCGCATATTGGCCCATTTTGCCAGAACACGCAAAGCAGGCCCAATAAGTGAAACGCGCAAATGTAAGCCCACTTGGCAGAAAAACGCAAATTAAGCCCAATTGGCACAACTCGTATATCTGGCCCACTTGGATAAACCACGCAAATTTCACTTAGCCTATTTTTCGATTCATGTGAACCTTGACTTACCAAAAGTCAACTTTCACGAACTTGATTAACCCTTTGAAAATTCACAAAGAATTTTTCTCGAACTTGGTATAATTAACGAAAAGAATTCCTTAGAGAACACGATAAAGACAAATACAAACATTTTTTGTATTATAATTTATTGTATTTTTCTCATTCAGGAAATTCTCAATAAATGTCACAACTTAAACAAACTTACAATGTACGATCATTAATTTAAGACCCGATATGTCATAATTAATGAATTACAAAGTACCATTGCTAAGTATTTGACATTAACAGACATTGAACACAATCAATGCTGTTTTATAAATTCAAATACAACAAAAATAAAGACATAAGATTGAATAACATGATAAACAATCTCTCCATCTATATTTTCGTCTCCGTTTGAATTTTGCTGAGTTGTTGACGTGTAAGTATATTCTGCTTCCATTTTAAGCTTGAGTTTTCTCCATTCCGGACTGGATAGACCCAATTTTCATACACTTTGGAGATCCTTTATCTTAATGGTTGACACACACCCATTTAAGATAAATAATTCTGCGACCACATCAGCAAACTCATGAGATCTATACAACACATGTATTCATCTCAATAGTAAATAATTGAACTTGAGAATACTTAAACTGATATATAACTGATAAACAATGGCTGAGTCTCCCAATTAAGATTAGACTCAAAGCCTTTATCCTGTTAGCTCACACATTAAGTATCTTTGACTCAATTATTTGAGATAAATTGCAAATCAAAATATCTGTCAAATACGTCAACTTAGTGACTCCGTTTGACCCATTTTGACCAAAACTTTAAGTATGTTACTTAATCTTTCGAGCAATTTACATAAAAGACCTAATTTGAGGTGTACCAAACACACTCAAATTTGTCTTTATTTACACTATACCCTTATCACGATACACATGCATTCAGTGTTCACACAGAACACAGCTAATTCCCCCTGGAAACTAGATACCCTAAATAACACCGTCTCTCGTGCAATAGAACCTTTTTATTAGCAAGAACCTTACGGAGCATAAAGTTACAAAATCGATCACAGTAATTTTAGAATCAAAATTACTCTAACAAATCTTGTAATAGTCATGCTTAATACTGTCTTGCAATATACCTTACGAAGCATAAAATTTAAAAATCGATCACAGTAATTTTAAAATCAAAATTACTCTAACCCATCTTAAAATAGTCATGCTTAATCCGGTATATTTGAGTGAGTTTTAGAAAGAGTAATTACTACAAAAAGATCGGATATAGCAAATGAGTAAACTTAAATGCCATATGTTTTCTTCATGTCTCTTGCGGTAATGACTCCCCCTTAAACTGCTTTAGTATACTGAAGATGCTTTAGAAGGAATAATTACTTACAAAGTAGATCGGATGTTGCAAGTGAGTAAACTTAAATGCCACATGTTGTCTTCATTTCACTTGTAGTAACGACTCCCCCTTAAACTACTTTGGTACACTAGGAAGGCTTTAGAAGAACTAATTACTTACAAGAAGATCGGATGTAGCAAATGAGTAAACTTAAATGCCACATGTTTTCTTCATTTCACTTGTAGTAACGACTTCCCCTTAAACCATTATTATATTTTTGTGTTGTATTTTCTGAATAAAAGATGATTCTTGAGAGACGGTAACTAAGGGTTACTCATTCCAGTCAACTGGACTAGCAACTTGAAATATGATCGATCAAAGACCTTAGTGTAACTAACATAAATAAATCAACTTTGCATATTCATCATAGGATAGCAACCATTATATGAACAATTATGCCATCACATATGATTTATTAACAAGCATAAGATAAAGCAATACTTTATACATATACTCGTTTTTCCCAAATACGTTCCTTTATAAACAAATTATAAATAACGTACATAGGACTTGCACAATGATTTAAAAAGAAGTAAATACCATATAAGTACGATAACCCACTATGTTATCTAAAAAGTGTGCCTAGGACTCAGTCACCGATCACCGAAAATGCATGGTTCTCCTTGACTGTGTCCTCCGCACGAATGAAGGGAAATTAGTTTTCTTTGTCAAGAACCCAGACTTTCTTTGTCCGGATTCTTCCCAAATCGTCCCGATATGCAAATTCTCCCCATCCTCCTTTACCCAAAATCTTGTTTAATTGAATTGAATCATCTTGATGTTGTTTCTTACGAAAGGCATTAGACGACTCAGCTACATTGTAACTCTGAGATGTTGATCGGAAATCATCACCACTTCTTCCAGCAAATCGATCATAATAAGTACTGTGATATTCCGTAGGCTTTGCGGATGATTTCACTTCATATGAATATGAAGGATACGCATTGCCAGAATTCTTTGATCTCCCTTTTTGAGAAGAGTGATTTGAAGAATCCGTATGATTAGATACTTGTCTGAAATGACATTCTCCAACTGATTTCTTCACAGAATCTCTTGATCTTTGACTGGATAGAGTATGCATGGGAAGTCTTTGAGAAGAACCAACAAGATTTCCTACTGATTTCTTGTACTGTTCTTCCATCATATCGTTTCCCTTTGTCTTTCTGAGAATTACTTCTCAGATTTCTCTCATTAATCCTGGATAAGTTGTCTGATAAGAGACCATCACTGCTTGAGCATATCCCAGTATCTGACGGTTTTGACCTTGCATGAGTAAAATCTTTATTCATTCCTTTACTGGGACACTTACTAGCAGCATGACCCTTTGTACGACATATAAAGCAGGAAATCCTCTTGACATTTTTCTTTGTATTGAATCTCCTGAGATTTTCTTCCGTAATAGGAATTCCATACTCAGTCATCTCTTCAATGTACGAAAGTCTTTCCAAAGCTTCATCCATTGTTTTCACAGGATTTAATGAAGTCGACTTTGAGTGTCTCAAATGTAATGTCTCGTTTTCTTTCAGAATTACCCCTCTGCTTGTTGATGTCTTATCAACCCTAGAGGCTTCAGGAATTAAACGAGGAACATTTTTATGATCCTTGTCCCATTCATGACACACATCATGCATTTGACTGACACTCAAAGGATTTTGACTAAGATGTTCAATGTGATACACCTTGTCAAGATGAAGATTAGAGACGCTCACATTGCCATGACCAGTTGTGATCCCCTGAGCAGGTCCGGCAAAGTTCACCTGAACATCAGAAATCTTAACAAAGTCTGACAGAACACTACTATCTCCAGTGGCATGCATCGAACATCCAGTATCGATATTCCACATGTTGTCAGTCCTCTTTACTGGTACTGGACACTTAGTGATAGTCAAGTTCATCATGAACTTCACCAGACCTGATATTGTCTTTTGATCTTCAACTTTGTTTGAACTGCTCACAACTATTGATTTTTCAGGGTTTTTGAATGATCTAGTGTCATCACTTTTTGAAATTTCTGATTCTGAATCTGATGACACATCTGAACTAATCTCAACCATGTAGGCATTGTTGGCTTCTTCACAATTGTGCCCCAGTCATATGAACCTTCTTGTGTTAAACCACCAAAGCTCTTGACCCATTTTGGTCATTAGAGTTTGGACTTTCAACCTTGGAACCTTGATAACTGTTTCGTTGAGAAGAGTTACTAGCATTCGAACTTGACCCTTGAAATATCCTCGTTGTGAAGCACCTGAAGGAATTGCTGATCCACCTTGGTTAAAGTTCTGACGAGTCACAATAGACCTATCATCCTTCTTAGGTCTCTGGCATTCCCTAGCAAAGTGTCCAAAGCCCTCGCAATTGTAACACTTTATCTTTGACTTATCAAAGCCAAGCTTGGAACCCACAACCTTTCGCCTGTTCTTGATAGGAACCGTTTAGCCCGAAGAGTTAGCATAGCCATTTGCCATTGCAAATCCATCTCTTCTAAGTCCAAAGGATCAATCTGCTCATAGTCTTCTTCTATAAGACTAGGATCTTGAACCTTTCCTTGGATAAACTGTTCATATGATGTCACAAATGACGCAAGAATGGATAAGTGACTTTCCGCACATTTGACACTTATAGGCACGGTGGAACTGACACTGGAGGTAGGATATCCACGATTTCCTAAGTTGTCGCTCTGACTTGAAACAAGACATATGTTCCCCTCAGAGTCAAACGAGATCTTTTGTAAGTCAACATCTTCACTCAGGAATGCCCTTGTGCTTCCATCAGGGGAACCTGGACTTACATTGATCGTAGGCCTACCGTAATAAAGCTCGGGAATCTGAGCATTATTATATCCTGCTTCCCTCCTTTTCAGTTTCATTTCTTGTCCCCTAAACTTAGCAACTATCTGAGTCAAAGACATATCAGAGAAATCTGCTTTTTCCTGCAAAGTGGTAATATAATTACTCCACTTTTCCGGCAAGGAACTCAAAAATTTCTCGACTTTTTCTTCCTCAGAATAGGTACATCAAATGCTTGCAACTCTGCTAACAAGTGATAATACCTTGTAATTAGTTGATCTAAGTTTTCACTTCTTAACCCATTAAATACATTATACTGATGCTTTAGAAGGTCTCTTACGATTCTTTTTAAGTGTTTCATCCCCTTCACAATGATTTTTTAATGCTAACCAAAGTTCTTTTGATGTATTGAATCAATTAAATAAATGTAATATTTCTTGGCAATGACATTTTTAAACATGATAGTGCTTTTTTCTCTGCCTCATACAATTTTTTATTAGATTCAGTCATATCTTGGTAAGCATAAACTTTGTTAACACCACTGTCCTCATATGTTGGGGCACTATATCCTTCAGTCATACAAGTCCACATTCTAATATCCGTGAATTGCATAAAGGATTCGAATCGACCTTTCCAATAAAAGTATTGGTCAATGATCATTAGCTTGGGTGGTGAATTACCCTTACCAGTCTCATGGTCCATAAGTATTAATTGGTTAAGATAGTTTGCGGCCATTGTGTATTATGTTCAAACCAGGAACACGCAAAAACACAAGAACACGCAAATGGGAACACTCAAATGAAACACGCAAAAGTGTAAGAACACGTAAAACCTCAAGAACACGCAATTCACAAGAACTCTCAAAACCTCAAGAACTCTCAAATCCACAAGAACTCTCAAAGCCTCAAGAACTCTCAAATAGAACAAGCAAACCAAGAAACACACAAAATGCCTTGTTATTAACGAAACACGCAAAAAGGTACAGTACCATAAACGCGCAAATGGTACTGTTCAAGAACACGCAAACACAGATTTTCTCACAATTTCTTAGATCCCGAACCCGATATTGTTCCTTGATCAATGAAATCTTGAGAAAATGATCTTAGGAATGAGATATGTCTTATTTTGGCGTCAAGTTTGAAACGCGCCCGAAAACACTTCTCCACCTAAGAACACGCAAAAACAGGATACCCAAACCGTGATCAATCTCGAACCAAGGTTGATAATAACCTGCGGCTCTTGATACCAGTTGTAAGTCCCCCGGGTCTTACCGAACCGAGATTGACTTAAGGATATGTCGAGGTGCGGAATTCCTCGAGAATAAACCACGGTTTCTATACTACCTTTTGATATATTATATCACTATATAGTATATTACCTTTTATGATATATATATATCACTATATATATATATATATCTTTTTGCGTGAATATAACACCCGTATTTGGTTATAATAGTGAAACGGCTCTCCGGACAAACTTTACCAACCAACGTGGTAACCTAAGTCTACAAGCCGTCCAAACCGGGTGTGTGTTTGCGGTTCGTGCGTGATTCAAGAACCCACAAGACAAACCGTGCATGTTCTTGGTTTTATCTCTCTAGGTTTTGCTCGTTTCTCTCACTACACTCTTGTTGAGAACACATAAACACACACCTCTATTTATAGGCAAGTGATAAGAACTCTCAAATCCATTGGGTTTGAGTGTTCTCATGTCAAGCCCATAAAGGTTTTGGCCTGGTTTGAGAGTTCTTGTGTACAAGCATACTTTTGCTTGTTTCCACAGAAACTCTCAAACCATTTGAGAGTTCTTATGAACAAGCAAACTTTTGCTTTGTTCCTCAGAAACTCTCAAATGACCATTTGAGTGTTCTTTCCACAAGCAACTATTTTGCTCGTTCCCAAGAACCCTCAAATGACCTTTTGAGTGTTCTCTCCACAAGCAACTAATTGCTCGTTCCCGAGAACACTCAAATAACACTTGAATATTTGAGTTAATGTTTTACCTGCTGTCAAGACGCATAACCAACATTACACTCAGAGTTAATGTCTTTACTGCTGTCAAGACGCAGAACCGACATTAACTCAGCCAATGTTTAAACTGCTGTAAATATACGCAGAACCAACATTAGCTAACGACAATGTTTCTACTGCTGCGGATACGCAGAAACAACATTGTCTATATTACCTATTAGAAGTATTCACTAAGTTAATGTTTCTCCTGCTGTTAATACGCAGAAACACATTAACTTAACTTCCCTTTGGAAGTACATTAAGTTAATATTTCAACTACTGTTAAACGCAGAAACAATATTAACTTAATGACTCTTTACATGTTATGTCTAAAACCTGCAAAATACAAATAATAAACAACACATATAAACATAAATGGATCCCAATATGATCAACAATATATGCCAAGGTAATATTTATTGACAAACGGTAATTACAAGATAAATTACAAGACTTGAATATATGTAAATATATGTAACACATCTAGAATGATTTTGTCACCGAGAAACATGCACTAACAGTCTCCCCCTTGACACTAGCATCTAGATGTGACCTTCAAGTCTTCGTTTGTCATCCTAAGTGCTGGCCAAAAACCCTGTCATCAGGAACGTCAGTCTAAGGTACTGGTACTTGAAGTACTTGGTTCAACTGTTGTAGGAGGATCAACACTTTGACCTTCCCTTGCTGGAACCCCTACTTCTGCATTTGGTTCAACAGTTGGAGGAACCACATTTTTTTCTACACCAACTGGATCCCCTGCTTCTGCATTTGGTTCAACAACTGGAGGAACCACATTTTGTTCATTTCCAGCTGGAACCCCTGCTTCTGCATTTGGATCAACAACTGGAGGAACCACACTTTGTTCACTTCCAGCTAGAGCCCTTGCTCGTACTCGTCTAGGTATTTCATCAAAGAATCTTCGACTGTCAGCATGGAGATACTCAGCAAGACAAAACTTCACCATCCTTTCATAGACACCCTTTATGCCTATAAGGAGTTGTGAACTTTCCAGCTGATGCCTATACAAAATCTTCAAGTCTTTTCTTGAAAGATTGATAAGCTGAAGTGGATCGTAGACTCGAAGCAACTCTTTGTGCCCAGTTGCTCTTGTTGACATAACAACAGCGGCTGCACTAAAGTCATCTACTCTCCAATACTCCATGTCACCAAGCATGTTTTGCGGCCACTTCTTCAAAGGAACCCTGCGAACATTCTTGATTGTGTTAATAAATCTAACAACGATCTCTTCGCCCTTTGTTCCTTGGGTGACACGCTTCTTCCTCAAAGTTGGTTTGAATTTGAACTTTCTTGGATCTGACTCTCCACTCTGCTTGAGATGATTGTCATTCTTGATCCAGCTCTCAAACAACTTCGCATGCTTGTGATTACCGATAAGCCTAAGCCCCGCAAGACCATAGAAGTCTGCTTTAGGCATTGAATTAAAAGCTTCAATGTTAGGCTCAAGGTACTGACATCCATCAAGTCTTTTCATCATGAAGAGCCTCTTTTCCTCGTTAACTGTCCATCTGGGGGGGGGGGGGGGGGGGGGGGTCCTCGTCTTATCAAATGTCCAACTGAGGATGAGTTCTTTTAGACCCGATGCACGAGGTTCTTTGACATAATCGAAATACCTATGTGGAAAAGGAACATCCAATTTACAATATGGATGATTCGGATCTCCACGATAAACATTTGGTATGACATGATAATACTCATCTTCATCATCAGAAGCAAAAGCATCATTAATCTCTCTGCCCTGTTCATCCGTGAGACTGCTAACTACAAGTTTAGCATCTCTTCCTGTACCCTTCTTATAGTAGACTGAGAAAGTCAAATCCTGAGCAGGAAGCTCATAAAAGGATTTGATCTTACGTTCCTTCTGACCTTCAGACTCAAAGAGATTCGGGTTTGTAGCAATAGCATCTTCAAATTCAAACCTATGCTCAGGTGACACCATCACTCCTTGCCAATCTGAGCGAGGTATCCATTCCCCCTCCTCTGAGCCTTCCGAATCTTCTTCAGCTATGTCATCCAAGTCTTTGATAGCATCAATGGCAATGAGCTCCTCATCACTCTCGGATTCATAGGCATGAGTCTGGAAACCGACATCTACATCTCCAGTCGGTAACAGGAAAGTATCTTCAACAACACGCTTCCCTTTGTCTTGAGCTGTGGGAGCCTGAGAGGTACCAGCAGCATCATGCTGGCTTTGCTCCCCCTGAGATGTAGCAATCGGAGTGCCAATCCGAATACCCCTTGATAATCTTGCAATCTCTTCTTCTTGTCTGCTCAGATCATCATTTTCATCCTCTCTCTTTTGCTTCCTGCGAACACTATCTGTGCAGATAGGATCTATCTCCCCCCTGAGATCCAAGATTATCAACTATCTCACTTAGCTCCTTGTAATCCACATCAAAGCTTGCCAGACCTTCAGTTTGGCTCTCTATTGCCTCTTTATGCTTATTCAGCTTCTTGACAACTCTTTTTAGATGCACCATTGTCTCAGACTGAATCTTTTGTAGAGCTTCATGTTTTGTCTGAAGTTGGAAACTCGTATTCAACTCTTCAAGCTGTTGATGGTGTGACTCTTCTTGCTTGGAAAATCTTTCCGTCAAGCTTGCAACCAAGACTCTCATATCTTCTAGTTCTTTCTCCAAGCCAGACACAATGTCTTCATTGGATTTTGAGCTGCTTGGTTAATAAGAGATCACAGATGGTTCACCTCCTTCAGCTACTTTCCTCATCTTGAGCTGTTGAGATGAACTATCTTCATTATCTCTGGTAGTTCTGACATTTTTAAGCTCCTGAAATCCTGTATAAAGCTTTCAAAATGTTAGCAACTTTAACCAACATATAAAGTCGAACTTTAAAGCTCTTAACATTTTCTAAACCCCTGAAACCCTTAGTTTCATCGGTTCCAAGAATGTTACCAACTTTAACAATCGACAAATAGGTTGAACAATAAAATTCTTAACATTTTCTAGGATAGCGAAACCATTTGTTTCATAATCCTCCAAAACGTCACCAATTTTATCGAATCAACACGTCGAAATTAAAACATTTTGTGTTTTCCAAGGTCGCGAAACCATTTGTTTCATAACCTTCCAAAACATTTTGTTTTAATAAACGACATATTGAACTTTACTAAATTTAACCGAAAACCATTTGTTTTTCTTAAATTTTAAAGTTCAATATTATAAGGCAATTCGTACTTTCTAATTTGACTCATTTGAAAATTTTCCCTTTTTGAAAATTTTCCGAAGTCCTAGAACAAACGAATTCCTTATACACACACATATGGTGACACTACACACATATGGTGTCGGGTTTGACTAGTCAATGCGTGTTTTAGTTTCATATTTTACTTTCTAAAATTTTTTTATTATTAAAAAAAAATTTTAAGTCATGAAACACGCAAATAGTATCACAACACGCATATGGTGTATTTGACATCAAGAACTCGCAAACAGGAGTTGACTAGTCAAATGCGTGTTCCTTGTGATGACGTCATCACAACACGCAAAATCTGGAAAGCTTTGAAGATCACAAGAACACGCATATTGCGTATGAACACGCAAATGCAGATCGTCATCCCAAAACTTAAACAGATGATTTGAACCCCAAAACTCTTAAATCTAGTACAAATTAATACGTATTTATCCGATTTATCAGTTTATTGGTTCCATTTCCTTATCCATTTCATTTAATTAGTCCCTTTTAGTGATTTTATAACCTAAATATAAAACCCCAAAACTTGACTAAAAACCTATGAAAAATGGATTTAGAAATTATGTTAATCATATACCTTTGTTCGATAAGAGTTAGTGTAAGTGTTTCTTGTGTCTAAAACACGAAAAGATCAAGTTGTATGGATCGAAAATGTGAACAGTGCTTCGAACAGGGAACACGCAAAATGGAGAGGTTTCTAGGAAGAACACGCAAATGATTTCAAAACTATCATTAAATGCGTGTTATTTTCCTATTTATATCCATTTAGAAACACGCAAACCCTATAGACACTGAAACACGCAAATCCGGCCCACTATGCCAGAACGCGCATATTGGCCCATTTTGCCAGAACACGCAAAGCAGGCCCAATAAGTGAAACGCGCAAATGTAAGCCCACTTGGCAGAAACACGCAAATTAAGCCCAATTGGCACAACTCGTATATCTGGCCCACTTGGATAAACCACGCAAATTTCACTTAGCCTATTTTTCGATTCATGTGAACCTTGACTTACCAAAAGTCAACTTTCACGAACTTGATTAACCCTTTGAAAATTCACAAAGAATTTTTCTCGAACTTGGTATAATTAACGAAAAGAATTCCTTAGAGAACACGATAAAGACAAATACAAACATTTTTTGTATTATAATTTATTGTATTTTTCTCATTCAGGAAATTCTCAATAAATGTCACAACTTAAACAAACTTACAATGTACGATCATTAATTTAAGACCCGATATGTCAATAATTAATGAATTACAAAGTACCATTGCTAAGTATTTGACATTAACAGACATTGGACACAATCAATGCTGTTTTACAAATTCAAATACAACAAAAATAAAGACATAAGATTGAATAACACGATAAACAATCTCTCCATCTATATCTTCGTCTCCGTTTGAATTTTGCTGAGTTGTTGATGTGTAAGTATATTCTGCTTCCATTTAAGCTTGAGTTTTCTCCATTCCGGACTGGATAGACCCAATTTTCATATACTTTGGAGATCCTTTATCTTAATGGTTGACACACTTCCAATTTAGATAAATAATTCTGCGACCACATCAGCAAACTCATGAGATCTATACAACACATGTATCCATCTCAATAGTAAATAATTGAACTTGAGAATACTTAAACTGATATATAACTGATAAACAATGGCTGAGTCTCCCAATTAAGATTAGAATCAAATCCTTTATCATGTTAGCTCACACATTAAGTATCTTGGACTCAATTATTTAAGGTAAATTGCAAATCAAAATATCTGTCAAATACGTCAACTTAGTGACTCCGTTTGACCCATTTTGACCGAAACTTTAAGTATGTTACTTAATCTTTCGAGCAATTTACATAAAAGACCTAATTTGAGGTATACCAAACACACTCAAATTTGTCTTTATTTACACTGTACCCTTATCACGATACACATGCATTCAGTGTTCACACAGAACACAGCTAACTCCCCCTGGAAACTAGATATCCCTAAATAACACCGCTTCTCGTGCAATAGAACCCTTTTATTATTTTCAAGAACCTTACGGAGCATAAAGTTACAAAATCGATCACAGTAATTTTAGAATCAAAATTACTCTAACAAATCTTGTAATAGTCATGCTTAATACTGTCCTTGCAATATACCTTACGAAGCATAAAATTTAAAAATCGATCACAGTAATTTTAGAATCAAAATTACTCTAACCTATCTTAAAATAGTCATGCTTAATCCGGTATAAATGAGTGAGTTTTAGAAAGAGTAATTACTTACAGAAAGATCAGATATAGCAAATAAGTAAACTTAAATGCCATATGTTTTCTTCATGTCTCTTGCAGTAACGACTCCCCTTAAACTGTTTTGGTACACTGAAGAGGCTTTAGAAGGAATAATTACTTACAAAGTAGATCGGATGTAGCAAATGAGTAAACTTAAATGCCACATGTTGTCTTCATTTCTCTTGCAGTAACGACTCCCCCTTAAACTACTTTGGTACACTGGAAGGCTTTAGAAGAACTAATTACTTACAAGAAGATCGGATGTAGCAAATGCGTAAACTTAAATGCCACATGTTTTCTTCATTTCACTTGTAGTAACGACTTCCCCTTAAACCATTATTATATTTTTGTGATGTATTTTCTGAATAAAAGATGATTCTTGAGAGACGGTAACTAAGGGTTACTCATTCCAGTCAACTGGACTAGCAACTTGAAATATGATCGATCAAAGACCTTAGTGTAACTAACATAAATAAATCAACTTTGCATATTCATCATAGGATAGCAACCATTATATGAACAATTATGCCATCACATATGATTTATTAACAAGCATAAGATAAAGCAATACTTTATACATATACTCGTTTTTCCCAAATACGTTCCTTTATAAACAAATTATAAATAACGTACATAGGACTTGCACAATGATTTAAAAAGAAGAAAATACCATATAAGTACGATAACCCACTATGTTATCTAAAGTAAATGTGCCTAGGACTCAGTCACTGATCACCGAAAATACATGGTCTTCCTTAACTGTGTCCTCCGCACGAATAAAGGGAAATTAGTTTTCTTCGTCAAGAACCCAGACCTTCTTTGTCCGGATTCTTCCCAAATCATCCCGATATGCAAATTCTCCCCATCCTCCTTTACCCAAAATCTTGTTTAATTGAATTGAATCATCTTGATGTTGTTTCTTACGAAAGGTATTAGACGACTCAGCTACATTGTAACTCTGAGATGTTGATCGGAAATCATCACCACTTCTTCCAGCAAATCGATCATAATAAGTACTGTGATATTCCGTAGGCTTTGCGGATGATTTCACTTCATATGAATATGAAGGATACGCATTGCCAGAATTCTTTGATCTCCCTTTTTGAGAAGAGTGATTTGAAGAATCCGTATGATTAGATACTTGTCTGAAATGACATTCTCCAACTGATTTCTTCACAGAATCTCTTGATTCTTTGAGTGGATAAAGCATGCATGGGAAGTCTTTGAGAAGAACCAACAAGATTTCCTACTGATTTCTTGTATTGTTCTTCCATCATATCTTTTCCCTTTCTTTCTGAGAATTATTTCTCAGATTTCTCTCATTAATCCTGGATAAGTTGTCTGACGAGTGACCATCACTGCTTGAGCATATCCTAGTATCTGAAGGTTTTGACCTTGCATGAGTAAAATCTTTATTCATTCCTTTACTGGGACACTTACTAGCAGCATGACCCTTTGTACGACATATGAAGCAGGAAATCCTCTTGACATTTTTCTTCTTATTGAATCTCCTGAGATTTTCTTCCGTAATAGGAATTCCATACTCAGTCATCTCTTCAATGTACGAAAGTCTTTCCAAAGCTTCATCCATTGTTTTCACAGGATTTAATGAAGTCGACTTTGAGTGTCTCAAATGTAATGTCTCGTTTTCTTTCAGAATTACCCCTCTGCTTGTTGATGTCTTATCAACCCTAGAGGCTTCAGGAATTAAACGAGGAACATTTTTATGATCCTTGTCCCATTCATGACACACATCATGCATTTGACTGACACCAAAGGATTTTGACTAAGATGTTCAATGTGATACACCTTGTCAAGATGAAGATTAGAGACGCTCACATTGCCATGACCAGTTGTGATCCCCTGAGCAGGTCCGGCAAAGTTCACCTGAACATCAGAAATCTTAACAAAGTCTGACAGAACACTACTATCTCCAGTGGCATGCATCGAACATCCAGTATCGATATTCCACATGTTGTCAGTCCTCTCTACTGGTACTGGACACTTAGTGATAGTCAAGTTCGTCATGAAGTTCACCAGACCGACATTGTCTTTTGATCTTCGACTTTGTTTGGACTGCTCACAACTTTTGATTTTTCAGGGTTTTTGAATGATCTAGTGTCATCACTTTCTGAAATCTCTGATTCTGAATCTGATGACACAACTGAACTAATCTCAGCCAGGTAGGCATTGTTTGTTTCTTCAACAATTGTGCCCAGTCATATGAACCTTCCTGTTGTTGAACCACCAAAGCTCTTGACCCATTTTGGTTATTAGAGTTTGGACTTTCAATCTTGGAACCTTGATGACTGTTTTGTTGAGAAGAGTTATTAGCATTCGAACTTGACCCTTGAAAGTATCTTCGTTGTGAAGCACCTGAAGGAGTTGCTGATCCACCTTGGTAAATCCTGACAGTCACAATACAATTGTAACATCCCAAACTTTTCTTTACTAGTTGACTAATGCCGTTAAGTCAATATTGTGTGTGTCGTTAAGTCTTTTTTAGATTTAATGCTTATATGTAGTTAATGTGTGTTATGTGTGAGGCTTTAAGCCTAAATGTTAATGTAGTATAAATGTGTGTAATATGAAGGTTAATGTTTATGTAGTGACATTTAATGAAGGAATTAATGTTGTATGTGGTCAATAAAGTAGTTTGTGACCAATAATGAAGGATTAGGAAGCTTAGGGCTAGTTTTGACATAGAAGGAAAGTTAAAAACGGGTTTAGGGAGTTAAGGGGTGTCATTAGGTTGGCATTTGCAGATTTTCTTCCCCTAAACAAAGCCCTAGCCGATCCCCTCCCTTCCCTCTCAAGTTTCTCACTAGATCTATTCGTTTTGGAGCCAAATCGATCGTGTATTGCTTAGATCTTGGATCTTTATCACCGAATACAGGTAATATAGGTATTCCTCATCTGAAATCTGATTGTGTGAGTCTTATATTAGTCTTAATCCAGGCCATAAGGGTTTGGGTTGGGTTATTTGATTAAACGTTCACCGATTTCATGTTATTCGGGTGATTAAATGATTGATTATGAAGTAAAGGATTAAAGGATTGAATTGATGATTAAAGGCTAAAAGTGTTGTCAAAAAGGTTAATTTTATGTTTCGGTCGAATTGTTCGAGTGGTATTCGGAAGGGATTCGATTAAAGGGTTAAAAGTTGGGGTTTTGGTCGAATAAGGTGTTGTGCGGCGCACGGGGGTTTTGTGCGGCGCACAAATATGATTTTTGAAAATTGGTCAGGGGCTGGGCAGATGGCACAAGTTCTGTGCGGCGCACAGGCTGTTTTTCCAGAAAATTGCAAGTTTCTGTTTGAAATAGGATTGTTTTGTGCGGCGCATACCCACTTTGTGCGGCGCATAAATGGTCATTTGGGTTATGTGCGGCGCACACAAGTTCTGTGCGGCGCACAGATGTGCCTGGTCTAGTACAATTGTTTGTTTAGCTCATAGACCGATCTTATACTTGTTCTAGGTTATTGGAGACACCTAGTCATCGTTGTATTGTGCTTGTAGCTTGTTGTTAAGCTGTATCAAGGTAAGATACACTACTTTTGTCACGCTGAGGGTTCAACAAGCAAAGGTTTCATACTTATAACTTCCTTAACGGTAACTTATTGATATATGTGGGTATCTCGGGTTACATGGGAGGTATTATGGGTTATGTAGTTGACCATGAGACCTGAAATGCAGACCCTAATGTAGTGAAATGAAGTATTGCTTAATGTAGTGTATTGTTATGCAGTTTATGTAGTATGAAGTATCTTATTATGCATGAAATGTAGAAATGAAGTTGATGTGTGACATATGCATGCTACATGGCTTGTACACCTAGCTCACTAGACTTGGTAGGTTGCCATGTCACTTGCACGTTTAAGGGCCCAAACGAAATGAAGGGAATGTGTGATTATGTTTAGGTTATGTGTGTTGCCTAAACTATTATGTGTGAAATCGAGCTCGTAACTATAATGCAGGGAAAGTGTTAAGCTTAACCCGTACAAGTCTTAGCCGACGAGTACGTTGACGTAGTTGTTGCTTGGGTGGCTCCTTGCAACATGGTCTTTATAATGCAGGGCGAGTAATACGAGGGGCTTGACCAACCTCCACATACGGATTACTCTTGGATTGGCTTGCCATTCCTTAACGACGTACGATGATTAGTCTTTTGGTTGATCATCTAGTCGGGTGTGATGCAGGGCACACTTATATGCAGTATAACGAAGATATGTGTGACAATGTGTGAACTAATGCAGGATAGGCACATTTAGGATGATTATCCTAATTGATATGAATTTGTTATGCAGTTATGTGTGTTGTGTGTTGTGCCTAATGAGTTTGTCTAATAATGAAGAAATGTTTTAATTGGACAAATGCTTTTAAATTAAGTGTGATCTTACTTAGCTATTCTTATAGCTAACACTTGTTTCTTTAATGTGGTTGTTCCCTCAGGTTTAGCTTGAAGGACTAGTAGATGCAGGACGTGAGGGCGTGGGTAGAAAGCATGCAGATCCCTTAGCTACCCATAGTTGCTTATTATGGAGACTTTTGTTTACATTTCTTTTGATGTCGAATTTATGTAGTAATGTGTGAACGGTTGTTTAATGTTGGGCAACCGTTGGGTTTTCATTTGAACTATTGTTTGATATGGCATGTAACACCAACTAAATGCAGAAACCGAAATGTTTTTATTGGTTTTGACTTTTACAGTCTTTACTTCCGCAATTAACACCGTTAGGTGAAAGATTTTTGAAAACCCATATTTTTAAACGTCGGGTGTTACAAGTTGGTATCAGAGAATTGGTTTAAGTGAACCAAATTCGACTTATGCCGTAGGATTTTGGACTTAGACCGATGAGAAGTAGGTTAGGCTTAAGTAGGATGCCTAGCCAATGAAGTGAAATGCTCTAAGACGGGTTGGGGAGTGAGTGAGAGTGTGATATAAGGCTTGTTTATTGTGTGTGATAATGTAGTTATATGTAGTGGAGCCTTAACATATGTAGTCACTCTTTAACTCTTGCTAACCGTCGTCGTTGCTTGTAGAGATAATGGCAAACACTAGAGCTAGTAACCAGAGAGGAGGAGGAAATGGTGGTGGTGTTCCTCCTAATGGAAACGGGCTGGAAATGAAGTGGAGCAAAGGCCACCCCGTGTACAAAATCGCCGTCTTGGTGATCCACCAACCGCCTCTGAAGTAGATAGGGCAAACCCGGTTGAACAGTCCCAAATCAAGCCCAATTACATGAAGAGTTGAGAGCTATCCGAGCTCTTTTAATGAGGAATGAAGAAGAGTTAGCACAAATGAGGGCAGAAAGAGATGCTGAAAGGAATGGGAGTGAACAAGGGGTGAGCATTCGGAAGGGAATTACTCTAATCCCTCCCAAAGTGTTGAACCATCCATGGCAGCCGTGGGTGTTAATGAAGTTAATGGTGGAGGACTTGGAGAGTTGTTAATGCACCTCGTGTTAATAACTTCAAATATGAAAGTTTTCAGAAATGTGGTGCCAAGGAGTTTGATGGTACCCAAAATGCAGTGGGTGCTATGGAGTGGATCGATGACATTGAGGTAGTTTTTGCATCTTGCTATTGTCCGGATGATATGAAGGTTTTGTGTGCTAGTAGGATGTTGAAGAAGAATGCCCGTAATTGGTGGAGGGCTACTACAGTGTCTATGGCTCCTGAGGTACTTGCAGTTATACCTTGGGGAACATTTAAGGAGAAGTTTCTAGAGGAGTATGTGGGAACGCGTGAGTTAAGGTTGATTGAAAAGGAGTTTAGATCGTTGGTTGCTAAACCCGGTGCAATTTCTGATTATGCACACTCGTTTATGGATAAGTTGAAGTTTGTTGGACACTTGGTTCGAAGGCAGGAGGACCAAATTGAGGCTTATTGTGATGGTCTCCCCGTTAGTTATCGTGGATTATGTAGACAACATGTGACTTTGTCGGCGGCTAATTAAGGAGTCAAAGAGGTTGGATGATGACTTCAGAAGCGAGAAAGTTGTGGAGAAAGTTGATGACAAGAAAGCATGGTTCAAAAGAAGGTCAAATTGGTCATCTAACAACAACAATAATAATAAGAAGTTCCGTGGGAATTCTAGCTCAAGTGGTGACAAAGATAAAAAGAAGAATGGGTCTTGGTGTGCTTTTTGCAAGAATGTTCATGAAGGTCAATGTTCCGACAAGACAAGAAGGTGTCATAAGTGTGGGAAGTCGGGACATCTTGCAACAGAATGTAGGGACAAGACTCGTTGCTACAAGTGTCAAGAAACGGGTCATCTTATTGCCGATTGCCCACAAATGAAGAAGGACGGGAAGAAAGCAGCCACTTCAGCAACAAAAGTGAGAGCCTTGCAGATGACTGTTGATGATGCTAAGAACAACGACGAGGTGGTAAGTGGTACTTTCCTTGTTAATTCAAAATCTGCCTCTGTTTTATTTGATTCGGGTGCAAATAGGTCGTTTGTGTCTACTTTATTTGCTCCTAAGCTAGGAAGAGTCACTACCCCTTTAGATTGCTCGATAGAGGTAGAAATTGCTAATGGTACGGTTAGTGATATACGTGTGGGATATGATGATTGTGACATTGAGATTGAAGGCCGTTTGTTTCCGGTCCAGTTATTGCCTACTACCTTAGCCGGTTTTGATGTAGTGATTGGTATGGATTGGTTGTCTAGAAATGAAGCTAATATTTTATGTTCCCAAAAGATTATTCGGTTTTCTACATCCGATGGTAATGTGGTAACGGTTTATGGAGATAAGAAGAGAGGGGGAATAAAGATCATTAGTATGATGAAGGCTATTAAATGTATAAGGAAGAATAAGAGTCATTTCTTGGCCTATGTTATTGATGTGAGAAAGGATAAGCCTTCTATTGCTAGTGTTGATGTAGTATCCGATTTTCCCGATGTGTTTCCCGAAGATCTTCCCGGTATTCCTCCCGATCGTGAAGTTACTTTTCAGATAGATCTTATTCCCGGTGCTACACCCGTTGCTAAAGCACCTTACCGATTAGCTCCTACAGAAATGAAAGAGTTAATGTCCCAACTTCAGGAATTACTTGACAAAGGGTTCATACAACCTAGTTCCTCGCCTTGGGGAGCTCCGGTTCTCTTTGTTAAAAAGAAGGATGGATCTATGCGCATATGCATAGACTACCGTGAGCTGAATAAGCGAACGGTTAAGAATAAATATCCTCTCCGCGAATTGATGATCTCTTTGATCAACTACATGGTGCTTCATATTTTTCAAAGATAGATTTACGGTCCGGTTATCATCAATTGAAGGTTAAGAAGGAGGATGTAGCAAAGACAGCTTTCCGGACTAGATATGGTCATTATGAGTTCTTGGTCATGCCATTTGGGTTGACCAATGCTCCCGCCGCGTTTATGGACTTAATGAATCGGGTATGCCGCCCCTTTCTAGATCATTTTGTTATTGTGTTTATTGACGATATTTTGATCTACTCTAAGTCAGAATGTAACAACTCGCAAAAATCTGAGTAAATATAAAATTTGATTAATTCAATATTTTCTGTAACAATTCAAGAGAACAAACTAGATACTTGAGTTCTTTTATATAATATATGTTGATATATATATATTTTCCAAACTATTTAACGTATGTGAAATTATTAGTTTTCACAGAAATACTTTGAAATAACTTATAAATAATAAGGATATAAAAATCATAAGGTATTATGTCTAAAGCCTTAACAGGATCACATTTAAAGTTAGACAATATAACGTCAACTATTTAGATTAAATCACGGGTTAAACATTTAGCAAACAATGACTATCAATTAAATAATTATACAACGATTCTCTACAATCATCCGTGATTCTTCTTTGTTTTCTTTTAATTATCAAGAACAATTATTACAATATTATATATATATATTATATATATATTATGCACTGATAGATAGAAACCCCATTATACTGCTTTCTTGATTCCTTGCTTTCTTGGCTCTTTCTATATCTCGGCCCACATCACCTTTCTCCTTTAAAATTTGCTGAACCACTCCACTGATTCTGTCGCTTTCTTTTGTTTCCACTACCATTGCTTTCCCATATATACGATGCATACATATATAGATATAGAGAAATTATTGAACTCACTCTCTCTCTCTCTCTCATCTCCATATCCTTCGGTCACCACCATCTTCAAGACTCATTACGTGAAGCCACCATTCCAAACACCCCCACGGTTACAATCACCAGACCACCCTTGTGCTACTGTTTTTAGAACCAGTACCACAACTAGCAAGCTGCTCGCTGCTGGTCACCACTACCCCAACAAAACCCCACGGTTTCTCCCTTCTCCTTCAAAGCTCACGATCACCACCAAGAGCTACAACTGTTGCTGCTTGCTGATTAACCCACGGTTACTATCACCACTCCTGCCACTGCTACTTGTTAATTACTGCTGGTTACCATCACCATCACCAAACCAGGGCTGCTGCTCGCTGCCACTGTTTCTGTTCGGTCATCATCACCATAACCACCGAACTATTTACAACCTACTGCTGCTTATTTGCTGTCTACTACTCACTGCTGTAATATTGCTGCTTGCTGCTACTCGGTTTGTTGCTTCCACCGAACCACCATTTTCACTGTTCATCATCTTCACCACCGAAGCAATTCACCATACTGCAACGGCAGCTGCTACTACCCGTTCTTTTTAGTACATCACCACCGAATCACTACTACTGCTGCTAAACTAGCCATCACCGAACCATATTCATTACAGCCATTACTATTCATCATCATCTTCGACATGCTGCTACTCGAATCTTTCTTACTACTGCTGTTCACTGGACCACCCTTGCTGTTCATTGTTGCCGCTGCTTGATATTGTTGTTAACCACGAACCAGTCACGACCACTAGAATACCCTACTGCTGCTGCTGTTGTTCGGTTGCTCGTTGCAACCCTTCATCATCACCATCACGGCCAAACACCACCACCGTAAGTATATGTACGTAAGTATGTACATATATATATACGACGAGTATGTGTATGTGTGTGTAATATATATATATATATATGTGTGTGTATATATATATATATATATATATATATATATAAAAGATTTATACAAACCAAGTATATACTTAACTGCCATTAACGACAGTCATAAAATCCATTACAAAACAGGTCCATTTTCTGACGACCGTTAAATACCATTAGATTTTCTGACAGTTTCAGTCCTAAACCGTTAGATTTCTGACAGTTTCAGTCCTGAACCGTTAAACTGTTTGCAGTTTTAGTCCTTCATCCGTCAGTTTCTTACTAAACTGATAATTCTATTAAAATGGGTTATTCTATACAGTTCCCTTTATCGAAGGCTAATACGTTTGGGATATTCGGGTACATTTCAGACTGTTACCCACCTCCTACTGTCTGACAGACATTTCAGGTGAGTTTCGTAAACCCTCCCTACTCAATTGAGATTCGGGCTGAAAAGTGTACATGTTTGTTTAACTGTTGATTGTTGATTTGATTGATTGTATGATTGAATTGTTGATATGGACATGTTAGCGCATTATTCAATATATAAGTCGCACCGTTAGCGCATTATTCATTATATAAGTCGCACCGTTAGCGCATTATTCATTATATAAGTCGCACAGTTAGCGCATTATTTATTATATAAGTCGCACCGTTAGCGCATTACTTATTATATAAGTCACACCGTTAGCGCATTACTTATTATATAAGTCGCACCGTTAGCGCATTGTTAATTATTAACTATGTAAGCCGCACCGTTGTTGAATGTTATTGATTGTTATGGAACGTTGTTGAACGTTATATGGAATCGTTGTTGTTGAACGTTGACTTGTATTGAATTGTGATAATGTGAAACCTTATAGGTTTTCCTTGGATGTGATTAGTTCTCCTAATCCTCACTTAGTGTTAACGGTTGTTATCCGACACGGTTATTCCTTGTTACTTGTCCCTACGAACTCACCAACTTTATGTTGACGCTCTTTAGTACACTTTTCAGGTAATCAAGTTAATCAGAGACAAAATGGATGATTGCATGCTTAAATTGCTAGGATTGGACTAGTTTTGGACTTTCTGGATCCATGATCCTTACTTCCCTTTTATGGGTTACTTTTAGGATCAACTACTATCGATTGAATTGTCTTTTATTATTGATTGAACATGTATTCGATGAATGTTGATGATTGTATACGTTTGTACAAGTTTAAGGATTGTTTCAATCCTATGTTTTCATATAGTTGGACTCACAGAAAAGATGTATGTGAAGAGTGTGAAAGGGTTGGGAGTTTCAAGAATGAATGTGGAGTGTAAGGTTTGAAAAGGGTGGATGTGTGTGTGTGTATTGATGGGGGACGGCCAAAAGGAGGGTGGGGAGGGTATTGAAGAGTTTTTGTCTTTTTTTTGTAGAAATAAGGTGTATAATGTGTATATGTATGTTAGATGTAGGTGTATGTATATATTTTGTAAGGTTAAATGGTATTTATTTGTAGTATAAGTTGATTTTTATTCTAGCATGTGTATGTATATATATATTTATGTGTATGTCGTGTATATGTATATGTATGGACATATTTTGTATTC
>CM067175.1:2094030-2167920 GCA_034093135.1 Erigeron breviscapus
GCGATCGAAAGAAGTTTATCTGGTATCTTGACAGTGCAGCTGGCAGGACAATGACCGGATATAAGACCCTGCTGGAGGAGTTCATAATTTCTGATGGACCCTCCATTACTTTTGGAAATGATGGTTGTGGAAAAACTGAGGGGTATGGTGTTCTGAACAATGGACAAGTCAAATTCAGACGAGTTGCATTTGTGAATGGTTTGAAATATAACCTGATCAGTGTAGTCAACTGTGTGATGATGGCTATCAAGTTCTGTTCAATATTGCTCCGGGCATTGTATTCAACAAAGACTGGAAGGTAGTATTGATTGCTCCTAGAAGAGGGAATGTATATGTGATGGATATGGAAAGCTCTCCATCAGAGCAGTGTTTCTATACTCAAGCTGATGAAGACACAAACTGGTTATGGCATAAAAGATTATCCCATAACAAAAGACCACGTATACTCAAGCTGATGAAGACACAAACTGGTTATGGCATAAAAGGTTATCCCATTTAAATTTCAAAAATATTAACAAGTTGTCTAGAAAACAACTGGCAGATGGGATACCTTCAGTTTCCTTCAAAAAGGAAAGGCCATGTCCAGGATGTGAGATGGGAAAGCAGAAAAGTTTCAAGACCAGACAGAATTTAAACCATAACTGAGAAAGAAAGGGAGAAGAAGGAAAAAAGGGTAAAAGGAAAAGGACAGAGGGACATAGAGGTGGGAATTGGTCCAGTGAATGTTGACTCGTGCTGGTAAAAGATACACCCTGGTGATCGTAGATGAATTCTCCAGATATTGTTGGGTGATCTTTCTAAGGTCTAAAAGTGAAGCTGCTGCTGAAATCATCACTCTTATCAAGCAGATTGAACTCAAGCATAAGCGAAAGGTGTGTCAGTTAAGAAGTGACAATGGAACAGAATTCCAGAATGCAACTCTGGAGTCATTCTGTACTGACATTGGCATCTCCCAGAACTTCTCCTCAGCAAGAACTCCAGAACAGAATGGAGTTGTAGAAAGAAAGAATCGAACGCTGATAGAAGCTGCCAGGAGTATGCTTGCTGAATCTGGTCTGTCTACCAGTTTCTGGGCTGAGCAATTGCTACTGCTTGCCACACCCAAACAGGTCTGTTTACATCAAAAGACACAAGAAGACAGCCTATGAAGTCTTAAGAAATAGAAAACCAAATATTGGTTATTTTCACGTTTTTGGATGTCCAGTGTACATTCTGAACGACTCCAGTCAGCTAGGCAAATTCGATGCCAAAGCCGATGAAGGGTATTTCTTAGGCTATTCAGCCATTCGCAAGGCCTTCAGAGTCTACAACAAGAGACGGAGAAGGTCCATGAGTCAATTCATGTCACATTTGATGAATCGAATAATGCAATTAATAGAAAGCCAGTCTTGATTCTCCCCCAGAAAATCCAATTATCTTCTGTGAATCTGATCCCATCAACTGCAAAGATTCACCTGAAGAAGTTTCCAGTCATTCTGACTTGGAACCAGCTCAAAAAAAGAAAACCCCCAGTAGTACACCTTTCTATCCTTCAATAAGTTTCAAACCACCCTCTGAACTTGTTATTGGATCAGATGTTCGTACTACTCCCTAGTATCAGTATCAGTTGAAATTATACCAGAAATATCTTCAAATGAAGAATTCCAAACTGAACCAGTACTTCAAGAAATGCCTTCAAATGAAGAATTTCATGATGCAAATCGTGATCTTACTGATTCAGATGAAGATGTTGAAATAGTCTGGCAGGATCCTCATCCTGAAACTCAATTGAACTCTTGCACTGATATTGTTGTCAGTAACAATCCTGGTCAGTACTCCAGATGGACAAAAGCTCATCCTATCGATCAGATCATAGGTGACTCCAGTAGAGGGTTTCAGACCAGAAGAGCCTCCAGTGATCAATGCTTATATGTCAGTTTCTTATCACTGAATGAACGAAAGAAGATTGACGAGGCTGTGGAAGATCCAAGTTGGGTGACTGCTATGCAAGAAGAGCTTCACCAGTTTGAAAGGAACAAGGTTTGGTACCTGGTCCCTTTCCCAGTTGGCAAGAAAGAACCAATTAAAACAAGATGGGTCTTCAGGAACAAGGTAGATGAAGATGGCCACGTAATCATAAATAAGGCCAGACTGGTAGCACAAGGGTACTGCCAGTCAGATGTTGATTTTGATGAATCATTTGCTCCAGTGGCTAGACTTGAAGCGATCAGAATATTCTTAGCATTCGCTGCTCATCATCAATTCAAGGTCTACCAGATGGATGTAAAGAGTGCCTTTTTGAATGGAAAATTAGAAGAAGGAGTGTATGTCAGACAACCACCAGGTTTCGTTGATGAAAAGCATCCTCACTGGGTATATCGTCTGACAAAGCACTTTATGGTCTCAGACAAGCCCCACGTGCCTGGTATGATACTCTGACTAGACACTTATTGAAAAATGGTTTTAAAAGAGGTGCAATTGACAATACCTTATTTATTCTTCATGAAAAAGGTAATCTTGGTACAAATTTATGTTGATGATATTATTTTTGGGTCTACTGATGAAAACATGTGCAAGAAATTTTCAAAAAATCATGTCTAACTTGGATTGTCTACTGAGCACTTTCCATTTTCTTAAAATCATGTCCTCTGAATATGAAATGAGTTTAATGGGTGAATTAACATATTTCTAGGACTCCAGATTAAACAAACCAAAGATGGTATTTTTATTAATCAGGAAAAATATGTTAGAGATCTTTTAAAGAAATATGATATGAACTCTTCACCATCAAAACCACTCCAATTTCTGCACCACTGACACTGGACTCAGATCTTGATGGAAAACCAGTGAACATCACTGTCTATAGAGGCATGATTGGTTCACTGATGTATTTAACTGCCAGTAGACCAGACATAATGTTTTCAACATGTTTATGTGCCAGATATCAGTCTAATCCAAAAGAATCTCATATGCTTGCTGTAAATCGCATACTGAAATACCTTAAGGGTGTCCCCAGTTTGGGTACCTTGGTATTGAACGCCTTTGTACTATCAGGGATCCTTGATTTAAAGATTTATACATCTATGACTGCTTAGATATCGAACGCCTTTGTGTACTATCTTTGCATTAATAGATTTCTGGATCAACATTCTAGGGGGAAGACTCAGGCCATATATTTTCTTGTCCTTAAAATGTTTTAATTTCAGGGGGAATTTATTAATTTATTTTCTCACTGGACAAAATTTTCTGGAAAATATCACTGGTACCTTGTAAATGTGTCCCTCTCACTGGTACTTAGATAGGTTGAAGTGCATGTTTGAGGTAACTTCTGTCTCCTTGTAAATGTTTCCTTCTCACTTGTCTGTATTAGTTGATGTGCGTGTTTGAGGTTGCCAGTCTTTCAAATGGTTGGTACTTTACTGGAGTGTCCCTCCAGTGTACCATCAGTGCATGCATCACTGGCCTAATCCACCAGTGATACTGGAGTGTCCAGTCAACCTCCAGATGCACTGAAATGAGTCATGGTATGTCAGTCATAATATTTTAATACTTGGTCTTTGTGCGTGCCACGTATGCAAACTCTTTGAAAAGATTTTTATCTTATTATCCTACGTGGCATGTAATTTTTTCAAACCTAATGATGGAACTTTTTACCTTGGGAAGACAAAAGGAACTAGTGGGTAATGTTTGTGGGCTGTAAACCGTCACACATTTATGTATGATGTGATGTATTTAATGCGGATTTCAAAATCCGATCAAAATTACATTTGATAATTTCAAAAATAACCGTTTGAGTTCCACACTCTCTCTCTTATATAAATACCCTCATTCCCTTTCATTTTCATTTACTTCGAAATACATTTACTCCCAATTCTTCAAATTCCTTCATTTACTCCTTTTTCATTAAATTTCCAATCATAATCTCTCTCATATTCAATTCATCAAATCTTCATAAATCCCTAATTTCATCTTCCTTTTCATTTTTATATCATATTCAATGGCCCTCGACAAACAACTTCTGTCAAAAATCTTCTCGCTGCTGAATATGCTCCCGTTGCCACATAGTAAAGGCACCTCATATTACTTTAGAGGCAAAGGCGATCAGAATAAATATGAATAATTGGATGGCTAGACTCTCTAGCACCACTCATGCTCCCACTTCTCTCATTGGACAACTGAATGCCTTTTTCCTCAGTTGTCCACTCTACGGTGCTCTTACTCTCAATCCGGAAAAATGTATCACGATTACTTATGTGAATTTTGGTACACTGCTGTGTATGATGAAAACACTCAATCCATCAACTACACATTGCAACAAGGCACCAGGGCCTTAACTCTCACTGCTGACTCTCTTAGAGATATTCTTCAGTTGAATTATTTGGCTGAAAATGAGATGGCCATTACTCTCCCTACTGGTCTAATTTACAGGGATGTGTGTAGACTGATGGGACATACTGATATACTAGATGAGCATGGCCAGTTATCAAGAAAAGGCACCATCTACATGAGCAGCTTACAGACTCATTGAGATACTTCTTCACTCATCTTGTTGAGTGTTTGGGTGGCAGCTCTGGAGGGTTGGACCAGCTAAATCAAATGCAACTCCAGATTGCTTACTGCTCTTTGGTTTGGGTATACAGGGTCGACTTTGCTCAGATCTTTTTCGATGACCTTGTTGAGCGTCTAAAAGTGAAAGGTAGAAAACCTCATATTCCATATATTCGTTTTCTGTCACTTGTTTTTCAAAGAGCTCTAGGTGATCAGTATGATTTCGATACAAACCATTTTTCTGTGTGTGACTATCTGAGGGAGTTGAGTTCATTAAAATCAAGAGCTGGTGAGGTTGAAATTCCTGTAAATATGCTAAACCATTTTAGAAATGATGCACTCGACGCATCATCATCAGATGAGCAAGAAGAGGCTCCAGGTGGGAACCAAATTGGTGAAGGACCCTCTGGTGTCCTCAATGCTGAAATTGTGCGACCAGTATCCCAAGTGGCTCCTGAAATTGTTGTACCTCTAGAACTCCCCACTCGACCAAGAACTTCCAGACGTCTTATGAAAGATGGAGTTCAGGTAAATCCTAATAGAGCCGAATCGAGCCATCCAGGTGATATCATGAATGAAGATGGGTCTCTTATTGTTGAGCAAGTAGAAAATGTTGTACAGGATGATGAGCAGGTGACTGGTGAGCAAGATGCTCAGTTGGATTTAAATAGAGAAGTGGATGATCAGACAGTTGGGACGACTCCAGATTGGGATGAGGTAGATTCCCCAATCTGTAACACCCCAAGCCGAGGCTCGAAATATCACGGAAAATATATAGCGCAAGGTGGAATTACAATAGAACAAACTAAATGCAATTAAGGATTCGGTGAATCCAATACAATGCAAAATAGGTAACATAATACAACAGGAGCAAATAGCCATCAAAGTTAACAAAACCACATTCAAGGATGGCAAACGATCCTAAGTAAATGCAAACAGAAGGCCAATGAATCCTTGATCCATACAGTCCATAGTCCGGGTTTACAGCAAGCAAAACAACTAAACTCCACGCCCTGGGAGAACCTGATTACCTGAAAAGTGTACTAAGCATAGTCAACACAAGGTTGGTGGGTTCGTAGTAATGATTCATAAAGAACCAACAACAATAATCACAATATAAGAACAGAGGCTAGGCGTGACTTACAGCGAGCCTCTAAGCAACACAATATCGTCTCACAACACGGTTACACAAGACAAGCAAAATGTGTAAATAAATGCACGAATGATATATGAATCAATGTAAGTGCCAAATGCATGAATAAGCCAACATGCCTATCCTATGCGTGAACTCAAGTCACATGCAACGATACCCTTCTGTCATCACAATGAACAAGGCTGTATCTCAAAATCATCGAGATATATATGTCTACATACTCGGAGTCAGGACTACATCCAAAGTGGGTGCATACATCTATGCACCAGGATGTCGGCAATCCCCTGCCGAGGGCTCATCAACAATGTATGCAATGCTTACAATCAAATGTAAATGCATAATCACAAACCGACAATCAATAATCGTCAATCATAAACCAATAATCAACATTCGACAAACCTGAACCAACAATCAATAATCGCAACGGGGTACACTTGTCAACAGAGGGACAAGGCCGCACTTCAACATACATAAGTCACATCCTCTATCAGTGGGATTATGCACAACATATGCATCAATCAAAATTAACCACTAACCACCATTTAAACCAACTATACGTACATACACTTAAGAGGATTCTACTTTCTTCAAGTCCAGATGCTTATATATAGGGTCACCCGCAGCCTTCCCACCACATCTAGAACCCAATGAAGGCATAACCGACTTCCATGTATGCACGTCTATCCTAATATAAATGTAATACTTAACTAAAACATAACCCAAGTCAATCAAACGAGACGAACTGTCACGTCAATCCAACAATCCAGTCAAACAATCAACAACACAAATAATGCAAATAAACACGCCAGGTTTACACTTTTCAGCCCGAATCTCAAGCGAGTAGGGAGATACGAAACTCACCTTGTCCGGCAAAGAAGTTAGTAAAAGATTACAAACGAGTAATAGGGTCCACACCTCCACAACCTATAATTATACATCAATATACTGGAATGTCAATTATACAACCTCAACAATTTAAAAATCAACACACATAAAATCACAGTGACTATCCACTGCGCCGCAGTGGGCCAGAACTATGCCCACTGCGCCGCAGTGGCTAAACTGAACCAGGACCAGAAACAATGCACTGCGCCGCAGTGGGCAAGAACCATGCCCACTGCGCCGCAGTGGCTAAACTGGCCCAGAACCAGTACAAAGGCACTGCGCCGCAGTGAGCAAAGGTGAAGCTCACTGCGCCGCAGTGACCACCACCTGCAGCCAGCACCAGCAGTTCATCAAGAAACACGAATCCAAAAACCCCCAAATCGACCCAAACCAACCCAAATCGATTTGTAAAGACTTTTAACCTGATTTGAAGCATAACTTAGCATCATTGAACATAAATACACATAACCCAACCCACAAATTCGACCAAAACATCAAAATCACTCACAAATCATTCAAACCCTAACCCTAACCCTAAATTCCATTTTACCATTTTAAAGACTCGAAATCACCTCAAATCAACTAGAAACATATGAACAAGCATAAATGGAAATAAATGGATGATTTTGACTTACACAAACACCTCCTTGAGCTTAAACCCGAAATTAGGTCAAAATGGCTAAGAATGGAAGATTTCCACCTTTGATTCTTCGATAGGAAGCAAACGAGATGAAGATGGCTATGATTCTTGTATTATGGTAGTTTCAAACACAAAGTTGATGCAAGAATTGATGAAGAACCAAAAGAGGGTTCTTTTACTTGAGAGAGGATAGGAGAGATAGAGAGAAATGAGAGAAATGAGAAAAGGATAAGGGGAAATGGGTCTTGGGGGCTGGTGGGTCATGGACTACCCACGGGCCGACCCGTTTCCCTTCTCAACCACATTACCATTAGTTGCACAATTAAATACCGACTACACATACGACAACCCGACTAGCATACCACATAGCCATAATCACAAATGGGCCCAATTATTTCATTCAACAAGTTTGTTAGTCAATTTACACAAAAAGTCAACGGGTCAAAATTCACGGATGTTACATTATCCCCCCGTTAAAAGAATTTCGTCCCGAAATTCAACAAAACCCTAATTATTAAACAATGCGGATACTTAGACTTCATGTGATCCTCTCGCTCCCAAGTGTACTCGGCTCCACGTCTAGCATTCCATCTAACCCTCACAATGGTGTAGCGCTTCTTCTTGAGTCTCTTTTCTTGACGATCCAAAATCTCTACCGGTTCTTCAACAAAGTTTAGGCTCGAATCAACCCTAATTTCGTCCATAGGCACATGATGCGTAGGATCCGCCAAACACTTGCGCAAGTTACAAATATGAAACACATCATGCACACCGCTAAGCTCTTGAGGCAATTCTAGCCGATAAGCAACTTTCCCAACCCGTTCAAGAATCTTGAAAGGACCAACATACCTTGGTGCAAGTTTTCCCCGCTTCACAAATCGTACGACTCCTTTCCAAGGTGACACTTTCAAAAGTACAAATTCACCAACTTCAAACTCCAACGGTCTTCGTCTCACATCGGCATACTTCTTTTGACGCTCACGGGCCAATTGCAACTTCTCCTTGATTTGAGATATTACCTTGGTTGTTTCAATCACAATTTCTGGCCCGATAAGTTGACTCTCTCCAATTTCCGCCCAAGCTAGAGGAGAACGGCATGCCCTACCATACAATGCTTTAAAGGGTGCCATTTGAATGGTAGCATGGTAGCTATTGTTGTATGAAAATTCAACTAACGGCAAATGGTCTTCCCAACTTCCACCAAAATCGATCGCACATGCCCTCAACATGTCTTCAAGTGTTTGGATGGTTCTCTCGGTTTGCCCATCCGTTTGAGGGTGAAATGCCGTGCTCATGTCAAGTCGAGTACCCATGGCTTTTTGAAAGGCTTCCCAAATTTTGATTTGAAACGGGCATCTCTATATGATAGAAATCGGCACTCCATGCTTAGTAGATATCACTTCCTTGATGTACAAGCGAGCCAAAGTGTCAAATTTATCGGTTTCCGAATGGCTAAAAAGTGAGCCGACTTCGTTAACCGATCTACTATCACCCAAATCGTGTCACGACCGCTTCTCGTCTTCGGTAGTTTAGTAATGAAGTCCATTGAGATATGCTCCCACTTCCATTCGGGCATCACCGGTTGTACCAACAATCCGGGTGGCTTCTTGTGATCGGCCTTAACTTGTAAGCAAGTAAGACACTCACTCACATACTTAGCCACATCACGCTTCATGCCCGGCCACCAATACAAATTCTTCAAGTCAAAGTACATCTTATCCGACCCGGGATGGACCGAATAAAGCGATTGATGAGCTTCATTCATAATAAGCGTTCTCAAGTTACCGAAGATAGGAATCCAAAGTCTTTCAACCATGTATAGTCCATTATCATTCTTTCGGTCGAAAAGTTGCTCCATACCGTCTAGGTTTTCATTTCCAAAGTTTTCCGGTAGGGTGGCTTGAATTTGGGCTTCAATGATCCGATCACGAATATTTGACCCTACCGTGAGGCTCATAGCTCTAGCCCGTCTTGGTTTCACTCTCTCCTTTCGGCTCAAGGCATCGGCTACTACATTTGCCTTGCCCGGGTGGTAACGGATGTCACAATCATAATCACTAAATAGTTCTAACCAACGCCTTTGCCTCATATTCAATTCACTTTGGGTAAAGATGTGTTGAAGGCTTTTGTGATCGGTATAAATCACACATTTGGTGCCGTAGAGATAATGTCTCCAACACTTTAAAGCAAACACAACCGCTCCCAATTCCAAATCATGTGTCGGGTAGTTCTTCTCATGCACCTTCAATTGACGAGAGGCATAAGCAATGACTTTACCCCTTTGCATAAGAACACAACCCAAACCTTGCCCCGAAGCATCACAATAAACAACAAAATCTTCGATTCCATCCGGTAGCGTCAAAATAGGAGCATCACATAGCATATCTTTAAGAGTTTGGAAGGCGTTTTCTTGTTTTTCGCCCCATTCAAAGTTCTATCCTTTTGAGTCAAGAGAGTGAGTGGTTGTGCAATACGGGAGAAATTTTCAATAAATCTTCTATAGTAACCCGCCAATCCAAGGAATTGGCGGATCTCGGATGGCGTTTCGGGTCTTCTCCAATTCTTGACCGCTTCAATCTTGCTTGGGTCCACATGAATACCATCCTTGCTCACTACGTGACCAAGGAAGTGGACCTCTCCAACCAAAACTCGCACTTGGAGAATTTGGCATACAACTTCTCTTTCTTAGTAGTTCAAGCACCTCACGCAAGTGCTCAACATGCTCCTCCTTTGTCTTCGAGTATACAAGTATGTCATCAATGAACACAATGACGAACTTGTCTAAGTATGGTTGACACACCCGGTTCATCAAGTCCATGAACACCGCCGGTGCATTAGTCAACCCAAATGGCATCACGGTGAATTCAAAATGGCCATACCTTGTGCGAAAAGCCGTTTTGGGGATGTCATCCTCATGTACCCGGAGTTGATGATAACCCGAGCGAAGATCGATTTTTGAGAAGTGCTTAGCTCCTTGAAGTTGATCAAACAAGTCATCAATTCTTGGGAGAGGATATCGGTTCTTCACGGTGAGCTTGTTTAATTCCCGGTAATCAATACACATTCTGAAGGATCCGTCTTTCTTTTTGACGAAGAGAACAGGAGCACCCCAAGGAGATTGACTAGGGCGAATGAAGCCCTTCTCTTGGAGTTCCTTGAGTTGAGTTTGTAGCTCCTGCATTTCAGTTAAGGCTAGTCTATATGGAGCTTTTGCTATGGGCGCGGCTTCGGGAATAAGATTGATACGAAAATCAAGTTCACGGGTTGGAGGTAATCCCGGTAAGTCATCCGGAAAAACATCGGGAAAATCACAAACGATAGGAACGGTCTTCAACTCTACCTTTGAGATGGTAGCACTAAAGACTTTAGAATTTGAGGAATCGGAGATTTCGCCTTGAACCCTAAGAATTTTACCGTTAGCCAAAGGTATCTTAACAACTCTCTCGCCACAATCAATGGTTGCATTCACCGCCGTCAACCAATCCATACCCACTATAATATCAAAACTACCAATGTCAAGCGGCATAAGGTCAATGAAGAAGTCGACATCTTCTAAGGTCAAGACACATTCTCGAAGTATTTGGCTAATTCTAGTTAGTGACCCATTTACCATTTCAATATCAAGCACATAGTTTAGAGCACACGGATGCACATCAATCAAAGGAACAAAGTTAGAAGACACAAGGCTAAAATCGGCCCCGGAATCAAATAGAACGGTGGCATAGAGACCATTAAGGAGAAAAGTACCTGCTACAACGTTAGGATCATTGCGGGCTTCATTTGCATTGGCCGCAAAGGCTCGGCCGCGTGGTTGCACTTGGTGGCCTTGTTGTCCCCGGTTTTGATTAGGCCCGACCATTTGTAGTTGGTTGGGGTGGACGGCTACTTGAACTTGTTGCCCCACCCATCGAGGACAATTATTACGGTAGTGGTCACGGCTACCACATTCAAAACATTCGCCTCTTCTTTGATTACCTTGAAGAGGAACGGCCCGAATAGGAGCCGCATTCATTGGGCCGGCTCTTGGAGCTCTACAATTCTTGGATGCGTGCCCAACTTGGTTGCAATTATAACATGCCCCACATGGAGTAGTGGCGGGATGGTGCCTGTTGCACCTCCCACAGAAAGGATGAGGCCCGGTATAAGGCCTCCTAGCCGGTTCTACCGCCGCCATCACCCTACCCCTATACGCATTCTTGGGGTCAAACCTTCCCGCTTTCTTTACCCCACTAGACTCTCCCATTTCTTTCCTCTTGTTTGATGAGGACTTACTCAAAACACCACATCTCAATAAATCTTCAGTCACACTCCCGGCCTGGTTGACCGCATTAGCCAAGGAAGTAGGCATGTTGGAGTTTACATAAGACCGAACTTGAGGATTCAAGCCCAATATAAACTTCTGGATGGCCTGTGACTCGGTACCCACCAAGTGAGGAATGAGGGTGGACAACTCTTGAAATCGTCTCACATAGCCCTTGTAGTCGGCTCCCTCCATGTTTAGATTTGCGAATTCAATGGTTAGATTTTGTAGTTCATATGGAGGACAAAACTTTGCTTTTACTTTGTCTTTGAAGTCAATCCATTCCAAATTTTGAGTCCGCCCCAAAGTTATTTCCTGGTTCCACCAACTCAAGGCGTCATGCCTAAACATGCCGGATGCATAGGAAATCCGGTCATCATAGGTGCAATGACTCCTTTCAATCACTGCTTCTATCGCCTCAAACCACCTTATACATTCCGTGGGACCCCCTTTCCCATCGAACTCCGGTGCCCCACAACTCTTAAAATCTTTGAATATACACCCTTGACGGTGCCCACCATATTGGTTATTCATGGGCATCCCGATATTAGCTCCCACTGGCCCCTCTCCTTCATCCTCTACGGCGTGATGTTGATCATTTTCATTGTTTATGTTTTCTGGGGCTTCGTTGTTTTGAGCCACATTGTTTTGCCCAAGATTTGCCGTGACTTGAGCAATAATGGTGGGCATGATATTGGCGATCGTTTGAGCGATCACCTCAGCCATGTTTGGCTCAGGAACTTCACCGCGACCCCTACCACGGCCCCTACCACGACCTCTACCACGGCCTTCTACCACGGCCCCTACCTCCCTGTACCTCCGGTTGAGCTTCCGGTTGAGGTTCTTCCTCTTCAGCCCTATAGTTCGTTCGGACTCTCCTTGGTCTCTCCATTTCTATAAAACAAGTGACACGTTGACCCGAGAGTTAGTCTCAAATGCTCGCATGTTAGTCACACAAGTAGTCAATGCTCTCATACCGATACCACATACTCATTTCATAACATTATGCTAAGGCAAAAGTGTTAGCATCATAAGGGATTTTTTTTTTTTTTTTTACATATCATAACATCAAGTAATCATGCTCATTACGTCATACAATCAACAACTAACACGAATGATTCAAAGTATAATCCGAATTCGATATGCTCTCTAGTTATTGACCGGGTATGTATACAAGGTGTACCAACGGCTAACCTTCCACCTAATCAACTTCCATTAAGCATATCGGTTTCTTATTATACTTTAAGCCACACGTGCGCAATCCACGATGTCATGAACTTGCTATAATATCTAGGTAACCATAAAAGAGTTGATCGGGTTCTTTTAGGGTTGCCACAATATTATACTAAGTTAATGGCATCCCATCATTTTGCCCTAAATCATCACATTAGTTCCAACAATTAACAACAACAACCCATATTAACTACAATTCACATTCATCACATTGAATTCAAGCTATCATACAATAGGTCTTAACTACGAACTCACACGGGGATTCACATAATTCACATTGCACACGAATTTCCTAACCATGCATGCTATATGAAGAGTTTTAACTTAAGCCGTAGTCTAGGTCAAACCGCCTAATTCTCTACGACCACGCATGGGCCACCATTCTGTAACACCCCAAGCCAAGGCTCAGAATATCACGGAAATCATATAGCGCAAGGTGGAATTACAATAGAACAAACTAAATGCAATTAAGGATTCGGTGAATCCAATACAATGCAAAATAGGTAACATAATACAACAGGAGCAAATAGCCATCAAAGTTAACAAAACCACATCCAAAGATGGCAAACGATCCTAAGTATAATGCAAACAGAAGGCCAATGAATCCTTGATCCATACAGTCCATAGTCCGGGTTTACAGCAAGTAAAACCTCTAAACTCCACGCCCTGGGAGAACCTGGTTACCTGAAAAGTGTACTAAGCATAGTCAACACAAGGTTGGTGAGTTCGTAGTAATGATTCATAAAGAACCAACAACAATAATCACAATATAAGAACAGAGGCTAGGCGTGACTTACAGCGAGCCTCTAAGCAACACAATATCGTCTCACAACACGGTTACACAAGACAAGCAAAATGTGTAAATAAATGCACGAATGATATATGAATCAATGTAAGTGCCAAATGCATGAATAAGCCAACATGCCTATCCTATGCGTGAACTCAAGTCACCGATGCAACGATACCCTTCTGTCATAACAATGAACAAGGCTGTATCTCAAAATCATCGAGATATATATGTCTATATACTCGGAGTCAGGACTACATCCAAAATGGGTGCATACATCTATGCACCAGGATGTCGGCAATCCCCTGCCGAGGGCTCATCAACAATGTATGCAATGCTTACAATCAAATGTAAATGCATAATCACAAACCGACAATCAATAATCGTCAATCATAAACCAATAATCAACATTCGACAAACCTGAACCAACAATCAATAATCGCAACGGGGTACACTTGTCAACAGAGGGACAAGGCCGCACTTCAACATACATAAGTCACATCCTCTATCAGTGGGATTATGCACAACATATGCATCAATCAAAATTAACCACTAACCACCATTTAAACCAACTATACGTACATACACTTAAGAGGATTCTACTTCCTTCGAGTCCCAGATGCTTATATATAGGGTCACCCGCAGCCTTCCCACCACATCTAGAACCCAATGAAGGCATAACCGACTTCCATGTATGTACGTCTATCCTAATATAAATGTAATACTTAACTAAAACATAACCCAAGTCAATCAAACGAGACGAACTGTCACGTAAATCCAACAATCCAGTCAAACAATCAACAACACAAATAATGCAAATAAACACGCCAGGTTTACACTTTTCAGCCCGAATCTCAAGCGAGTAGGGAGATACGAAACTCACCTTGTCCGGCAAAGAAGTTAGTAAAAGATTACAAACGAGTAATAGGGTCCACACCTCCACAACCTATAATTATACATCATAGAACTGAAATGTCAATTATACAACCTCAACAATTTGAAAATCGACACACATATAATCACAGTGACCATCCACTGCGCCGCAGTGGGCCAGAACTATGCCCACTGCGCCGCAGTGGCTAAACTGAACCAGGACCAGAAACAATGCACTGCGCCGCAGTGGGCAAGAACCATGCCCACTGCGCCGCAGTGGCTAAACTGAACCAGGACCAGAAACAATGCACTGCGCCGCAGTGAGCAAAGGTGAAGCTCACTGCGCCGCAGTGACCACCTCCTGCAGCCAGCACCAGCAGTTTCATCAAGAAACACGAACCCAAAAACCCCCAAATCGACCCAAACCAACCCAAATCGATTTGTAAAGACTTTTAACCTGATTTGAAGCATAACTTAGCATCATTGAACATAAATACACATAACCCAACCCACAAATTCGACCAAAACATCAAAATCACTCACAAATCATTCAAACCCTAACCCTAAATTCCATTTTTACCATTTTAAAGACTCGAAATCACCTCAAATCAACTAGAAACATATGAACAAGCATAAATGGAAATAAATGGGATGATTTTGACTTACACAAACACCTCCTTGAGCTTAAACCCAAAATTAGGTCAAAATGGCTAAGAATGGAAGATTTCCACCTTTGATTCTTCGATAGGAAGCAAACGAGATGAAGATGGCTATGATTCTTGTATTATGGTAGTTTCAAACACAAAGTTGATGCAAGAATTGATGAAGAACCAAAAGAGGGTTCTTTTACTTGAGAGAGGATAGGAGAGATAGAGAGAAAAGAGAGAAATGAGAAAAGGATAAGGGGAAATGGGTCTTGGGGGGCTGGTGGGTCATGGACTACCCACGGGCCGACCCGTTTCCCTTCTCAACCACATTACCATTAGTTGCACAATTAAATACCGACTACACATACGACAACCCGACTAGCATACCACATAGCCATATAATCACAAATGGGCCCAATTATTTCATTCAACAAGTTTGTTAGTCAATTTACACAAAAAGTCAACGGGTCAAAATTCACGGGTGTTACACCAATGTCTGTAAGGTAATATGTTTGATGTCAATATGAATTTTCTGGGTGATGAAGTAGAAAATGTTGTTACTTCTGTTATTGCTTCAGTCACCCCACCACTTGTCTCTACAGAAATGCCACCACCACCAGAATTCATTATTGCACCACCACCACAACCACTTTCAATACCGCAAAACACTCCTTATTTCAATCCACCCTCACTTCAAATTTCACAAAATCAACCCCCACCACTTGAAGCACCACTGGACCTCTCTCGTGTGCTGGACTCGACTGTTACAACAACTGAAACATCTACTGAAGCAGTCCAGACACAAGTTCCATTGGTACTCAGAATGGAATCTGAACTTACTCCTCCTGGTGGTCTCTCCGCTTCTTCTTCCACCGAGGTCCAAGGCCTTTTAAATAAGGTGGCGGACCTGGAGAGATCACTCCAGTCATCTTCTCAGGTTGTTTCTGATTTTAAATCTCTTTTATCCAATAATCTTTCATCAGAAATGAACCTCTTTACTGGTAATGAAAAACTTGTTTTTGAGAAGTTGAATGAGCTTGTACTGGCCACCAATCAAAACTCTGAAAAATTCAAAGTGGTAGTCCAGGGCTTGGAGGAAAAGCTCGTGACTTCTGTTCAGACTGCAGTGAAGGCTGAATTTGCTCAACCACTAGCAGGTCTAACAGAAGAGATTCAGATGTTGAACACCAGAATTGGCAATCTAGAAAGCAGACCAACCCTTGACCAGAATTCTGTTGTAAGCACCCTCAGTGATGAAGTTGTACGCAAATTTAGAGGTGATATGCTGAAAAAAATTACTTCAGAAATTTCTGGGTCAGTTCTTAGAACCATTCAAGATGGGTTGTTGCCCCAGGTGGTCAACATGATAAATTCTGAAATGCCAAAACACTTGCCTCAAGAACTTCAGATTATTAAGAAGGAAGTGACTGCTTTGAGGAGTACTGTGAATATCACAACTCCAGTGGCAGGCAGAACATTTGGGTCATTAGACCGTCACATGCTTGAACAATTGTGGAATGATCTCAAGTCAAGAACTGGTGATCATTCCAAGGGGGAAAGGTCTGAAAAGAATGTGCATGTTATTGAAAAGAAGAAGGATTTGGCTGCTGCTATTGAGAAAGCCTTTGCAATTGAGAAAGTTCCTGGTACTGATGCCAGTGCACAAGAAGTAGTTGGTACTGAAGCCAATGTGCAGGAAAAAGAGGCTGCTGGTACTGATGCCAGTGAGCCCCAGTTTGAAGCATTCCCAGATATCACAACTTCTCTGAAGTCAGTAAAAAGAAAGCAACATGTGGTATCTGGAGGAGAAATTGAAACCACTGGGAGTTCATCAGAATTTCCTACTGCTGATGATGACACTTCAAAGAGACTGGAGCAGGAGTGCATAATGATTGAAATTTATAAGAAAAGGCAAAAGGATGAACTGCAGACCCACAAAATGGAAATGGCAAAAATGGGGACTCTTGATTCTTATAATGCTGGCAGGTTGGGCATACATGTTGATGTATATAAAAGAATGAAGGAAGACCCAGAGTTCATCAATGTTTGGATGCAATGGATGATGTCTATGTTCGCTCCAGGTACTCTTTAGAAGAAAAACATATGATGCAGTGACTTATGGTGTCAGCATAGTTGAGCTGATCAGACAAAGAACGGAGGAACTGGTGAACCTCCAAAGGAAGGTCAGACAAAATGCTGCAGCTCTGGAGATTGAATATCGAAAGAAAATAAAGGGTTTACCCAAACTTACTACCAAACAAATCAAGGCAGCCAGAGATGCAGACCTCAGTACCTTCATTCCCTTGGATACTTCATTAAGAATAAATCGTGAAGAAATATAGTCTGCCTTGGAACAAGAAAAGGTATCCAGGGAAACTGAAGCAATGATTCAGGCTGCCAAATTGAAAGATAAGTATAATGAACTGATGACGTTCAGGGCTGATGCCAGAAGGATCATAAGTGCTGAGATTAAGTTTGCTGAAAATCATGAACAGATGACCAGGTTTCAAGTGAAGTTGACCAGAGAAGGTAACTTCATGGATGAAAGGAAGAATGCTTCAGTCCAGTCGTTTGGATGGACTGAACTGAAGGAGATAGGCTTGACTTTCAGGGGGAAAACTGATTTAACTTGATGTCAAAGCATTTATGAAGAGGATTGAGAAGGTCTGGAAGAGAATACAACAGATGGAAGCTGCTCTGGGTATGCGACCACCAGTTTCTGTACCATCCTCACCATCTCCAAAGAGAAAGGCCACTGAAGATGCTCCAGGACAGACTTCAAAGAGAAGGGCCTGACTCTTCATCATTTACTTGTATTAAAATTTCTTTGATCAAAATTGTAACTGTTTATTAGTTGATGTATGTAAATATAGTTGCAATTTTTGATTCACAAGTACGTGATCAGATTAAGTCTAAGTTAGAACTAAAAATGAAAACTGGAACACTGATGATCTATAAGGTGTTTTCCAGTAACATAAATTTTTAGACTTAGTAAAAATCAAGTGTTTTTCAAGCATACAATTGTATAGATAGAAGCTTGAAAAACCTTGCATTATTTCTGAACAAATAGGGGGGATTTGTTAGGTCCAGTTTTACTGGACTCGCTCCAGACTTGATGACTGGAGCGGCACTGAAGATTTGTCCAGAAATAATAGAAGACCAGTGAGCTGTTTACTTGTACAGGAAATCTGGAATCCTCCAGATTAGCTCACTGGACTTCACTCCAGTCAAGATCGTTTCTACTGAAGACATTCTTACTGAAGTCAAAGACTGAAGTTCGAAGAAAGAAGACTGACAAGCAGTGGAGCCCACTGACAGTCTTACCAGATCTCCCGACTGGAGCCTTAACAGTGTTCTAGACCTTACAAGTCTGAACACTGATTACGAGGAATTGACTTTATGCCTTTACACGGACAACCCATTTGTCTATTGATAAAAGTACAATACGTGTGTAAAGGTGGTTGGCTAAAAGGATGGCAAGTCACATCAATTGAACTTTATCCGTGTACTTTAACCAATGCATTTAAGGAATTAAAGTAGTTGCCTTAAATGCATGCAACCATATTTGTACGGCATAATAAATTCACTGTTGAATTTATTTGCCTATAAATACAAAGTCACATACCTCGTACAAATTACCTTTTTGTAATTTGGTGAACTTGCTAAAATACTCTCGATCAAAACAGTTATACTTCACAACTTTAACTATATTGATCCAAGGAGATTATTTAGCAAGTATAGATCACTTGTAATTCAAAGATTGTTTAGATAGTTACATATTTGTAATATCTAGGTTCCGCAACAATCTTGTATTTTGTTTATCATCAATAAATAAAATACACTTGAAAATTACATTTGTGTTCCATCATTTATTTACTTGTTTAAATATTGCTTTAAGTCATTATTACTTTATTTATATTCTTGCATTTATATTTAAAGTAATACTAGTCCAATCTAGTTCATACTTGACTTGTTATTTTACACTCGTGGGTTAAACCATCGTGTGAGGGACTTTACATGTGCTTGTGCAAACATAATCGCATACAGTTTCAGTCTAAGCTCTAATCCATTTGGAAAAAATGAACAGCCACAAATCTATAGTTAAACTAAAAGTCCTAACTAACCGTTCATCTACCAAAGCTAATGTTGCTTAGTTATCGTCATCTTTTGTCTACTTGCAAAGCTTATTTCTCAAAATGTTTTTCAGACACAAGAAAAAATTTAAATTTGCATGAATTAAGTAGTAAAAAACTTATGATATTTCAAACAATTAAACCACGGGTTTTTCCTATTCCATCCCCCCACACTTAAATTGCACAACGTCCTCGTTGTACTAAACATGACATAACAGAAAGGGTAATAGGAAAAACACGAAAAGATAAAGGATTTACGAAACTTCCCGGGCTTAAATTTCATGAATGTTGAAGATGGCATGTGTGGAGCGACTTCGGATGATGTTGACCTTCAAAGGCTTAAGTCGGCTCCGTTTGATGGCGATCCATTGATGCTTCTCCATCTTCTTCTCTTTTTGGTATTTTCTGATTTTTTGATTTTTTTGGATTTTTGGGTTTTTCTGATTTTTTTGGATTTTTCACGATCTGGTGTGCTGGCAGACTTCGGGAGCGGCGCTGGACTGGTGGTAGCGGCGCTGGTAGAGCTTGAGGTTCAACACGAAAGTTGTAGATCTTTCTCTCGCCTTTCCGTGGACAGCTTATACGTCAGAAACGGAGTTCGTATGAAGAAGTTATGCCCAAAATACTAACACATGGTCATAGGCTTCATGTCGACACAAGTTTCTTCGTCTTAAGTCTTGAATCTCGACCCAAATCTTTATCGAACCATCATTTATCTTCCTTTAAGTCCTTTATCATCATTTCTTGACGTTTTCCTTCATGCCACGAGCAATGAACCTGAAATCACATATACATGACATTAAGTATCATAAGTTCACTCAAATGACTATAAAATCGCCAAACTAGTGCGAGAAAAGTCTATATAATTACCGCTCATCACATATAAAAACAAAATATAATTTTATTTACTTTAATAGATTAAATATCAATCAAGTTAAACTAAACATAATGATATTTTAATTTTAGATTAATAATTTTTAAAATTTGAAACTTTTTAAAACTCTATGATATTTGGATCTTTTATTCATAGATATATTTTAATTAATATTACTTGAAGATAAGGATAAGTCAATCAAGTTAAACTAAACATAATGATATTTTAATTTTAGATTAATAATTTTTAAAATTTGAAACTTTTTAAAACTCTATGATATTTGGATCTTTTATTCATAGATATATTTTAATTAATATTACTTGAAGATAAGGATAAGTATTATACAATTTTAGATAACATTATTTGAAAATAATGATAAGTATATGTAAAAAAGAATATAATTTTATTTATATTTGAAAATTAAATATTAAGTTAAGATAAACATAGTGATATCTTTGTTTTTCATTAATAATTTTTTAAAATTTGAAACTTTTTAAATTAAAATTTATCAAACCTTTTAAAACATGATTTTTTTAATTTGCAAATGTTATTACAATTTGAAACGTTATCTCTCTATATAACTAAGAGAGGATATGTTTTCTCTTAGTTGGCAATTATGAGAGCATGCCATGTAGGATTTTTCATGATTGTCATTTTTCATTAATTTCCTAATTTTAAGTTGTCATATTTATATATTTATATTATTTCTAATAATAATTAATCCTAATCATCAATAATTAATTAAAAATAATTCTTCTCACATGTCGTTAGAACTTTATTAGATATATAAAAATTGTGCAAATCTTTATGCAAATCTTTAGTAACTTAATAGAATTTTAAAAATTATTTAAATTTTATTTTAATAATATATAATAAGTTATGCAAATCTATAATTCATAACTAAGACATGTTATATGGATAGACTTTGTATATCATTATTTTTGTTATTTGTTATTTGTTATTAACGTATACATCATCTTAAATCAAATTAATTATGTCATCATTTCTAAAATCTATTCTATATCTATTTATGTATCTATATAACTAAAAGAGGATATGTTAGGACTTATGTGGTTATCTTCTAATCTTAACAAATCATCATTTTGTATATGTGTCAAATTTTTATGTTTTTTTCATTTAATTTTTCTATTAATATATCCAGCTCATCCAATATTAATATTAATCACTAATAAGTTAGCATTAAATAAATGGTCAAATAATATAGTTGTCATATCATATTTTGCTTAGTTTTTACTTTCTCTTTATTTTTGTTTTCTTTATGTATTTATGTTATAAATTTTATTTTATTTTTTATTATTATTATTATTATTATTATTATTATTATTATTTTTTATTATTATTAGTTATTATTATTATTATCATTATTATTATTATTATTATTATTATTATTATTATTACTCTCACATATAAATTTGTTATAACTTAATATTACGTTTAATTAATCATGTTTTAACATATCTGACATATATCATATATTCATAAAAATCATAATCTTATTATTTGAATCAGTCGTAATCTGATAGTTTTATAATATCAAAAACTATGAATAATACTGTAACTGTCAATATATTTAATTATTTTTATTTTATTCTTCTTTTTATTACTATTATTATTATTACTCTCACATATAAATTTGTTATAACTTAATATTACGTTTAATTAATCATGTTTTAACATATCTGACATATATCATATATTCATAAAAATCATAATCTTATTATTTGAATCAGTCGTAATCTGATAGTTTTATAATATCAAAAACTATGAATAATACTGTAACTGTCAATATATTTTTATTTACGTTCTCGGCCACGCCCGGACAACGTCCGGGTTTAATCTAGTAGTATATAAACCACATATAATTGTTCAAGTAGTTGCCGAATACTTCGTATGTCAATTGTCAACTAAGAAAATGAAGTGTCATTACACATCACACATGTTATTAATATTAATATTATTATTTTTTATTTAAATAAAATGATTATGGTGTAAAAAATTGACAAGTAAGCAAAATAAGGTTGCTACATACGAAAAAACATATTCTCTCTTAGAGATTAGTTTTTATATTTTCAAAAAGGTTTAAATTTGAGAGAATTTTAAATAAAAATTTAGGTAAAGGGTAGAAATGTACCCCGGTAAGTTTGTATTCCACAAAAAAACGATAAGAGTTCAAACGGTATGGTTAAGTTGCCATATCGACTATACACAAAAGTTACAATTGTGCATCAAATGAGCACCTAAAACCCAAGGAACAACACACTCCATATCTCATCTAGATGCTATATAACCCACATAACAAGCTATACATAAAACATCTAGACACAGACACAGCTTAAGGAACATAAGGGTTGTTCTTTACACAAAAACTTACCAAATTGTTCCAACTATATTTTTCCATTTGGCAAAACATGATCAACTAATATGAAATTAAGGAACATAAAGTTGTTGTATAAATATAATTATGTGGCTTCTGAGTGACATACATAGAATTGCTTCTGAAGATTTAAAAAAACACATTAAGAGCTTGTTAATAAATTGTTTGTTGATTATGTATATTATATTGAAAATACCCTTAAGTTACAATTAATGTTATTGTAACAACCAAACCTCATTTAGTAAAAGAGTACAAAAGTTAAATTTTTTTTTTTTTTTTTTTTTTTTAACAGCAACATACCACTGCGCCGCAGTGGGGTAGGACTCCTCCCACTGCGTCGCAGTGGAAAGTTACTGGTCAGCGGGTCGAAATCCCCCACTGCGCCGCAGTGGGGTTAAAGCACTTCCACTGCGCCGCAGTGGAATGTTTCTGGTCCAGACCTGCCCAAAAACCAGCAACCCAACATTTCCTTTTAACACAATATCAACATTTCAACACCCAAATTTTTAAACCACACTTTGAATCAGAACGTTTCATACTTCAACATAATATTGGACACCACAGATAATACTTACAACCAAAGTTTTGAGCCAAAACGATAAATGTCATCAAACGGGTCGTTTTGACCTAAAGAAAGAAAACGACCTAGTTACCAAGTTATGACCAAAAACAACCAGGTGACCCAAAATCCTTACATGTTTATAGACTTTTACAACCAAAAGACTTGATCAACCAAAACAAACTTGTATCAAGAGCCGAATGGTCAAAAGGGAATTATCTACCAGAATTACCCAAGTTGCCAACCTTCAAGATGGCTCTAAATTCTTCAATGATCACTTCACTAGATCAAGTCCTTGCCTTTGCTACTACTACCAACTCCTATAAAAGAATTAAACAACTAAAACATAAGCAACGCTTAGTGAATGCATATACATATAATCATAATCAAGTTACCAAGCAATGTGCCTCAAGCACCACATATAGCCTATCCAACGATAGCAAAGTCAATCATGACATAATTTCTCTTTCACATGGCCATGGAAACATGCTAGTAGGAATTTACCCACCTACTAGCAAAATCACAAATGGATTAGTAGGAATTTACCCACCTACTAACCCTAATAACAAATATGCTAGTAGGAATTTACCCACCTACTAGCAATAATCACAAATGGATTAGTAGGAATTTACCCACCTACTAACCCTAAATCACAATTTGGCTAGTAGGAATTTACCCACCTACTAGCTCAACAATCAAATGGATCATAGGAATTTACCCACCTATGACCCCAAATAACAAGAACATGATTATATGCATAAACACTCACCTTGAACTTGGCTAATCGATTCTATGGCTATAGGCTCAACTAAAAGGTCTTCACCACCTATACATAATACAATACATTTATCTATGAGTTCTATAAACTCAACTATTTCACAATCATTTGCTTGAATTCAACATGCATTCTATTAACATGGTGTTTGGCATTCACAAAACATTTTAACAATTTTCCATAATCAATTTCATATCACAATCTAGCCAAACACCCAAAACATAAAGTTGATTTCTTTGGGTTTCATTAAAACTCAATTGCCTTTACCCAAAGCTTCTCCTTTTAATTCATTAGGGTTCATCATCAAAATCCCCAAATAACAAATTCCCAAAATAACAAAAACCCCAATTTCAATAATCAAGAACCCTAATTTCTTAATTTAACAATTTGGAAGAATTTCTTACCTCAAAAGAACAATAACACAATTGAAATCAATTTTTCATTCCTTTCTTCCTTGCCAACTTTGATCCCCACCAAGCCACCACAACTCTCAATTAGTTTCTTAGCTCTTCAATTTAGATAGAAGAATTTTAGGGAATGAATATCTTAGATCATTTTTTGTGAATTAGAAGAATGGGTGGAAGAAGGATTTGAGGGGGAAGTAATTTGGTGGAATTGTGATTCATCAAAATGAAGTGGCTGGACACTCTTCCCTCATGCCACGTTTTTATTTTATTTTAGTGGGTATTATACCCGCTAGCCACTAAAGCTCCAACTAAATTAACCTCTTATCTCAAAACAAAATACTAGGAATTTAATTAAATGTCAAAACTATGATAAGGGTTAATTTTATATTACCTTAAAATATTGGGGTGTTACAAATCTCCCCCACTCAAAATCGATCACGTCCCCGTGATCCAAGCCATATGCAAAGACGGGTAATACACCAACATGTCATGCTCGGTTTCCCAAGTATATTCCGAGCTCCTTTGGTGCTTCCATTGTACCTTGAAAGTTCGTACCGTCTTATTGTTTATCTTTCTCAACTCTTCTTCCACAATAGTAACCGGTTCCTCAACGTAAGTCAATTTCTTATCTAGTTCGATTTCATTCAATGGAACGCACGTTGCATCATCAACAAGACATTTTCGGAGTTGAGATACATGAAAAGTGTCATGAATTCGAGATAGCTCTTCGGGTAACTCTAATTGGTATGCCACTTTGCCAATACGGGCTAAAACCCGAAACGGGCCAATGAACCGTGGGCTCAACTTTCCACGTTTGCGAAATCGTAGTAAGCCCTTCCATGGAGATACCTTTAACAAAACTCGGTCACCAACCATGAACTCAATGGGTCTTCTTCTAACATCGGCATACGACTTTTGTCTATCTTGAGCCGCTTTGAGTCTTTCACGAATCTCATCTATCCTTTGAGTAGTCTCAAGGACAATATCGGTCCCACCTAATTCTCGTTGGCCACTTCTCCCCAACAAATGGGAGTTCGACATCTCCTACCATAAAGCATTTCATAAGGAGGCATCTTAATGCTAGAATGGTAACTATTATTATACGAAAATTCTGCCAAAGGCAAATACGCGTCCCATGGTCCTCCAAAATCAATAATGCATGCACGTAGCATGTCTTCCAACGTTTGGATGGTTCGCTCACTTTGCCCATCCGTTTGAGGATGGTACGCGGTACTCATGTGTAACTTAGTACCCAGGTCTTCATGAAATCTTCTCCAAAAGTGGGAAGTAAACCGTGTATCCCTATCCGAAACAATAGAAACGGGAATGCCATGCCGAGCTACCACTTCTCTCAAATAAATATCGGCTAACACTTCAGAAGATGACGATTCACGAATGGGCAAAAACAAGGCACTTTTCGTCAATCGATCTACGATCACCCATATAGAGTCAAATTGATGCTTGGGCGTTTTAGGAAGTTTGGTAATGAAATCCATAGTCAAGTGCTCCCACTTCCATTGTGGTATATCAAGCGGTTGGAGCTTTCCCGTATGGCTTTTGATGCTCCGCTTTAACTTGTAAACAAGTCAAACATTTTTCCACATACTTGACTATGTCCCGTTTCATACCCGGCCACCAATAATCAACCTTCAAGTCATAATACATTTTCGTTGCACCGGGATGAATAGAATACTTGGACTTATGTGCTTCATCGAGAAGAATTTCTTTCAAAGGGCACGAAAAAGGAACCCAAATTCGTCCATACCGAACCGTAAGACCACGAGAGTCTTTAGAAAAATGCTTCATTTGACCCTTAATTCTTTCTCGTTTAGGATCACGTTGTAAAGCTTCATCTTGAGCTTCTTTTATGCGTTCCAAGAAATCATTGGTAATCATCACCCATAAGGGTGAAACACGAATGAAAAAGTGAGAACTTTTTCGGCTTAAGGCGTCGGCCACCACATTGGCTTTTCCGGGGTGATACAAGATTTCACAATCATAGTCTTTCAATAAATCTAGCCATCTTCGTTGACGATTATTAAGATCTCGTTGCTCAAAGAAGTATTTAAGACTCTTATGATCGGAATAAATGGTAAACTTAACACCATAGAGATAATGGCGCCAAATCTTCAAAGCAAAAACAACCGCAGCAAGTTCTAAATCATGAACAGGATAAGACTTCTCATGAAGTTTTAGTTGTCTTGATGCATAAGCGATGACTTGCCCCTTTTGCATAAGAACACAACCAAGACCATTAAAAGATGCATCACAATATACCGAGAAGTCTTCAACTCCATCTGGCAAAGTTAGAACGGGTGCTTGACTCAACTTCTCTTTTAAAGTTTGGAAGGCATTCTCTTGTTCATTCTTCCATTCAAACTTCTCGTTCTTTCGGGTCAATTTAGTAAGAGGCGAGGCCAATTTAGAAAAATCTTGAATAAAGCGACGATAATAACCCGCCAACCCAAGAAAACTACGGATTTCAGTCGGAGATTTGGGAGGTTCCCATTTTGTGATTGCACTAATCTTTGCCGGGTCTACTTTAATTCCTTCTTTATTCACAACATGTCCAAGGAATTGGACTTCACGTAACCAAAATTCGCATTTAGAAAACTTGGCATACAATTTCTCGCGACGGAGGGTTTCAAGAACTTCACGAAGGTGTTTCTCATGATCGGACTGACACTTTGAATAGATCAAAATGTCATCAATGAAAACAATAACGGATTTATCAAGGAAAGGACGACATACACGATTCATGAGATCCATGAAGGCTGCAGGAGCGTTTGTCAACCCAAAAGGCATGACCAAGAATTCATAATGACCATAACGGGTCCTGAACGCAGTTTTTGGAATGTCTTCTTCACCAACCTTTAGTTGATGATAACCCGAACGAAGATCAATCTTCGAAAAATACGATGCTCCTTGAAGTTGATCAAAAAGGTCGTCGATACGAGGCAGAGGGTATCTATTCTTGATGGTAACTTTATTAAGCTCACGATAATCAATGCACATCCGCAAACTACCATCTTTCTTTTTAACAAACAGAACAGGAGCACCCCAAGGAGAACTACTTGGGCGTATAAAGCCCTTATCAAGAAGTTCTTGGAGTTGTTCCATCATTTCTCGCATTTCAGTTGGAGCAAGACGATATGGAGCTTTAGCGATGGGTGTAGCACCCGGAATGAGATCAATCTTGAAATCTACTTGTCTATCAGGAGGAAGACCCGGTAGGTCATCGGGGAAAACATCAACAAATTCGTTAACAATCGGAATGTCAGGAATTGATTTAGATTCCTTATCGGAATCAAGAACATGAGCAAGAAAAGCTTTGCATCCACGGGAAATAAGTCGGCGAGCTCTAGCATAAGTACACAGCGGTAAAGAGTCTTGATTTCTTTCCCCGAAAACCACCATATCCTTGCCACTAGGAGTTTTGAGTCTGACACTTTTATCACTACAACAAATACTCGCCCTATGTCTACCGAGCCAATCCATGCCCAAAATCACATCAAATTCACCCAACCCATAGGTATAAGATTGGCTTTAAAATTTTCAAAATTTATGGTCAAGCTACAATCTAAATACACATTTTTAATTACATAAGTTTGATCACCCGCTACTTCCACTAATAACGGAGGTTTAAGCAAAGATACTTGTAGGGGAATACATCTAGTGAATCGAGTAGCTACAAAGGAACGGTTTGCCCCGGAATCAAATAGAATTTTAGCGGGAGTGTCATGGACTAGAAAAGTACCTGACACAACATCGGTTGATTCCTTAGCTTCCACCACCGAGAGTTGGAAAGATCTCCCTTTAGGAGCTCCTACTTGTCTCACCATCCTTTTCTCATTCATTTTTCTTACTTCCGCTTGCCTTTCTTCATTTGACAACAATGGGCAATCACTTCTCATGTGCCCCTCTTTAAAGCATTTAAAGCACACGGTAGGCTTGTTTGGAGAGAACTTGCAATCACGACTAATGTGACCCGGTTGGCCACAAGTGAAGCACCCTTTCTTGGGTGCTGAAGGACAAACTCCGAAATGATATTTCCCACATTTGTTACAAGCGGGGGCGTTTCTCCTAAATGTATTATTTCCCGAGCTTCCACTTGGTCGGAACTTCTTGTTTGGCGAATCAATTTGCTCCGCTTTCCTTTTGGAGGAGTCTTCATCCGGCATGCCTTGTTCCACCTCATACCACCTTGCTACATCAATCAATTGATTGAAAGATTCGATTTGGAGAAGAGTGATCTTCTCACGAATATTCTTGCGGAGTTTCCGATAGAAGTGTTCCTTCAACAACTTATCATCTTTCAAATACTCGGGACAAAACTGTGCTTTGTCAAGAAACCGCACACGAAATTCATTTACATTCATCGAACCTTGAGATTCATTCATGAAATCACTTCTAAGTTTAGTCACATCGGCCTCGGATCGAAATTCTTTGAAGAAAGCCGCTTTAAAATCTGCCCACTCCATACTCATCACTCCTTCACCCTTTGTCACAATTAAGCTGTCCCACCATAACTTAGCCCGGTCTCTCAACATGCTTGACCCATACAACGTTTTGTCTTCAATTGGAGTCTTGGTAATGCGGAAAGCTCCTTCTATCTCATACACCCACTTGGTGCTTACAATGGGGTCGGGGTTCCCATTGTATGTAGGAGGACTTGCAATGGTGAAATTTTTGAGATCATAAGGTTTTTCATTGGTGTTCTTTGGAGGATTCTCATTTGTTTGTGTTTCCGGTACCTTGCCTTTAGGAAAACGCTTATCGAACTCTTCTTGTACCGACAAAGCTACTTCCTCCCTAATTTTGTTAGCAATGGCTTCACTCATTGCTCCTTCTAGAGTCTCATTCAACTTTTTAGTGATAAATGGAGAGAAGTTCTCCAAGGCCTTGCCTATTTGCTCACTTATAAAATCACCGGTGAGGACTTCCCGTTCCGACGATTCTACATTCTCTATAACTTTATCCCTAATCCGAATTGATTCGTCTTCGTTTTGAAAAGATTCCATACTACAAATTTAACAACTTATAAATGAACATTCAATACACTTATTTGTCTCTAATACCCGAACGCTCACATCCGATCGTTTCCATATTTAGTAAGTTTGATTTAGAACGTAATAGCTTATGACCAATAATAGGCCGGCTCTATTAAGCTCATAAACTATTTCATTTTAAATCAATCTTACTAACCATTTCCACTTTCAAACGTGAACACCCCAAATCCTAAGGTCAAAGTCAATCCAATGGTTCAAGTCTAGGCATCCTATTCGCAAAGATCGAATACCTAAATCCCTTGAACCATGGCTCTGATACCAAAAATGTAACAACCAAACCTCATTTAGTAAAAGAGTACAAAAGTTAAAGTTTTTTTTTTTTTTTTTACAGCAACATACCACTGCGCCGCAGTGGGGTAGAACTCCTCCCACTGCGTCGCAGTGGAAACTTACTGGACAGCGGGTCAAAATCCCCCACTGCGCCGCAGTGGGGTTAAAGCACTTCCACTGCGCCGCAGTGGAAAGTTTCTGGTCCAGACCTGCCCAAAAACCAGCAACCCAACATTTCCTTTTAACACAATATCAACATTTCAACACCCAAATTTTTAAACCACACTTTGAATCAGAACGTTTCATACTTCAACATAATATTGGACACCACAGATAATACTTACAACCAAAGTTTTGAGCCAAAACGATAAATGTCATCAAACGGGTCGTTTTGACCTAAAGAAAGAAAACGACCTAGTTACCAAGTTATGACCAAAAACAACCAGGTGACCCAAAATCCTTACATGTTTATAGACTTTTACAACCAAAAGACTTGATCAACCAAAACAAACTTGTATCAAGAGCCGAATGGTCAAAAGGGAATTATCTACCAGAATTACCCAAGTTGCCAACCTTCAAGATGGCTCTAATTCTTCAATGATCACTTCACTAGATCAAGTCCTTGCCTTTGCTACTACTACCAACTCCTATAAAAGAATTAAACAACTAAAACATAAGCAACGCTTAGTGAATGCATATACATATAATCATAATCAAGTTACCAAGCAATGTGCCTCAAGCACCACATATAGCCTATCCAACGATAGCAAAGTCAATCATGACATAAATTTCTCTTTCACATGGCCATGGAAACATGCTAGTAGGAATTTACCCACCTACTAGCAAAATCACAAATGGATTAGTAGGAATTTACCCACCTACTAACCCTAATAACAAATATGCTAGTAGGAATTTACCCACCTACTAGCAAAATCACAAATGGATTAGTAGGAATTTACCCACCTACTAACCCTAAATCACAATTTGGCTAGTAGGAATTTACCCACCTACTAGCTCAACAATCAAATGGATCATAGGAATTTACCCACCTATGACCCCAAATAACAAGAACATGATTATATGCATAAACACTCACCTTGAACTTGGCTAATCGATTCTATGGCTATAGGCTCAACTAAAAGGTCTTCACCACCTATACATAATACAATACATATATCTATGAGTTCTATAAACTCAACTATTTCACAATCATTTGCTTGAATTCAACATGCATTCTATTAACATGGTGTTTGGCATTCACAAAACATTTTAACAATTTTCCATAATCAATTTCATATCACAATCTAGCCAAACACCCAAAACATAAAGTTGATTTCTTTGGGTTTCATTAAAACTAAATTGCCTTTACCCAAAGCTTCTCCTTTTAATTCATTAGGGTTCATCATCAAAATCCCCAAATAACAAATTCCCAAAAATAACAAAAACCCCAATTTCAATAATCAAGAACCCTAATTTCTTAATTTAACAATTTGGAAGAATTTCTTACCTCAAAAGAACAATAACACAATTGAAATCAATTTTTCATTCCTTTCTTCCTTGCCAACTTTGATCCCCACCAAGCCACCACAACTCTCAATTAGTTTCTTAGCTCTTCAATTTAGATAGAAGAATTTTAGGGAATGAATATCTTAGATCATTTTTTGTGAATTAGAAGAATGGGTGGAAGAAGGATTTGAGGGGGAAGTAATTTGGTGGAATTGTGATTCATCAAAATGAAGTGGCTGGACACTCTTCCCTCATGCCACGTTTTTATTTTATTTTAGTGGGTATTATACCCGCTAGCCACTAAAGCTCCAACTAAATTAACCTCTTATCTCAAAACAAAATACTAGGAATTTAATTAAATGTCAAAACTATGATAAGGGTTAATTTTATATTACCTTAAAATATTGGGGTGTTACAGTTATCTCTGTTATATATAAAGAGGATGATGTCTACAAAATCTATAAGATTCAAATTTAAGAAATAAATAAAGTGACTATTTTTCTCTTTTGTAAGAAAATGATGTGGTTTACACTTAAAAATTCACATATATCTAACATATGTTAATTTGGAACATATTTGTTTTACGTGACTTAAACACTTACATAATTATAAATTGTGACCAAGACATAGATTTTGTCATTCTGTTTCTTGAAGTCAAAGCTTCATTAGGTGGGATTTAGACATGCATGGCCCCCACACTCTTACCTATATCATTTATGCCACTCTTATAACTTGCTTTCATCCCTTCTCTCTAGCTAATTCATGTACACTCCATATACAAATGCTTACTATTTCACTCATACATTGCATTATTTTATACTGGACTTTAGCCATAAATGATCAATGATTATTTCAAAAATGTACTTATATATAATGTAATAAAAATCCTAATGTAAATGGGAAAGAGGAGGATAGGATAGGATATGTTTTCGGCGACAATGACATTCCATGTGCGTTTGACTCCTTAAACAAAAATTTATACAATATATATGATGTGGTTATATATGCTCGTCACATGGCAACTTGACAAACATAAAAGCTATTCATGACTATTAAATCCAATTTAATCCACCAATATATGTATTTGTTTTACTATATATTTATGTTCCAACAAAAGCCAACAATATGGAAAATATACTCAAACTTATTATATTATATATATATACTATATTATAATTATACTATATTATAATTATAATACAGTACTATATTATAATGTAACTTATTTATAGCTTATACAAGACTTTAGTTTCGTTATATATACAAAGAAACTCGTATTGAAAGTTGTACATTGTTTTAACATTGCAAGTAAGAGAAACGAAAAAACAACATTATGGATGATCTAATTAAATTGAAAATGAAACTTTGCCATTAATATCAAGGAAATGAATAAGGGGACAAGAAAAAAAACTCCAAACAGAATGGAAACGAACCCATACCCCATGGACATGAGGCCTATACATGAATTGACACATGAATTTGGATCACAACACTCTTATCAGCAAACTGTTAGCATAATGTACTAATCAATTTTTCTTTTAAAAAGTATATGGGTTTTTCTCTTATTATTGTTAGACAAACTCTAATTATGTGCAATCATGTATCAAAATCAACATACTTAATCATCTTATCTTAAAAAAAATTGCTTAATGCTATAAGCTGGCATTGTTAGTTCATTCGATTTAAGATATGTCAAGAAGATTATGAAAGGGATTTAGTGGAATCCACATGTCATATACACATGGTTATAATCCTTAAAGAGATTTAGTAGAATCCATATGTCATAAACTTTTTCAAGCTAGTGTACTCTATACATAATGTTTTAGCATATGCATGGAATTGATATATAATGCGATGATGGTAGATAGTTTCTGATAATTCATCCTTTTGTTTACAACTTATAATAACAATTTTTGACAGTTTTCTGTGATAGTGTGAGAGAGAGAGAGGGAGGGATTAGCGGGTGTCTATATAATTTCTTAAAGGTTGTAATGATTGAATCAAAATAATTATGTCCAATTCGATCAAAGAATTTTGCATTATTATAATGCATATATCAATGCCATAACATCTTCAATCAGTTTTCTAATTTTCTTTCTTAAAGGCTATAATGATTGAATCAAAATCATTCGAGTAGAGGATTAGCTTACAGAGAAATATTAATTAAGTGCATATTATATGGAAGGAGAGATGTTTATTTAAGAAATATCTGTTAAACTATCTAAGATGGATTATTGAACAATTTTAAAGTCATTCATGCATAATAAAGAAAACAAAAATGTTGCCTTAAAATAACGGTTGATTAAAGAAATATTATTGGGTATTTTTTAACTTTTCGTTTGTGACATCTGAATGAATTGTCAATTCTCTCATGAGAATCGAAATTTACTCAAATTAGGTTGTAGGTATATGGATTTTGCTACACTTTTGTTCCGGAACACATAAATGAGTAAATGACCTTATCTTTTAGAAAAATACATCTAATGTTAATTAAATTAAAACTAATTTTACCTTCTTCAATAGAACTTCATTTTTTAGATGAATCATAAGTACTTCGATAAAAAAAAAAAGGAGTTTATCAGCTACAGATTATCAAAACCTGCAGTGTTTTGATGATACATTTTTTTCCTAGTCTTTCGAGGCATCAACGGTTTGATTTTAAGTCGCGGTCATATTTCGCCCCGGGTATACAGTAACTGCTTCCATGTTTTCCCCTAATTTCAGCATTTTTTTATTCTTTCAGAGACAACAGTGAAGATAAAGTGTGCTGGATAGCAATGCAGCATTGCGTAAATTATGTTTTGCACTCTCAAACTGTGACTACAACAAACACAGTAAACTTATATTTATACAATATACTTTTTAGCATAAAAGAAAACTACAAATGTTATCAAAAGCAACTTATAAAACGTATGCATATTTGGATTATTTAAACTAATTTATAAATCCAACTAAAAAAATACACAGATAAATATTAAGGGTTTGCGGATGCAAATGTATATCATCATAACATATAAATCAACTAAATCATAAGGTGAAAGCTAGTGTCACAATTTGATACTACAAAACATAAACCATTTTCCCTCTTTTAAATACCTTTTTTTAAGAGTGGTTTTTAGGTTCAAAACTTAACTTAGTCCGACTCCCTTAAGCTTTCGCTTGTGAGCCAAAGTTTCTTTTGGACTATCAGCACAACATCGTCTCCATCTGATTCTGAGGATGAATCTGCCATTGCGACTGTTTCCCAGTGTATTGCGGGTAAATACTTCTTTACAAAGTCAATGACAGGTTTTTTGTCACGAACAATTAGGAAACCGGTGGGCCTCAGAATGCGATCCATCTCAATCAATAGATCTTCACCACTGCAACCCTTCTTTTCGATGACGTCTGAGAACACGTTGCTGGCATGGAGTAGATCGTATGTACGAGGGTAAGTCGAGTATGCTTCACACCTGAACAGAATATAAGCCAAAGATTTAATAAAATATGCACCAATAATATCTCACAAGTATAAAAAAGAAAATCGTTATTGGCATTATTATTCACAGTCATCTTTTTAAGTGGCAAAATCATAATGGCAGGCCATGTTAGGTAACAGGTTCCGTCAAACGGAAAAAACTTAGCAAGTCAAAACAGATGGCTGGACCCAAAAACGCTTTCTTGATCGTTTTCTATATTTTATAAATCACTAATGTGTCAAATACAGTTGCAGAGCTATACAATTACAATTAAACTCGAAACATTTCAGATTACTTTCAACTCGAATCACTTACATTTCAGATTACTTCATATAGATTATTCTTTAAGCTTTTCACTCATTTACCACGTTAGAGAAAAAAGCTAATTCGATCTGTATGACTGTATAAATGAGACAAAAATTGAAACCTCTAGTCTTATAGTTGGGTTTATATCTTTTTTTTTTACCTCAATAATTAATGGTTCTTCTATCTAATATACCATGTTAAAGAACCGATCCTGAATTCTGTGCGACTCAAAACAGGTTAGAAGTTATCAAAACCAGAACAAGATTAAAATTTCTGTTCTTGATCTTTTAGAAGAAACTATTTTTGAAATGAGTATGTACATATCTACCATCATGCCCTAGGACTAGTAGTACACAAAAAATTTAAAAAGCGTTTATCAGTATAAAGTATCTGAAAAAAACATAAAAAGCGTTTTATCAGTATAACATTTCTGATTCACAACTCACTGGAAGCCCATTGAGACCAAGACACTTATATGCCCAGTTCAAATGAATTCAGTTTTGGGTTTCAATACAGTAATGTTAGATGGCTATTCAGTTTCCATTCCGCACCTTGAAAACATTATAGAACCAAAAGTCGTGGACAGAGAAAGGCATACCAGTTATGTGTTGAGCCGATTAAGCCTCTATCATAAATAAGCTTCAATGTGTTCGGTCCATCTTCAGGAACAACATTCATCACCCAAACATCTTTTGTCTTCAAAGCAGCTCCAAATGAACCCATATTAGCCTTCATGTCCATCACATTTCTTATTGTATTTGTTGATATTTTTGGGCTCAACAGATCCCAGTAGTTCTCGACCCTCTTACGCCACAACTCCTGTAAAAGTATTTGCTAAATTTTATGAAGGGATCAACGCTCTAATCCTATAGAAGAGAAGGAATGTTGTATATATACCGTATCCTTTTCAAACATATCACTTGAATAGCCAAAGTCGGCAAGACGAGGAGGTGGAGATGTTAACCTAGCAGGCCATGGAGCCAATCCACTTCCTTTACTAGAATGATCATCTGATGAAGACAACAAATAAGTTCAACTTTTTCAACATATTCAAACTTACAGAAAATCAATATCTGAGAGTAACAAATGTAGAGTAAAGTCTGAAAAGTATAAGGAGAGTGTAGCAGTTTAAAGATGCTCTATTTGTTGCTAAACTACAGTCTCTGTCTAACTTTTTAACAGTAAAAGGAATCACTTACCATCTTAATCGACATATCATTAGTAGAAAACATGACATCTAAATTAAAATCTATTTGAAACATAAAATATCAAACAACATTGAAGATACACAGGGAGATATAAATTCAATCCCAGCTTTGAAACTTGAAAAGAATCCTATTTGACTCTTAAAGGTTAGACAAGGTATCATTTCCGACTCTGTTCATCTTATGAAATCCATGATAAGATTAGCAAGAATGAAAAAAAATATGGGTCATTAAACAAACCCTTTTCATACTGGAATCAAATCATGCCATCAAATGTAATTGAAATGGTATAAGAAACTTACGGTCAGAGTATGGAGTAATGCAAGCTTCCATGTTGACTCCATAAACTGCATCTGGATCATCATTTGATCGGCAAAGAGGAGGTTGAGTGCCAGGAGCTCTCTCCATGTAACAATCATTGGTCAAAGGTTTGACCCAAATGACAGTTTGATTCCTTTTTGCAGCTATTTTCCAGCACATACGTTCCACAAGTGCACTCATTTCTTTCCATATTCTAAGATCCTCTTCATCTTGGGCGTATGCTTCCGGGGACGAGTAGGCAAAATAGCCACCTGGTCTGAGCAACCTGTCTAACTCAAGAAGAAGAATGCCGTCCCTTTGTAGCCAATCAATTCTACAACGAGAACAGTGAGCGAGTTCAAAAGATCTGCTGGGATAAGGAAGTCTCTTAGTGCCAAGAACCCCAAGATATGCAGGAATGCCTCTCTCCAATGCAAACTGGATCTGATTTTGATGCACATCATTAGGTGCTAAAGACATTGTAATGATGTCAGATGAGAGAAGATAACCCCCAAAACTTGCAACACCACAACCAACATCAAGAATAGTTCGTAGATTTCCCTCGTTGTTCATATTATCTTTTGGGAAGTTAAGCATCTGACAATTAAATTGTTCATTAGATGCAGGAAACAAAACTACCTATGGTTATTAGGCGTAAACAAAAACATATGATGATATTTACATTTGCAAGTGATTTGATGTACTTATCAGCTCCATAATGGAAATGAGTTCCTCCACCTGGGAATATAATCTTTTCACCTTTAACAACCATCCAGTTCTGGTCAGATTTTTCATGTGCAAGGTGGGTATGTGGTATGTTTGCTTTCCAAACTTCATCTCTGCTCTTTGGCCACTTGATAGGGACCTGCGCATCAACAGATGAACCCAGGAAGGAAGAATAATTAGATCAACTGAACTAAACTACAAAACTAGAAACAAATATTATCTACAAATTCCAAGGTTAGTCGATTATATCCACACCTTGTAACCATTTGGGGGAGGAATCAAGCAGTTGAAACGTCTTTCAGGCAGAGGGCAATGTCTTTCGTAGTGCTCCATCAAAGATAAATCCAACTTTAATCTCATCTGGTAGATAAGGTTCCGGTCTAGGCAGGGTATCAACTCAGAATATCGATCGTCACAGACCTTCATGGAAAAAAGATAACAGATTAAAATAAGAAGAATACTAGTATAAGCCACGAACCTAAAGTTTTCTGACAGCAACAATCTATAGGTATGATGGACGATAGCAACAGAAGCAACATAAAAACCTACTCTATGTGAATAACTTACAGGAAAGCTCTTTGGTACGATACCATCTTCATCATCCAGGCCAAACTTGAAATCATCTTTGGCACCAAGATCGGCTTCTTCATCTACACCTAAGTACGAGGATCCAAGCTTCCGTAGAGACCGGCTACCATACTCTAGAGCTGATTGACCCTGGCTCTGAGAGCCAAAATACAAATACAAGAAAAGGAGAAAAACTGCTACAAGTACGAAGAAAGTGACCAAACGTTTCTTCTGAGATTCATCTGTTCTTCCTCTCATAACTAATGTTATGTTTAATGATCTACAACGCTGATAGGTTTATACGTCAAATGCAATCTCTATAGATCACAAACAAGATCTCATAGTTTTGTCAGTAGATGATTAATTCCAGTTGAATAACGTGGTATTAGTTATCCAAACTATGCTGAACTTTGTAGGTTCCCCAACTCCCTATAATAAATCCAGATACCAGTTTTATTCTCCAAACAACCTGTTATGCAAAAGGGAAAAACATATCAGCATCATTTGCAAAGCACTCCAGTCTCCAGGAAATTTAATATTGATCATAAAATCTATTTAGAGTGAAATATATAAAAAACTTATAAAAATAAAAAATCATGACACACAGCTTGCTAAATGCACCTATAATCTCTGAATCTCAGTTTCACTAAGCCAATATTTGTAGTCAAGACTCAAGATTTTCCAAAGGCAGCACAAAATATGGTCCAATGTCTATAAAAAGCACAGGACAAGCACAAATCAGGTAGGACACAGTGACACACCGACATATCCATCAATCTGGTTGGGTACTAATATAACCACTTCCACTATCATTAACATAAAACCCTTTTACCTTGCCAGTAAATGTAAATCAAGACATAACATTTTCCTATGTCCTTACTAAAGATCTCCAATAATAAAACCAAACCGGCTTAAATTGTGACAATTCTGTATTTTTTCTAACTATCTATACTCGTTTCATTCTTCCTTATTTGCTTAACCATAAAAACAAAAGATCCACTAAAGATCAACTTAATTTATCAAACATATAGATCATAATCATCATCAATAAGATTCGTAACTTCCGGATCCATTCAAACACAAATCTAAATCACATTAACTCATATCCACTTCCAAATACATCCAAATTTTCCTTTTACTATATGTAACTTTGCATACAAGTAAACACATATAAACACACTCACTTCACATAAAATCATCACTCACTACACAGTTACACTTCCTCAGTATCAAATTATATATTCAATAATGTTAAACACACAATGAACTACATATATATACAGTTAACTATACATACAGATTACAATTAACATCATTTGTACTATCTCAAAATCACAAATTCTAAACCTGCAAAATCACATTATCCATAAATAATACAATATAATTCTAATTATACAGATCTGATCCAATACTTAAAACCTAATTATACACATATATATACAGTTAGAAATTAACGATAAATGAAGTGAAATGATGCAATTAGAAATCGGATCTAATGAAGCTAACGGAGAAACTGAACTTACTGGCGTCCGGATAACAGATCTAAAATCGAGTTGTTCAGCTTGTGGTTAGTGAGTGAGTGGAAGAATGATGAGAATATATATATATATATACACAGCATATATATGTATCTATATCTATATGTGTATAAATGGAGGTAGATCTGAGAGTGTTTACAGTGGATACTGTTGTCACGCGGTGGTTTATATTTTATTAATTTTTATAGAAAATTTAAGACCTTGGAGAATATGTTTGTTACATACTTAGTCCCTGGTTTTCAGTTTTTATATCGAAAAAGGTACAGGATGGCCGACGGATGGGAGTTAAATATAGGATGGGAAGTACGTCGGTGGGAATGAATTTCTTTTTCATAGGAGTAAATTAGACATTTATTACTCCGGTCTTATAAAGCATTTTGCCTTTTTTTTATAAGAAAAGATGATTTGAACTACCCAAAATATCCCTATTCCTTATTCACTAATTTAAACATTTATACCTAATATACCTATAATAACCTTGAATCTCAACCACTCATTTTTTTCTCTCTCCTCCATAAATCATTTTATTCCTCTAATTCATTCAAAATCTTTTATCTCAAAAACCGTATATCGATAAATTATAAAAATTGTATGGGTGTTCTTAAAATTTCATGCTCTTTCATTAGAGATGTCATTCGATATACTTTCGATGAATTTTTAAATCCGATGGCGGAGCCCCTACGGCTAAAGCATTTGGCTATCACACTCTATGACTTATCACTTCCTATGACCTATCACCCCACCATCTCACCGCTGTAACGCGCGGGCACTATCTCTCGTTAAGTTATAAACGAGCCCCACCAGTTTAATTGATGTGTAAAAGTAACCCCTACAAATTTGTTATCTTTTTTTCTTTTTAATTGATTAAAGTTGTGCGTATTATTATTCTGGACCATGAGTAATGAGTTGGTATCTTTTTGTGATTTTAGATATTATTATGTGATCGAGAATGTGTGGATTTGGATTTTTATTATTTTGCATGTATCTAGAGATTGGTTGTATTGTTTTGATATGTAACAGTTTTATTTTTTATAATGGTTAAGCATATGATCATAATTAAGTGGGCTCATAATATAAGTCGAGGATTCATAATTGAAGTTATCCCTTATGAATTAAATCGTTGAGTTTAAATATAAATTTACATGATATTTAGATTTGATTACACGATAATTGTGTATAAATTTTTTATTAAATAAGTTCAACTGCTTCATTTTTGTATGGTGGTATGTAATTATGTATATCTGTCTCTACATATAATGATGATTTGAAAACACTAATAAAATCAATAAATACTCCATCTGTCATATTGATTATGTAGTTTAACATTGCTTTCTATGCTATTCTATTACTAATTACCAGAATACCAGATATATAAATGAACAATAAACTGTTTATAATGGTAATAATATTTGTAATTAACATAGTGGATCTCAAACTGAAGTTTTGAAAATCATAGTGGATCTCAAACTGAAGTTGTGATTTGTGATAATCTAATTAAATATTTGAAATGAAAGCTTTTCTATGTATATGCACCAAGTCAAATTTAATGAAAAGACGGCACAAAAACAAAATAATGCTTGTAATTTGTGAAACCCATTACTCCACAATCACACCGACACACAAAACTACAAAACTCGTATAAGAGTAGTCATCAAGGCTCAAGCAACGTAACTTGCATATTGGATAAATAAACTTAAACTAATTAACAAACGAGCACTAGGTAATGAGTTGGTGTCCACATGGCACGTCAATGCCGAACTATTTTCTATAATAATGAAATGGTAAAAACTAAAATAATTTGAGATCTATTCTGTTACAAACACTTTCTATTACTCCACGTCTATTTTTATGTTGGTTCATTTCAAATCATTTATTTACAAGAAAAAAGAATCAACAAAGCATAACAAAAAACAAACAAACGAAATAAACAATATAAAACACAAACAAGTATAAAAAAAAAAAGAGTTAAAATAATATAATAATAAAAAATTACTCCTAGACAAAGTCGGAGTTTGACACTAGTTAAGAATGTTGAATCATGGTTAAGGGTTTTTCACCAAAATTCGTTTAATTTCATCTTATAAATAATATAATAATAAAAAATTACTCCTAGACAAAGTGGAGTTTGACACTAGTTAAGAATGTTGATAATCATGGTTAAGGGTTTTTCCAAAACAATGATATGAACAATAATAAAGTTCAGTATATAGTTAATAACATTTGATAGAATTGCCTGGGTTACTATCATTTAGGTTGAATTTATTGAATGCTACTCACGATATATGAACTTTCGTTTTTTGGAAAGTAAACGTCCACAAATTTTGGGTTTACGCTCATCTTTTTACCCGTTGATGCATCTTTATTAAGAAAAAGTATGAAACAAGATGTTAGCGACATAGCTACAAGAAAGTAAACAAGAACAAGAACACGGTAGATTTTTTTGAAGACAATATAATTCAAATTAATCACCTAACACATTTTCACTAACCTACATATACAGCACTAAGTGATTTATGCAGTAAATCAGAAGCCATTGGACATAGGTTCGGCTTATCAACAGAAATTTTATGTATGGATAATAGTACACTGTTACACTTTCTTAAAGAGTTGGGCTTAAAGTTCTTCTGGGCTGATTTATAATGTTATGTCTTACTTCTTGGGCTGAAATTTTGTAAAGAAAAAAACTTGGAAACTAAAAAAGAAGCTGTTTTACAAAATTGAAACCCAACTATTCGAAGTTTCTAAAACCCGAACATTTTCAGTTCGCTTTCTGGTTTAGGCATAAAGCCAAACAAAATCGACCCACATACACAATTATAATTATAATTACTTTTAAAGTGTCATGCAACTAGCCATTGTCGAATTAAATTTTAATTAGGTCGATTTAAGGCCAACCACAACCTATATGCTTAAATTGTACATATAAAATGTCACACCCCGTTGTAGCGGAAATACAGGGTTAACAAGTAATTGCGTACTAATCAGAAGGTAAATAGAGATTACATCCATTAATCCAAATACAAGTTTATTACAAGTATAATCGTTCGGATGTGGGCCCCAATACACGGATACAAACTATCCTCAAATGGAAATGGGCCCACTAAATACAAACATAACATTTGGACAGTCTAGTACAATTAGGACTAATAATACGATAGTCCTCAGAAGTCTGACGCTAATTGTACGTCCAAGTTCAAAAGATGGCTTCTAAAATGCCATACACGCTTCCAATACTTACTGTTGGTTCCCTGAAAAGCATGAAATTTGAGAGGATCAACTATCGAAATAGTTGGTGAGCTTACAGTGTGTTTGACCAAATGTTTAGTCGTCATTGATACAACACAATGACCTGTAGTTATAAATGACCAGACAGTTAGAATACTACATCTAACAATACTTTTATTACAAGATAGTCAGAATACAACATCCGACAATTTAACCAAGACAGTCAGAATACAACATCCGACAATTTAACCAAGACAGTCAGAATACAACATCCGACAGTATCAGCCAATATGCCTCGCACAGGTTTCCGTTCTAAATGGGTGCGGACCTTAGCCAAGACAGTCAGAATACAACATCCGACAATTTAACCAAGACAGTCAGAATACAACATCCGACAATTTAACCAAGACAGTCAGAATACAACATCCGACAATTTAACCAAGACAGTCAGAATACAACATCCGACAATTTAACCAAGACAGTCAGAATACAACATCCGATAATTTAACCAAGAGGGGGAAACATTTTAGTTTGTCAAACACAAAGAAACATCTTAATCAGCCATCACACGGCAATTCACCGCATTTTCACCATGCTCACTGCGCCGCAGTGGCAAGCCATGCTCACTGCGCCGCAGTGGCTAAGTCGCCATGCCACTGCGCCGCAGTGGGCTAAGGCCATGCCACTGCGCCGCAGTGGCTAAGTCGCCATGCCACTGCGCCGCAGTGGGCTAAGGCCATGCCACTGCGCCGCAGTGGGCTAAGTCGCCATGCCACTGCGCCGCAGTGGGCTAAGGCCATGCCACTGCGCCGCAGTGGGCTAAGGCCATGCCACTGCGCCGCAGTGGGCTAAGGCCATGCCACTGCGCCGCAGTGGCTAAGTCGCCATGCCACTGCGCCGCAGTGGGCTAAGGCCATGCCACTGCGCCGCAGTGGGCTAAGCCATGCTCACTGCGCCGCAGTGGCTAAGTCGCCATGCCACTGCGCCGCAGTGGGCTAAGGCCATGCCACTGCGCCGCAGTGGCTAAGTCGCCATGCCACTGCGCCGCAGTGGGCTAAGGCCATGCCACTGCGCCGCAGTGGGCTAAGGCCATGCCACTGCGCCGCAGTGGGCTAAGGCCATGCCACTGCGCCGCAGTGGCTAAGTCGCCATGCCACTGCGCCGCAGTGGGCTAAGGCCATGCCACTGCGCCGCAGTGGCTAAGGCCATGCCACTGCGCCGCAGTGGCTAAGTCGCCATGCCACTGCGCCGCAGTGGGCTAAGGCCATGCCACTGCGCCGCAGTGGCTAAGTCGCCATGCCACTGCGCCGCAGTGGGCTAAGGCCATGCCACTGCGCCGCAGTGGGCTAAGTCGCCATGCCACTGCGCCGCAGTGGGCTAAGGCCATGCCACTGCGCCGCAGTGGGCTAAGGCCATGCCACTGCGCCGCAGTGGGCTAAGGCCATGCCACTGCGCCGCAGTGGCTAAGTCAGCCATGCCACTGCGCCGCAGTGGGCTAAGGCCATGCCACTGCGCCGCAGTGGGCTAAGCCATGCTCACTGCGCCGCAGTGGCTAAGTCGCCATGCCACTGCGCCGCAGTGGGCTAAGGCCATGCCACTGCGCCGCAGTGGCTAAGTCGCCATGCCACTGCGCCGCAGTGGGCTAAGGCCATGCCACTGCGCCGCAGTGGGCTAAGGCCATGCCACTGCGCCGCAGTGGGCTAAGGCCATGCCACTGCGCCGCAGTGGGCTAAGTCGCCATGCCACTGCGCCGCAGTGGGCTAAGGCCATGCCACTGCGCCGCAGTGGGCTAAGCCATGCTCACTGCGCCGCAGTGGCTAAGTCGCCATGCCACTGCGCCGCAGTGGGCTAAGGCCATGCCACTGCGCCGCAGTGGCTAAGTCGCCATGCCACTGCGCCGCAGTGGGCTAAGGCCATGCCACTGCGCCGCAGTGGCTAAGTCGCCATGCCACTGCGCCGCAGTGGGCTAAGGCCATGCCACTGCGCCGCAGTGGGCTAAGGCCATGCCACTGCGCCGCAGTGGGCTAAGGCCATGCCACTGCGCCGCAGTGGCTAAGTCGCCATGCCACTGCGCCGCAGTGGGCTAAGGCCATGCCACTGCGCCGCAGTGGCTAAGGCCATGCCACTGCGCCGCAGTGGGCTAAGGCCATGCCACTGCGCCGCAGTGAACCAGAATCATGCTCACTGCGCCGCAGTGGCTAAGTCGAACCAGCCACTGCGCCGCAGTGGGCTAAGGCCATGCCACTGCGCCGCAGTGGCTAAGTCGCCATGCCACTGCGCCGCAGTGGGCTAAGGCCATGCCACTGCGCCGCAGTGGGCTAAGGCCATGCCACTGCGCCGCAGTGGGCTAAGGCCATGCCACTGCGCCGCAGTGGCTAAGTCGCCATGCCACTGCGCCGCAGTGGGCTAAGGCCATGCCACTGCGCCGCAGTGGGCTAAGGCCATGCCACTGCGCCGCAGTGGCTAAGTCGCCATGCCACTGCGCCGCAGTGGGCTAAGGCCATGCCACTGCGCCGCAGTGGCTAAGTCGCCATGCCACTGCGCCGCAGTGGGCTAAGGCCATGCCACTGCGCCGCAGTGGGCTAAGGCCATGCCACTGCGCCGCAGTGGGCTAAGGCCATGCCACTGCGCCGCAGTGGGCTAAGTCGCCATGCCACTGCGCCGCAGTGGGCTAAGGCCATGCCACTGCGCCGCAGTGGGCTAAGCCATGCTCACTGCGCCGCAGTGGCTAAGTCGCCATGCCACTGCGCCGCAGTGGGCTAAGGCCATGCCACTGCGCCGCAGTGGCTAAGTCGCCATGCCACTGCGCCGCAGTGGGCTAAGGCCATGCCACTGCGCCGCAGTGGCTAAGGCCATGCCACTGCGCCGCAGTGGGCTAAGGCCATGCCACTGCGCCGCAGTGGGCTAAGGCCATGCCACTGCGCCGCAGTGGGCTAAGGCCATGCCACTGCGCCGCAGTGGCTAAGTCGCCATGCCACTGCGCCGCAGTGGGCTAAGGCCATGCCACTGCGCCGCAGTGGCTAAGGCCAGCCACTGCGCCGCAGTGGGTAGGCCATACACTGTGCCGCAGTGAACCAGAATCATGCTCACTGCGCCGCAGTGGCTAAGTCGAACCCAGACCAGAGCCTAGGCACTGCGCCGCAGTGGGCTAAGGCCATGCCACTGCGCCGCAGTGGCCTCCTGCCACTGCGCCGCAGTGGCTAAGTCGCCATGCCACTGCGCCGCAGTGGGCTAAGGCCATGCCACTGCGCCGCAGTGGCCTCTTTCTGCAGTCAGCTCCAGCAGTTCAATATGCAGAATAAACCAAATCGTTTTCAACTCAAATCCTTTCATTATAACAAGTATAAACATGATCAATAGGTCTGGAAACAACTCTTTTCGCCAACCATTTCACCAATTACAACACTTTTTGATTTCCAAAACCTAATTCTAATCAATTTCATTAAATTAACAAAACCCTAAACTCAAATCATATTCAAAGGCTTCTAAATCAATTAACAAAACTGAAATAAACCCTTAAATGAATTTAAATCAAATCAAAAGTTTAGAGAAAAAGTTTACTTACCAAATCTTGTGTTCTTGAGATAAAAGGAAGAAAATGGTGATGATGAAGATGCCAAAACCTTAATTATTATTGAAATATGATTATTCCCTTTGAATCCTCCTTTGATTTTCTTGCCAAAACAGATTTGATGATGGAAAGATCTTTGTATGTGTGTGTTTTCTTGTGTGTGTGTGTGTCGATTATAAGACAAGGAGGGGGGGGGGGGTTTGTTGGTTAGTTTCCTGCCACAAAAACAAAAAACCAGCCCATGTGGCCAAGTTTGTGGTATTTTAAATACCCTTAATTTGGTAAAATGCTTTACGATTAAATACCGTTTGACCAAAAGGTTATAATTTAAGTAAAGGTATTTTCCCTCGTCTCATTTTAGTTAAGACAAGTAAATAAAATTAAATAAACTAAACTTTTAGAAATATTTAGTTTAGACAGTCTATTTACTGTGTTCAATTATAACATTTAAATCTTAATTTAAAGTTATTTTTAAGACTCGGCATTCGTCTAAATAGCTAATAGTCTACGTCATCAGGATACGTCTAATTGAACTATATCAAATGTTCATTTATCTAATAATTTCCACGTCATAATCTCTAAATTAGACGAAATTATAATAATGATCGAGATTAGGACTAACCCGTTGTTAATAAATTACGAGTTGTCACAGCATCCCCGACTTCTAAGGATTTCGTCCCGAAATCAAGTCTTGCTTAGTAAAAAGATGAGGATACTTATCCCTCATAAAGTCCTCACGTTCCCAAGTCGAGTCTGGTCCGTGTTTCGAGTTCCAACGAACTTTGACCAACTTGATACGACTTCGTCTAAGCTGTTTGAGCTGTTGGTCTATAATTTCAACAGGCTCCTCTACAAATTGAAGAGAGTCATTCACTTGCAACTCTTTCACAGGTACAACCAATGTTTCATCAGTTAAACATTTCTTTAGATTCGATATATGAAATGTGGGATGAACATGTTCAAGCTCCTGGGGTAAATTGAGCTTATAAGCCACGGAACCAATCCGTCGAACAATTTCGAATGGTCCGATATAACGGGGACTAAGTTTTCCTCTCACGCCAAAGCGTGCAGTGCCCTTCCAAGGTGACACTTTCAACATAACTTTATCACCCACTTGAAACTCAAGGGGTTTCCTTCTACGATCTGCATAGCTCTTCTGGCGATCCTGAGCCGCCTTTAGCCGTGCCCTAATTTCAACAATCTGGTCAGTAGTCTTCTGAACCAGTCCATACTTGTACAAACGACGCTCACCAGCATCAAGCCAACAAACAGGCGATCTACATTTCCGCCCATACAAAGCTTCAAAAGGCGCACACTTTATGCTTGTGTGATAGCTGTTATTATATGAAAATTCAGCTAACGGCAAAAAAGGTATCCCAGCTACCTTTGAAATCGATAACACATGCCCGAAGCATGTCTTCTAACGTTTGAATGGTACGCTCACTTTGCCCGTCCATCTGTGGATGGTAAGCCGTACTCAATTTCAACTGAGTGCCCAAAGCGTCTTGAAAATATCTCCATGATTGAGAAGTAAAACGACCATCACGATCCGAGATAATAGACACAGGAACACCATGAAGTGACACGATCTTCTCAATATATAATTGAGACAATTTCTTTATTTTCCAATTCTCCCGTATGGGAATGAAGTGTGCAGACTTCGTCAATCGGTCAACAATGACCCAAATAGTATCGTAACCCTTCAAGGTTCGAGGTAACTTCGTAATGAAGTCCATAGTAATCTGTTCCCATTTCCAGTCAGGAATTTGGGGTTGCTGGAGCAGCCCAGAAGGCTTTTGGTGCTCTGCCTTAACCATTGAACAATTTAAACACTTTGAAACATACGTGGCGATATCTCTTTTCATACCAGGCCACCAATAAAAATCCTTTAACCCATGGTACATTTTGTCAACACCAGGATGGATTGAATACTTAGATCGATGACTCTCGTTCATCAAGAGTTCTCTAAGTCCATTATACTTGGGAATCCACACTCTGCCCTTGACATGTCTGATCCCATCGCCATCCAATTCAAATAACCGTTCGGCATTCCACAATGCTTCCTTCTCGATACGCCCTGGTTGTAAGGCCTCATTCTGATCATCTAAAACTCTATCCCTTAATGATGAGCCAAGGTAAGAACTTGCTCTTGTTATGACAGATAGTGAAATTCTATCTTTTCTACTCAGCGCGTCAGCAACAACATTTGCTTTACCGGGATGATATTTGAGTTCACAATCATAGTCACTGAGTAATTCTACCCATCGCCTTTGTCTCATATTCAGCATTTTCTGATCGAAGATATGCTGAAGACTTTTGTGATCTGTGAATACCGTACACTTTGTACCGTACAAATAGTGCCTCCAAATCTTTAAGGCAAAAACAACCGCTCCGAGTTCAAGATCGTGGGTTGTGTAATTCCTTTCGTGGATTTTGAGTTGTCTGGAAGCGTAAGCAATGACCTTACTCTCCTGCATAAGTACACATCCCATTCCCTGATGTGATGCGTCACAGTATACCACGAAATTTTCAATTCCATTCGGTAACGCTAAAATAGGAGCATTACATAGCTTGTCTTTCAACGTTTGAAATGCTTCTTCCTGGGCATCCTGCCAAATAAATTCCTTGGCCTTTTGAGTTAACAACGTCAAAGGTTGAGCAACCTTTGAGAAGTTCTCAATAAATCTCCTATAATATCCAGCCAATCCAAGAAACTGGCGTATTTCTGTCGGAGTCTTAGGGGCTTCCCACTTCTTTATTGCTTCAATCTTAGATGGATCTACGTGGATCCCATCCGCATTCACTACATGACCCAAGAAGTGTACTTCCCTAATCCAGAATTCACATTTTGAGAATTTTGCGTACAACTTTTGATCTTTGAGCAGTTGCAGAATGGTTCTCAGATGACCTTCATGTTCATCTTTATTCCTTGAGTATATCAGTATGTCGTCAATGAATACAATGACAAACTTGTCAAGATACGGCCGACACACTCGATTCATTAAGTCCATAAACACAGCAGGTGCATTGGTTAAGCCAAACGGCATAACCAAAAACTCATAATGTCCGTAACGAGTTCTGAAGGCTGTTTTAGGAATGTCCGTCTCTCTGACTCTGAGTTGATGATACCCAGATCTGAGATCAATCTTGGAAAAGTGTGATGCACCTTCCAATTGGTCAACAAGTCGTCAATACGAGGTAAAGGGTACCTGTTCTTGACAGTCAACTTGTTCAGTTCTCTGTAATCAATACACATACGCATAGAGCCGTCTTTCTTCTTCACAAATAGGATCGGAGCTCCCCAAGGTGACGAACTTGGACGAATTAGTCCTTTAGCTAACAACTCTTGAAGTTGTTCGGACAATTCTTGCATTTCTGATGGCGCAAGACGATAGGGTGCCTTGGCCACGGGTGCAGCTCCAGGGACCAAATCTATTCCAAACTCAACTGGTCTGTGAGGTGGAGTCCCGTCAAATCTTCCGGAAATACCTCCGGAAAATCTCTAACTACTGGAATGTCTTGCATTTCTTTAACCTCTGGTTTCCTTTCTACTACAAATGCTAAGAAGGCAGGGTGTTCTTTTTGTAAATATTTATTTGCCTTTATCGCCGATACTAAGATTAATTTCTTTCCCGATTTGTCTCCTTGCACTACTAGGGTTTCGCCTTTCGGTAGGGGTATTCTAACAATCTTTTCATAACAACTTATATCAGCTCTAACTTTAGATAACCAGTCCATACCAATGATTACATCAAAACTACTTAGTTCTATAGGAATTAGGTCAATTTTAAAAGTCTTACCGGCTAATACCAAACTGCAATCTACTAAATGATCCCTAGCAATATACTTTTGACCGTTTGCATATTCGACAATATAAGTGTCTTTCATAGGGATAGCTACTATACCAAATCGAGACTTAAATTCTAAGGATATGAAACTTTTATCAGCACCAGAGTTGAATAATACAAAAACATAATGATTATTGAGTATGAATGTACCTATCACAACGTTGGGATCTCGTCGTGCATCAGCAGCATCCAAAGCAAAAACTCGGCCTCTACCTTGGCCTCCTTGATTCCTGGCTTGATTGTTCCCCGCATTGTTCCTCACTGGAACTATAGCATTATTGTTCGGGGCTTGATTAAGTCGTGGACACGCGGGTCGCATATGATTCTCGCTTCCACACTCGTAGCACTGATTTGGTATCTTTTCCCTACAGAACTTTGCCTGATGTCCCGTTCTTTTACAACGGTGGCAAGTAGGACAATTTCCCAAGTGATGGAGACCACACTTGTTGCATCTTGTGTCTGCGTCGGGGTACCTCTTGATATCTTGTGGGACTACTGCAAAGTTTCTGGCAGCTTTAAACCTCTTGCTGTTCCCACCATTTCCAAAACCACTACCAGAGGCTTGATCATTTCTTCGCTTGACCACCTCAGTTCCAACAGAAGAACCAGCGGTTCTTTTTAAATCTATCACCATCCGATTGGTCGCACTAACTGCCGCTTGAAGAGTCAAAGGGTTAAAAGCGGCTACCAACCTTCGGATGTCAGGTGACAAGCCATAACAGTATCTTTCAACTAACTTCTCCTCCGTATCCACCATACGAGGGACAAGTCTTGTCAGCTCATGAAAACGAGTAGTGTATTTCTCGTTGTCCAATCCAACCATAGTATGATTCCAGAATTCACCTTCCATTTTCTGTACTTCCTCTCGAGGACAGTACTTTTCCGTCAGCATTCTTTTAAAGTCCAACCAAGGTATGCTATTAGCTGGCTCTCGACCACGAGTCCTTATCTGCTCGTTCCACCATGACAAGGCGTGTTTCTGAAATTGAGAGGCAGCATATTCCACCTTGTTCTCTTCGGCACAACGGCTGATGTGAAGCACCGCCTCTATGCTTTCTAGCCAATTTATTAGTCCAACTGGACCCTCGGTGCCATGAAACTCCTTTGGCTTACAATAAGTGAAGGTCTTAAAGTCACTCCCGTGCAGATGAACTCGAGGAATAACTCGTTCGGCATTAGGTTCAACGTTGTTACTATTATCAGTATGATGATTATTATTGGCGTTCATGCTTGCCGTGATCTGAGCAACTAAAGTAGGCATGGCGGCCAACAGTTGTTGTGTCACAAATGCTGCCATGTTATTTTCCCCACCAGTATTTGGGGTAGGTCCAGGGCCAGTATTCACCTGGACAGTAGCAGCTTCCTGTCTTTGCTGAATCACAGGTCCTTCCTGTTCAGCTTCAGTATTCAAAGGAGTTGATCGAGTAACTCTCCTTGGAGCAGCTTTCTTAACTGGAGCCTTTTTCGGGATCTTACTTTTCGTCTTGGGAGCCATCTATCCTTGATATGAACAAGATGTAATTTAGAGGTTTTCTCATAAGAATAACACAGAATGTAGCTTTTCAAGATATAAGAGGGCATTAAACACATGTCGCAAATTATCGACTTACTTGAACTCATTAACTAAACAAGACAAGAAATATAGTTCACTACATTTCTAGAATTGAAATGAGCAAGTAATGTAGCCTGAACAAGTAGGTAAGCCAAAGAACGATCATATTTCATTTATACTTAAAACTTTTTACATAGTCTGACTTGTACATTTCCAAAATCTTGTGGGAAAACTACATCCACAACCCAAATCATGTGGGAACAACATCCACGATGATACATTACACAGTCAGAACAATACTATCCGAAATACGTGGGAAATACATCCACCAAAAAGATTACAACTCAAATACAGAAGTATGAGTTGTCAAATGTTCTAAGGCTTACAATACGTTACCACTACAACTACTGATTACATCCTGAAAAGAACTACCACAAGCAACGCCACCACCAAGACCACCACGACTGACAGTATCCAGATCATCCTCCCAATAGCTTCCTTCCCTTCCCTAGCAACAGTCATACAACATCCGACAGTATCAGCCAATATGCCTCGCACAGGTTTCCGTTCTAAATGGGTGCGGACCTTAGCCAAGACAGTCAGAATACAACATCCGACAGTATCAGCCAATATGCCTCGCACAGGTTTCCGTTCTAAATGGGTGCGGACCTTAGCCAAGACAGTCAGAATACAACATCCGACAATTTAACCAAGACAGTCAGAATACAACATCCGACAGTATCAGCCAATATGCCTCGCACAGGTTTCCGTTCTAAATGGGTGCGGACCTTAGCCAAGACAGTCAGAATACAACATCCGACAATTTAACCAAGACAGTCAGAATACAACATCCGACAGTATCAGCCAATATGCCTCGCACAGGTTTCCGTTCTAAATGGGTGCGGACCTTAGCCAAGACAGTCAGAATACAACATCCGACAGTATCAGCCAATATGCCTCGCACAGGTTTCCGTTCTAAATGGGTGCGGACCTTAGCCAAGACAGTCAGAATACAACATCCGACAGTATCAGCCAATATGCCTCGCACAGGTTTCCGTTCTAAATGGGTGCGGACCTTAGCCAAGACAGTCAGAATACAACATCCGACAATTTAACCAAGACAGTCAGAATACAACATCCGACAATTTAACCAAGACAGTCAGAATACAACATCCGACAATTTACTAAGACAGTCAGAATACAACATCCGACAGTATCAGCCAATATGCCTCGCACAGGTTTCCGTTCTAAATGGGTGCGGACCTTAGCCAAGACAGTCAGAATACAACATCCGACAGTATCAGCCAATATGCCTCGCACAGGTTTCCGTTCTAAATGGGTGCGGACCTTAGCCAAGACAGTCAGAATACAACATCCGACAATTTAACCAAGACAGTCAGAATACAACATCCGACAATTTAACCAAGACAGTCAGAATACAACATCCGACAATTTAACCAAGACAGTCAGAATACAACATCCGACAATTTAACCAAGACAGTCAGAATACAACATCCGACAATTTAACCAAGACAGTCAGAATACAACATCCGACAATTTAACCAAGACAGTCAGAATACAACATCCGACAATTTAACCAAGACAGTCAGAATACAACATCCGACAGTATCAGCCAATATGCCTCGCACAGGTTTCCGTTCTAAATGGGTGCGGACCTTAGCCAAGACAGTCAGAATACAACATCCGACAATTTAACCAAGACAGTCAGAATACAACATCCGACAGTATCAGCCAATATGCCTCGCACAGGTTTCCGTTCTAAATGGGTGCGGACCTTAGCCAAGACAGTCAGAATACAACATCCGACAATTTAACCAAGACAGTCAGAATACAACATCCGACAATTTAACCAAGACAGTCAGAATACAACATCCGACAGTATCAGCCAATATGCCTCGCACAGGTTTCCGTTCTAAATGGGTGCGGACCTTAGCCAAGACAGTCAGAATACAACATCCGACAATTTAACCAAGACAGTCAGAATACAACATCCGACAATTTAACCAAGACAGTCAGAATACAACATCCGACAATTTAACCAAGACAGTCAGAATACAACATCCGACAATTTAACCAAGACAGTCAGAATACAACATCCGACAATTTAACCAAGACAGTCAGAATACAACATCCGACAGTATCAGCCAATATGCCTCGCACAGGTTTCCGTTCTAAATGGGTGCGGACCTTAGCCAAGACAGTCAGAATACAACATCCGACAGTATCAGCCAATATGCCTCGCACAGGTTTCCGTTCTAAATGGGTGCGGACCTTAGCCAAGACAGTCAGAATACAACATCCGACAGTATCAGCCAATATGCCTCGCACAGGTTTCCGTTCTAAATGGGTGCGGACCTTAGCCAAGACAGTCAGAATACAACATCCGACAATTTAACCAAGACAGTCAGAATACAACATCCGACAATTTAACCAAGACAGTCAGAATACAACATCCGACAATTTAACCAAGACAGTCAGAATACAACATCCGACAATTTAACCAAGACAGTCAGAATACAACATCCGACAATTTAACCAAGACAGTCAGAATACAACATCCGACAATTTAACCAAGACAGTCAGAATACAACATCCGACAATTTAACCAAGACAGTCAGAATACAACATCCGACAGTATCAGCCAATATGCCTCGCACAGGTTTCCGTTCTAAATGGGTGCGGACCTTAGCCAAGACAGTCAGAATACAACATCCGACAATTTAACCAAGACAGTCAGAATACAACATCCGACAATTTACCAAGACAGTCAGAATACAACATCCGACAATTTAACCAAGACAGTCAGAATACAACATCCGACAATTTAACCAAGACAGTCAGAATACAACATCCGACAATTTAACCAAGACAGTCAGAATACAACATCCGACAGTATCAGCCAATATGCCTCGCACAGGTTTCCGTTCTAAATGGGTGCGGACCTTAGCCAAGACAGTCAGAATACAACATCCGACAGTATCAGCCAATATGCCTCGCACAGGTTTCCGTTCTAAATGGGTGCGGACCTTAGCCAAGACAGTCAGAATACAACATCCGACAGTATCAGCCAATATGCCTCGCACAGGTTTCCGTTCTAAATGGGTGCGGACCTTAGCCAAGACAGTCAGAATACAACATCCGACAATTTAACCAAGACAGTCAGAATACAACATCCGACAATTTAACCAAGACAGTCAGAATACAACATCCGACAATTTAACCAAGACAGTCAGAATACAACATCCGACAATTTAACCAAGACAGTCAGAATACAACATCCGACAATTTAACCAAGACAGTCAGAATACAACATCCGACAATTTAACCAAGACAGTCAGAATACAACATCCGACAATTTAACCAAGACAGTCAGAATACAACATCCGACAGTATCAGCCAATATGCCTCGCACAGGTTTCCGTTCTAAATGGGTGCGGACCTTAGCCAAGACAGTCAGAATACAACATCCGACAATTTAACCAAGACAGTCAGAATACAACATCCGACAATTTAACCAAGACAGTCAGAATACAACATCCGACAATTTAACCAAGACAGTCAGAATACAACATCCGACAATTTAACCAAGACAGTCAGAATACAACATCCGACAATTTAACCAAGACAGTCAGAATACAACATCCGACAGTATCAGCCAATATGCCTCGCACAGGTTTCCGTTCTAAATGGGTGCGGACCTTAGCCAAGACAGTCAGAATACAACATCCGACAGTATCAGCCAATATGCCTCGCACAGGTTTCCGTTCTAAATGGGTGCGGACCTTAGCCAAGACAGTCAGAATACAACATCCGACAATTTAACCAAGACAGTCAGAATACAACATCCGACAGTATCAGCCAATATGCCTCGCACAGGTTTCCGTTCTAAATGGGTGCGGACCTTAGCCAAGACAGTCAGAATACAACATCCGACAATTTAACCAAGACAGTCAGAATACAACATCCGACAGTATCAGCCAATATGCCTCGCACAGGTTTCCGTTCTAAATGGGTGCGGACCTTAGCCAAGACAGTCAGAATACAACATCCGACAATTTAACCAAGACAGTCAGAATACAACATCCGACAATTTAACCAAGACAGTCAGAATACAACATCCGACAATTTAACCAAGACAGTCAGAATACAACATCCGACAGTATCAGCCAATATGCCTCGCACAGGTTTCCGTTCTAAATGGGTGCGGACCTTAGCCAAGACAGTCAGAATACAACATCCGACAATTTAACCAAGACAGTCAGAATACAACATCCGACAATTTAACCAAGACAGTCAGAATACAACATCCGACAATTTAACCAAGAGGGCGAAACATTTTAGTTTGTCAAACACAAAGAAACATCTTAATCAGCCATCACACGGCAATTCAACGTCATTTTACCCAACATTTAATAAATGACACGTATACACATTTTCGACAGCCGTCAACCTGGCAAATTTAAGTCAAATGATCTAAGTATCCAAATCACATGGCATACTCACAAACAATCATTTATTTAACAAATAGTGTATACAACAGTACATGCTTTTCAGGCCCAAAGTAAAAGGAAAAGGGCGCCATAAACTCACCTTAGCGATCTAAGTGCTAAAAGGTATAATGTAGCTCGAGAAGATCCACAGTCAATTCTCCTGGTTATCCAAAACCTATGATATCATTACCAAAATGAGGATCAAATCCCTTGACGACGGTATCCTACGTACAACTACTTAGCTATAGACCCTAGAATGCCATAACCGAGAATGTGTTTCAAACTTTCATTTTACCAACCAAAAGTAAATAAACTTATTTGGACTTTCGGATTAAAAGTTATTAATGTTTAAAAATCGACACGCGTAATTTCACAGAACCTATACACTGCGCCGCAGTGAACCAGAATCATGCTCACTGCGCCGCAGTGGCTAAGTCGAACCCAGACCAGAGCCTAGGCACTGCGCCGCAGTGGGCTAAGGCCATGCCACTGCGCCGCAGTGGCCTCTTTCTGCAGTCAGCTCCAGCAGTTCAATATGCAGAATAAACCAAATCGTTTTCAACTCAAATCCTTTCATTATAACAAGTATAAACATGATCAATAGGTCTGGAAACAACTCTTTTCGCCAACCATTTCACCAATTACAACACTTTTTGATTTCCAAAACCTAATTCTAATCAATTTCATTAAATTAACAAAACCCTAAACTCAAATCATATTCAAAGGCTTCTAAATCAATTAACAAAACTGAAATAAACCCTTAAATGAATTTAAATCAAATCAAAAGTTTAGAGAAAAAGTTTACTTACCAAATCTTGTGTTCTTGAGATAAAAGGAAGAAAATGGTGATGATGAAGATGCCAAAACCTAATTATTATTGAAATATGATTATTCCCTTTGAATCCTCCTTTGATTTTCTTGCCAAAACAGATTTGATGATGGAAAGATCTTTGTATGTGTGTGTTTTCTTGTGTGTGTGTGTGTCGATTATAAGACAAGGGGGGGGGGGGGGTTTGTTGGTTAGTTTCCTGCCACAAAAACAAAAACCAGCCCATGTGGCCAAGTTTGTGGTATTTTAAATACCCTTAATTTGGTAAAATGCTTACGATTAAATACCGTTTGACCAAAGGTTATAATTTAAGTAAAGGTATTTTCCCTCGTCTCATTTTAGTTAAGACAAGTAAATAAAATTAAATAAACTAAACTTTTAGAAATATTTAGTTTAGACAGTCTATTTACTGTGTTCAATTATAACATTTAAATCTTAATTTAAAGTTATTTTTAAGACTCGGCATTCGTCTAAATAGCTAATAGTCTACGTCATCAGGATACGTCTAATTGAACTATATCAAATGTTCATTTATCTAATAATTTCCACGTCATAATCTCTAAATTAGACGAAATTATAATAATGATCGAGATTAGGACTAACCCGTTGTTAATAAATTACGAGTTGTCACATAAATATAGTGTGTGTCGATATGTTCTAGCATGTGAAAGTAAGATTGAGATATCACGGAATGACAAATGAAACACACAAGTTTGATTAAGTCATGACTTTTTTGTTATGTCCTTAAACAAACACCACCATAGTCTTATACTACATGGTAGATTAATAAAAAGTATATGGGCTCCCATTGTAAAAAAAAAAAAAACAAGATTTTAACTTTAACAAGGGAAATTAGAGAGAGATATTTTTTTTCTTGCTAAAATGAAAAACATATATAGCAAAGACCTTTGCATAGTCTTGCTTAAATTTTTTAACAATTTGCTTATTGTATAATGAATGATGATACTCTACTAGTTATTATTACTACAAAAGTACAAAACATGTGTGTAAAAACACTACGTCTCTTATATTTAGTGCTAATATATCTTTTTACAATTCCATTCCAGCAAAGATGGTGTCAAATATCCATCCTAGGAAGTAGGATCATATCATGACCCCAATGAGAATGAAGAGTGGAAATAGAAAAAGACGTGACATATCATACTAGTTAAAATGTCCATCTTTTTCTTGACATACAAGAATAAATCCTCTATTATTCCTAAAACTTTATGGGATGTCCACATAAAAATCTTGGTGCTTGTTACTATGTATACATGAGGACATGCACTGTTGATATGGTAAATGATATATACGTGAGATGTAGGACCAATTTATGCATTTGATGTTTGAGTCAATTGACAGTTTGACACACATTTAGGAATTTGATTCGCATGAATTAATCACTTATTGGGGAAGAAGTAGTGAAGAACATGAAGAAAATTAAGATATATGAAATGAATGAACGATATTCGATGCTTTCGTATAGCAAGATCAAAAGATTATATTTCATTTCTTAAATGTTTTTATACACAAATAGAAACTATTGACACTTAAAACCATCTTTATTTTACCATATGGTATGATCTTATATATGAAAATGCATGATAAACTACAACAGTTTTTCTATGAGAATATATAACTACTTTTTTCAGAAAATTTCAATATTGAAAAGACAATTATAATTAGAAAACTCATTACTAAACAAGTCAAATAAGGATAGTTAAACAAACAAGTCAAATGTCCTTGAGTAACACTAGTAAGTTTTAAGGCCCCGCGTTTGCCGTGTTGCCTGATTAACAATTGTTCTGTTTAGGATAATTTGTTTAAATGTAATAAACAAAAAAGTAACACATAATTTTAAACCCGAACGGGATCCGATGTGGTAAAACTCGAATAGTGGTACGAAAAAAGAATAAAATTTTTCAATCTAATTATTTGGAAACCCAAAAGTAAAAAAGTTTGTAAGAAATCAAAATGTAACACGTAAAAAACCCGAATGGGATGCGATTTGGCAAAATCTGAATAGTTATACAGGGTGTGAAATGGACGAATAGTAACTCGTTTGAGAAGAAACCAAGAAATAACTCGTAGTAAAAAATCCGAACAAGATGCGATTTGGCAAAAACCGAATAATAATACAGGGTGTGAAATGAGCGAATAGTAACTCGCCACGCAGGCGAGTTACTATTTACATTCATTTAACTTTTTCGGTAAAAGGTCGTCACCCCTGTTAACTTTTATATCCTTCACAAAATAAAAACAGACAACTTGGCTGAAATACCAAGCTGGCTTTACAAATTGTCCATGCTAATCAAGCAACATCACTTGGGGGCGGCAAACCACCCCCCAATTACCACTAGCCATTACATGAAAAACATAAAACTAGATGAAACAAAACTAGCTACGAAATAATGAAAGAGGCAAGTCCCAAGCAGTTAAGAATCGCTCCACCCGTTTCGTCCTCTTGAATCTACATGTAAGAAGTTTGAGTTTCACCGTATTGATAATAATCCCAATAAGCTGATCTCGAGTTCTTCTTTCCTTACGAAACAATCTTGCATTCCGCTCACTCCAAATGTAATAGGTAGTAGCCGCAAGAACCAATTTAGCTATAACACTTTGCACACTGGATTTTCTTGCCATTGGAAGTATTCCTGCCACAACCGAGTCCCAATCGTGCCCAACATGAGCAAGTTCAGCTTTCACCTTAACACAATTCCAAATCTGAAGCGAAAATGGACATTCAAAGAAGAGATGAGTATGTGAATCTGCTTGAGTTTCACATAGCGAGCATGTAGGAGCAATCGAACTATTAAAATCCCATTGACTCATCAAATCTTGGGTCTTCAACTTTCGTCTAAAAATCAACCACAAAATAAAAGCATGTTTAGGGATATTCTGACTAAACCAAACGATTGAAGACCAAGCTACCAGGTTGTCCCTTGGGCGCACAACTTCCCATACTTCAAGAACAGAAAAATCTTTCAAGTTTTTGTTATTATCTTTCCATAGCAATATATCCCTTTCCACACTTAAAAGAGGAACCTGAATATTCATCAACCGAGTATTCCATTCAAAAGGCCATTTCCAGCTTCCATTTTCAATAAGATCAGCCACAGAAGCATTAAGTTGAAATCCAGCATTCATAATCTCTCTTGGAGTTAAACGATCAGCTAAAGGACTAACCGAAGTCCAAGAATCATACCATGCAGAAACGCTAACACCATTACCAATGCGAAACCAAAAATAATTACGAACCTGGTTCCTAAGTTGAAGGATTTTGCGCCAGCTCCAAGTAACTGAGCCACGAAGCGGTATATCCCAAAATGATCTTCCTCGCAACTTGTAAGTATGAATCCATGACCCACATGTTTGATAAACGCCTAAAAGACATGATGTTAATGGATAAAATCGGATTGTCTTGTGCATGTTAATAGACGATTAGGGCGTTTTTATGGTTGTTTAAGTGTTTCAGGTTCTAAGTATTTATTTGGACTAAGTGGGTCGAAAAGGAAGTCGAATGAAACTCAAAGTCAAAGAAAGTCAAATTCTGGAATTCTGGAAAACTGAAGTTATAACTGGCGTAACTTACGCTGACTATGACCGTACCTTACGCCAGGCAAAAATGAAGTAGGCGTAGCTTACGCCCAGATCAAGCGTAGCTTACGCTAGTGAAGTCCAGAAGATTACAAGGAGCGTACCTTACGCCCAACCCAGGCGTAGGTTACGCTGGACAGAAATACAAAGGACGTACCTTACGCCCAGATGGGGCGTAGGTTACGCCAGATACTGATCAGAATCCTGAATTTTAAGGGTTTTAATTGTAACTTAGGGGAATTAATTAGGACGAATTAACACACACACAAGCCCTAACTCCTGAGATCTAGAGCAGCAACATCATTCCCAAGCCCCAAAATCATCATCAAATCATCATTCAATCACAAGATCATGGAGATGACAATCCAAATTGAAGATTCATTGATGAACATGGAAGGCTAATCTCAGATCATTCTTATGTGAACAATTATGTAAGACAATTGTATTCAACCTTTCTTATATTTATGTTGGATTAGATGTTTAATTCTTAATTGTGTTTTGCATCTAATGTTGTTTGGATTTGAATGATGATTACATGTTTTTAACCTTGAATGATTTCCATCTATCTTTTGGTTTCAATTTATTGTTAATCATTAATTATTGGAAGAATCTCTTATGAAATGGTAATCTTGTTAATGAATAGATAATTTAGTTGTGTCAATCACTCGGTTCAATATCGTGAATCATCACAACCTAATCAGTTTGTTTTTAACGATCATTCATTCCAAACATTAAAACGAATCATGTCTATGTGATTTCCAACGGATATAAGTAAGGTTATACTTTTGAAAACATAATTGGGATCATAAGAATGGTCTTACCTTTTTATTATTAAATTCTTGTGTTAAGTTTATGATCATTTATAGTTTAATCAAATCAATCCAAAAATTCGATTTTAAGTTTATGTCTAGTTTAAACCATTTTGTAACGTGTTCAACACTTTCCCATGATTCCTTGTGGATACGATACTCTACTTATCCGTACTAGTTATTGATAATTAGTTTATATTTTTGATCGGCTCAACGACAACGATCAAATTTTGGCGCCGCTGCCGGGGAATCGGTGTGCAAAGTGTTGAAATTTTGTTTTTAATTTAGTTTCGAAAAATTTTCAGAAAAATCCAAAAATATTTAGTTTAGTTTTGTTTTGTTTTAGTTCTTGTTTGTTTCATTTCTCATTCTTGTAAGTTCAGTATTACACGCGGTGTGTTGATTGTGCAGGTTTACAGGTAGTGTATGCATACGAGGTATTCCAAGAATACATCACCTTTGTTGTTTGACCCAGAAATTGAGAAAACAGCTAGAAGGAATAGGAAACTTCATCGTGCAAACATGAGTGATCAATCAAATCCACAACCAACCATCCAACCCATAGTTCAAGAACAAACCAACCCTGAACCAAATAACCGAGATCAAACTCCACTACGAAACCCAACCCCATCAATGAGGAGTGGTCACACAACTCAAAACCGACCTAGAACACCAACTCATATTGGAGATGCATCACGGGATGCGGATGGGTCGTTTTATGATAGGCTCCATAATAGGGTGAATCTTTGGGATGACAGGAGGTTTGATAATAATTCGGATGGTATGATTGGAACCATGGGGGAGATTATGAGCAACCACAAAACCTTCGATATCCTCAACCTCGATACAACCAACCCCAATATAATCAACCTCAATACATAAACCACGGACCAAGGGTTCCTCCTCAAGGTCCACCACCTCGCTTTAACCATCGTGTTGCCCAACCAAATTACCAACCACATAACCGGGCCATACCAAATGTGAACTATCAACCTCCACCACAAGGAGTTGATAGTCATTTTCGACCCGCCATAGCCGTTAATGCTTCACCTATAGTTCCACCGGTTTGAGGGGTAGAGCATTTGAGGTTAGACCTCAATGTTTGAGTATTTTGCCAAGTTTTCATGGGATGGCGGCGGAAGAGCCTTATTTGCACTTGTCGAAGTTTGAGGCGATTTGTGGTACTATTGGAGGCCAAGGATTTTCACCGGATGAAGTTAAGTTAGTCTTATTTCAGTTTACTTTGAAGGATAAAGCAAAGCAATGGTTCTTGACATTGCCATCGGGTAGTATCTTTTCATGGGCTGAAATGCAACAACAATTCTTGGATGAGTATTACACCATGCAAAAGACTAGTGATGCAAGGAATTCGATAAGAACTTTTCAGCAACAATCGGGTGAAACATTTTATGAAGCTTTCAAGAGGTTTAATGAGTTGTTGAGAGTATGTCCTCATCATGGAATTGCTAAATGGGAATTGATCACGGCTTTCTATGATGGTTTATTATCGGAAGAGAAAAGAGATGTGAATTCCATTAGCAATGGTACTTTCTTGACAAATCCCGAAGATGTTGATTGGGAATTCTTGGAGAAGATGAGTGTGAACTCAAAAAGGCAAGCTCAATCGAATAGGAGAGCAAGACGTCCAATAGCCTCTTCATCAACTAGTGATCAAGCTACAAAAGATAGACTTGAAGCCTTGAAGCAAAAGTTTGCTAAGTTGGGGAAGGCTGAAAATCGGGGTGTTTATCAAGTATCTCAAGACTATCCGATTTGTGAAAGGTGTGATGAGTTGGGACATTTGGCTATGGAATGCCCATTAGACTTGGATCAAATTGAAGAAGTGAATCAAGTGTGTGGAGAGAAGAAGCAATATGACATGAACTCCAACACTTACCATCCGGGGATGAGAAATCATCCAAACTTTAGATATGGCAATTCTTCAACCCGAACTTTCAAGGAAATAACCAAAACAGTGGGGCACCATCTCAACCATTCCAAGGCCAAAATTACAACCAAGGGAATTACCAAGGTGGTCAAAATCAGGGAGGATTCAATAGAGGCTACCCAAGGAACTTTCAAGGTAATAACCAAGGTGGGTCTTCGGGAGGTAACGATGTGTCAACTCGGGAGATTATGGATTACTTGAAAGAAATGGATAGGAAGAATGAGATTCGGGATAAAACGGTTGAGAGTTTGCAAAAGCAAGTTGGGCAATTGGCGGAGGATGTATCGGAATTGAGGAAGAATCCGGGAAGCTACCAAGTGATACGAAGATCAATCCACAACATCAAAGTGGCGGTTCCAAGAATGTCAAAAATGTGGAAATCAACAATGTAAGTACTCTTCGTAGTGGTAAGATTTATGATAATCATGTTGTTCCTCCACCACCATTTGTTGATGGTGTGGTGGAGGATGTTGATGAAAATGAAGATAGTGAGCATGAACCGGAACTTGTTTTACCTAAATCAAGTAAAAAAATGTCTTTTAAAGAGGTAGAAAACAATAGGTCTAATGATAAATTTTCTGAAAAACAAGGAAAGGATATGGAGGGTAATACCATTCCTTTTCCTTTGGCTTTGATTGATCCAAAACTTAGGCCTACACTTAAGAAAAGGGGTCCCCATGAGGAAGAAATGGGGAAATTTTTAAACAAGTGAAAATCAATATACCTCTTATTGACATAATCAAGCAAGTTCCGGCTTATGCTAAGTATCTTAAGGATTTGTGTACCCAAAAACGGCATCATAAGCTTCCAAAGAAAATTGTTTTAAATGAGGAAGTTAGTGCCGTTGTGATGGGTATACTCCCACCTAAACTCCAAGATCCGGGAGCGCCTTTAATTACTATTCAAGTCGGTGATTTTAAAATGAATAAGGCACTTTTGGATATGGGGGCGGGTGTGAGTTCTTCCGGGAAGTTTGTATGACCAATATGACTTTGGACCTTTAGAAAAAGTTGACACCACCTTGGTGATGGCTGATTTGTCCCTTAAACTTCCTAGAGGAATTGTCCGAGATGTGATTGTTAAGGTGGAGGACTTCTATTACCTCGTAGACTTTTTGGTACTTGATTTTGCACCAAGCGGTAATGTTAGGCAACCCAATGTCATCATGGTAGACCCTTTTTGGCCACCGCTAATGCTTTAATTGATTGTAGAAGGGTACGGTTGAAATGACTTTTGGCAACCGTAAGATAAGATTGAATGTTTTTGCTAGTGTTCCTAACCCCGTAGTTAGTGACGAATGCTTTATGGCGGACGTCATTGATGAGTGTATTCCTCATGAAAATGAGGAAGACACACGGGAGAATTGTGCTTTGGTTGATAGGTTAATCTTGGAGCATAGTGAAACATTGAAGAAGGAGGAAAAGGATTGGGAGATTATGGCAATTCAAGAAGGTAGACCACCATGGACTCATTTGGTGGAGAGTTTACCGGACCATATTGACACCCATCTCAAGCCATCCATTGAAAGTCCACCACAAGTTGAGTTGAAAGAGCTCCCATCTCATTTGAAGTATGCATTTTTGGGAGAAGAAAAAACTTTGCCGGTGATCATTGCATCCAATTTGGAAGAAATGCAAGAAAAAGCATTACTAAAGGTGCTCAAGGAGTATAAGGCGGCCATTGGATGGACAATTGCCGACTTGAAAGGCATTAGTCCATCAATTGTGATGCACAAAATCATCACCGATGCTGAAGCAAAACCTTCACGTGATGCTCAAAGGAGATTGAATCCTCATATGCGTGAAGTGGTGAAGAAAGAGGTACTAAAGTGGTTGGATGCTGGAATTATTTACCCAATTTCGGATAGTACATGGGTAAGTCCAACACAAACGGTGCCTAAGAAAGCTGGAATTCAAGTGGTGAAAGGAGATAGTGGTGAACAAATTGCAACCCGACCCATCACCGGGTGGAGGGTATGCATTGACTACCGAAAGTTTAACACCGCTACTTCAAAGATCATTTCCCATTGCCATTCATTGATCAAATCATCGAAAAGCTTGCAGGTCAGCAATTTTATTGTTTTCTAGATGGTTATTCAGGTTATAATCAAATTGCTATTCATCCCGATGACCAACATAAGACCACATTTACATGTCCCTATGGAACTTTCGCCTTTAGGCGAATGCCATTCGGGTTATGTAATGCTCCCGCCACCTTCCAAAGGTGCATGATGAGTATCTTTTCGGATATGGTCGGTGATTCTTTAGAGATCTTTATGGATGATTTTTCAATTTTTGGTCAAACCTTTGATAATTGTCTTAATGAGCTAACCAAAGTTTTGAAAAGATGTGTTGAAACGAACTTGGTCTTAAGTTGGGAAAAGAGTCACTTTATGGTTCAAGAGGGGACGGTTTTGGGTCATGTGATTTCAAAGAAAGGCATGGAAGTTGACCGGGCCAAAATCAAAGTCATTTCTACTTTACCCCCTCCAACCAATGTCAAGGGTGTCCGTTCTTTTCTTGGACATGCCGATTTTTATAGAAGGTTCATCAAGGGATTTAGTGTCATTACCAAGCCTTGTGTAATTTGTTGTTGAAAGATGTGCCATTTGTGTTTGATAATGAATGTGTAAAAGCTTTTGAAACCTTAAAAGAGAAATTGGTTGAAGCCCCCATTTTGCAATCACCTAATTGGTCCATGCCATTTGAAATCATGTGATGCAAGTGACTTTGCCATTGGGGCTGTTTTGGGACAACGGGTGGACAAGAAACCCGTTGTGATTTATTATGCAAGCAAGACTTTATCGGATGCCCAATTGAATTATACCACCACCGAAAAGGAATTGCTTGCAGTTGTTTATGCTCTTGACAAGTTTCGTTCTTATATTTGTGGTGGCAAAGTGATTGTATACACAGATCATAGCGCGGTTAAGCATTTGATGGAAAAGAAGGATGCAAAGCCAAGGCTAATTAGATGGGTCTTGCTACTACAAGAGTTTGATTTGGAGATCCGAGATAAGAAAGGGAGTGAGAATGTGGTGGCGGATCACTTGTCAAGAATTCAAGTTATGGATGATGATTCAACCAAGGAGATCAACGAGACATTTCCGGATGAATATTTACTAACCGTTTCTGTTGTCCCTTGGTATGCAAATATTGTTAACTTTTTGTCTGCAGGTAAGCTACCGGAACATTGGGCTAAGAGAAAGAAGCAACAATTCCTTGCACAAGCAAAGCAATACATTTGGGATGAGCCAGATTTGTTCAAAGTTGGCCCGGATCAATTGGTGAGAAGGTGTGTTCCGGATGAATAGATTCAAGAGGTGTTGACTCATGCACACTCATTTGCATGTGGAGGTCATTTCAGCGGCCAAAAGACAGGTTATAAGGTTCTTATGTGTGGTTTGTTTTGGCCTAGCATTTTTAAGGATGCCGCTGAATTTGTTAAAAAATGTGTTAGGTGTCAACAACTAGGTAGTATTACTAAGAGAAATGAGATGCCCATGCAACCTATTTTAGTTGTTAATATATTTGATGTATAGGGCATTGATTTTATGGGTCCTTTCCCTAATTCTTTTGGTAATTACTATATTTTGGTAGCGGTAGATTATGTGTCGAAATGGGTAGAAGCCATAGCCACCAAGACCAATGACCATACCGTTGTGTGCAAGTTTGTCCAAAGTAACATTTTCTCAAGATTTGGAATCCCTCGTGATGATTATAAGTGATGGGGGATCTCATTTCAAAAAAATTTCAGTTTGGAAAACTTCTCAAACGGTATGGCATAAACCACCGGATTGCCACTCCATATCACCCACAAACAAGTGGGCAAGTTGAAGTGTCCAATTGGCAAATTAAAGAAATTTTGCAAAAGACGGTAAGACCCGATAGAAAAGATTGGTCAACCAAACTCAATGATGCTTTATGGGCTTACCGAACCGCTTTTAAGACACCTATTGGCACTACTCCGTACCGGTTGGTTTATGGAAAAGGTTGTCATCTTCCAATTGAGCTAGCACATAGGGCATTGTGGGCCGTTAAGGCCGCTAACATGGATTTTGAGAATGCAGGCAAAGAAAGAAAGTTGCAACTATGTGAATTGGAAGAGTTAAGAAATGAGGCATATGAATGTGCATCAACCTATAAAGACAAGATGAAGGCGGTTCATGATGCCAAATTGAAGAAGAAGGTGTTCGAAGTTGGCAAAAAGGTTTGGCTTTACAATTCAAGGCTCAAATTCTTTCCGGGAAAACTTAAGAGCAAGTGGATGGGTCCTTATATCATCACAAGAGTCGGAAAGTTTGGAGAAATTGAAATTGAAGATCCGAAAGATGGAGTGAAGCAAATGGTCAATGGACACCGTTGAAGCCGTATTTGGATGCAACCGACATCAATGGAGCTACAAAGGAAATGGTGAACTTCATCTCAAGTCCACCATCTTATGATGTTGCATGAATCATTTGAGGTAATGTCGGGCTGAGAACAATAAACTTAGCGCTAAACGGGAGGCAACCCGTTGTTTGTTTGTTTATAGCTTCAAATTCGGTACGTCTTCATTTTCGTTTCAATTTTGTTTAGTTGTTTTGGTAATTTTTGTTGCATAATCACACAAGAAAATTGATTCTCAGCAATATGCTTGAGAATTAAGTTGGGGAAGGTCGGTTTGGGTGAAAAAGTGAATTCGTTTTTGCAACTTTTCGAGCCGATGAACTCATTTCTAGTTTCGGGTGTACATTGGGGACAATGTACCTTTAAGTTGGGGAAGGGAGTTTAATTTTAATGTAATTGCAAGTTTTGAAATCAGTTTTGTGGCTGTAGTTAAAAAAAAAAAATAAAAATAAAAAAAAAAAAGTCAATAAAAGTCAACTGGCGTAACTACGGCCTTTGGGGCGTAGGTTACGGTCCCCTGGAAAGTTAAATTGGACCTTACGCTCAAAACTCACTGTCTACGGCCTACTTTACGCCCACCTTACGCCAAAAATGCAATTTCTAGAGAGGCGTAAGGTACGCTTATCTTGGGCGTAAGGTACGGCAGTTGTATTTGATCCGGCGTAAGTTACGGTCCCCTTAGGCGTAGGTTACGGCTGTACAAAAAGAACAAGGTAAGTTTTTGACTTAGCGTAAGGTACGCTCCAGGTAAGCGTAGGTTACGGTCGTAGAAAACAGAGTCAGCGTAGGTTACGCCTCATTCATGCGTAAGGTACGGTAGGGTCCAGGATCGAATTTTTTTAGTATTTTAACAAAGATCAAAAACCAAAAATCTTTTAATTTACAGCCATAGAACCGATCCTTATTTGGCATTCACTCATATCTGCATATCCATCTCTCTATATCTTCTTCCCCAATTTCTTTTTCTCCAAAAAAAAACCCTAACTTTCAATCAACCATATCTCCTTCAATCCTCCATCAATTTCAACAATTTTTGGGTCAAAAGTGCATAATTTTTCGAGAGCTACAAAACCCCCATAATTGTTTCTTTAATTTCAGCCTATTTCTCAAGATTTGTGTGAGTTTAATTTCGAATTAATTTTAATTTCTTCTTAATTTTGCTTTTAATTCACTATCTTTGCTAAAGTTTGTTGCTTGTTGTTAGTTTTGTTAATAGAATGAAGAAAGCAGCAGGGAAATTGATGAAGAGCTTAAGCAAGAAAGGTGCTTCTTCGTCAAGTCAACAACCAAGCAAGAAGAAAAGACCAATGGTTCAAGATGAACCCTCATCAGAATCAGAAGAAGAAAGAAACTCACCACAGGCAAGTGATGAGATGGAGGTTGAGAATGAAAAGCCCGAATGGAGACAAGGTATACCTTTATATACTTTACCTGATGAATGGCAATTGATTTTATTTAAAGAAAAAATGGCTGAGGCTAGGAATTTGATGGATCAATTGTTGGGTGAGAGAACCCTTGTCTTGTCTGAATTTAGAGGGTTTGGGATGGTTGAAGCGTTTGAACAAATGGGTTGGAAACAAGTGTTAACTTGGAGTAATGGTGATCACGCGGAGATTTATTTAGATGGCATTATTAATTGGTTGGGTACTTTAGAGTTGACTCCAGGAAATAACCCCCCGGTGACTTCTAAGTTAGTAGGCACGGTCAATGGAAAAAAGGTAACAATGTCTTTTGCTACCTTAGATAAGATAGCTAAATTTGACACGGGTGCTACTTCGGGGAGGGCTTTTGATTATGTTGATGAGAAGTACTTAACAGGGGTAGAAACACCGAATAATTGGCTTGATATGTTGGCTGAGGTTTTTGTTGTCCCACGAGACACTATAAGTACAACTTTTAGGATGGAACGTTCTTTATTGAAGCCATTACCCCGGTTGATAATGTCGATTTTGTGTTGGAATGTTTGCCCTCGCACTAGTTATAAGAGCATGGTTAGGCACCATGATGTTATTGTTTTATACGCTTTGGTCACTGGAAATCTAGCCTTGTCGTTTAGACAGATTGTGATGTCTAACATTTGGGATGCAAGGAACAAAAGACACAAACTTGTTATCCCACACCCGGAACTCATCGCCCGATTACTACAAATCCATAAGGTAGTCCCAAAGGAGACTAATATGGAGTATTTGAGTAATACTCCTTACAATATGAAAAGACTGTTGAAAGGGAATGAGTGGGAGTTTCAGGATCACCCACAGTTTAAACTACTCAAGGATTTGAAAAGTGGTGGTTATCTGATAGCTCCAAAGGCTGGGATTACTAGGGAGGAGGCGATAGAACAAATGGAGCAAATGGGTGTTAATCAGAGGGGTGAAGCGAGTAGTGCTAGAGGGAGTTTTGAAGGAAGAAGAGATGGTTTGTTGGGTTCTGGATTTGGAGGTACTGGGCCGAGCTTTGGTTATGAGCAACCCAGTGATTATAATCAGTGGACATCCTATGAGAGGAGCATGTGGGATATGACTGCTCAGCAGGGTGTGCACCGGAGGAGTTATGAGTTAGGTATGACATATGCTCATGAACAGGATAGGAGACAGCAGTTTGATTATTTTGAGCAAGTACGCCACCACCAGGATCACATTGCAGGTCTTGATTATGTGGAGACTCCTCCTGCATATGATTACAGGCAGCCTTATGTTTCCACCGCTCATCCACATTATCCTCAGAGCCACGATTCTGAGTGGTTCCCGAGATATTCTTGTGTTGGACGAGTTGAGGGGAGCTCGAGTGATCCACCACCAGCAGCTCCTGATCCATTTGAGGCCCAATCTCTATATCGGGGCCTAATGGAGTCGATTTTTGGACGGCGAGATCCACCACAGTGATGGTACCTCCCATTTATCTTTCTATTTTCTTGTGTGACTATGTGATTTTGTGTGTTTATTTTGTGTTTTTGCATTTTCAATTTCATAGGTAGATTTCATTTTCTTGTTGATTTCATTATGTTTTTAGTTTAGATGTTGATTTACCTTCTTGTGATGCGGAATTGAATCAAAGAGACAAAATATTCGAGTTATATTAGCTATACATGGTTGTAAAATGAGATTTTCTTGTGATTGGATTTGTACATGTAAGTGGGGTTAGGTAGTGTAGATTAGATTGCATGACATGGTTGACTTATGAGCGTCTTGATAGAGTTGTTAGCAAGTAAAAACATACAAACGTGCAAATAAGGGTAATATGCCAATTGTGAGTCATCATGCATGTATCACACTTTATATATCCGTTATATCCTTCAATTTAATGAGAGAAAAAGCCTCGTCAATGATTGATTTAGATTGTTAGCGTAGCTTGAATTCTCATGATGATCATATTGTGTGAACCATTATTGTACATTAGGTTAGAACTAGTGCACTTACCGTGTCGAGACCTCGAGCTTGGATTATGTGCTTAAAATCACAAAACAATCATACAATTCAATCCATATTCCACCTCACTTCGTCATGAAATCCGTTAATTATTTAAAGTTGTGTTGTTTATGATGATGAATCGAAAGAAAGAACAAAGTCAAAGTCAAAATTGCAAAATCCGGTTGAAAAGTCAAAGTATATGGTTATAAATGAAAACCAATTCAATTATCCATGTAAAGTTGATCAAAAAGAGCCAAAGTGAAATGTTCAAAAATCATTCTAGTAAATCGCCCAAAAGAGAATCATTATCGTGTTTCATTCCATATTTCCATCAATTTTGTATGAATACCGAAGTGATAGTTTGAGTTATGAGGTCTTGGTTCGATTTGTGTACTAGCCTATGACTTTTAGTGTGCAATAATGAGTTGTGAGCTTCATATAAATATATTGGCACATCTTTTGCTAATTCACCCAAAAATTTGAACCGAGGGGAGTGCACATTGTGAGAGTGTGATGCATGTATTGTGGCAAACTTGAGGTTTATTAGGTTTAATTGCACATTTATATATTTCTATTTGCTAGTCGTAAATCTTTTGATAGTAGTAAGTCTCATGAGTTGGTTGTGTTATGTGGTTTGGTTTGCATTGCTTAGTTTTGCCCAAGTGTACTTAGAAGATTACTTGAGGGTTGAGTTTTACAAGCATATATAATTAATATAACTCCTATATGGTGTGTTTCTTTGGTGATAGGAAGTATTATAGGATTGTAAATTTGCTTGTCACATAATGAATGTCTTTTTCGGGACGAAAAAGGATTAAGTTGGGGAATGTGATAAACGCCTAAAAGACATGATGTTAATGGATAAAATCGGATTGTCTTGTGCATGTTAATAGACGATTGGGGCGTTTTTATGGTTGTTTAAGTGTTTTAGGCTCTAAGTGCTTATTTGGACTAATTGGATCGAAAAGGAAGTCGAATGAAACTCAAAGTCAAAGAAAGTCAAATTCTGGAATTCTGGAAAACTGAAGTTACAAAGGGCGTAACTTACGCTGACTATGACCGTACCTTACGCCAGGCAAAAATGAAGTAGGCGTAGCTTACGCCCAGATCAAGCGTAGCTTACGCTAGTGAAGTCCAGAAGATTACAAGGAGCGTACCTTACGCCCAACCCAGGCGTAGGTTACGCTGGACAGAAATACAAAGGACGTACCTTACGCCCAGATGGGGCGTAGGTTACGCCAGCTACTGATCAGAATCCTGAATTTTAAGGGTTTTAATTGTAACTTAGGGGAATTAATTAGGACGAATTAACACACACACAAGCCCTAACTTCTGAGTTTTAGAGCAGCAATACACCATTCCCAAGCCCCAAAATCATCATCAAATCATCATTCAATCACAAGATCATGGAGATGACAATCCAAATTGAAGATTCATTGATGAACATGGAAGGCTAATCTCTCTTTAGATCATTCTTATGTGAACAATTATGTAAGACAATTGTATTCAACCTTTCTTATATTTATGTTGGATTAGATGTTTTATTCTTAATTGTGTTTTGCATCTAATGTTGTTTGGATTTGAATGAATGATTACATGTTTTTAACCTTGAATGATTTCCATCTATCTTTTGGTTTCAATTTATTGTTAATCATTAATTATTGGAAGAATCTCTTATGAAATGGTAATCTTGTTAATGAATAGATAATTTAGTTGTGTCAATCACTCGGTTCAATATCGTGAATCATCACAACCTAATCAGTTTGTTTTTTAACGATCATTCATTCCAAATGTCATAACGAATCATGTTTATGTGATTTCCAACGGATATAAGTTAGGTTATACTTTTGAAAACATAATTGGGATCATAAGAATGGTCTTACCCTTTTATTATTAAATTCTTGTGTTAAGTTTATGATCATTTCTAGTTTAATCAAATCAATCAAACTCGATTTTAAGTTTATGTCTAGTTTAAACCATTTTGTAACTCGTTCAACACTTTCCCATGATTCCTTGTGGATACGATACTCTACTTATCTGTACTAGTTATTGATAATTAGTTTATATTTTTGATCGGCTCAACGACAACGATCATTTCTCTAGCCACAATGTTCCATATATGAGCCGAGATAAGGGCATTGTTAAAAGAATCAATACGACGCACACCAAGACCCCCTTCCTCTCTTGGAAGACAAACTATCTCCCACGCCACTTTAGATTGCCCACGTTTCAATCTCCCCCCACTCCAAAGAAAGTTTCGCATTAGTTGCTCAATTTCATGAGTAATTCTAGTAGGAAGAATGAACACCGACGACCAATACACATTCATTTAACTTAATATAGTATATAATATAATATAATGTAATTAGGCATGAGTCATATTGTTCCTGGTTAATTATGTGGACTCACATAAATACATAATGGGAAATGATTAGCTCGAGACTATGTTTAAAATGTTACTCGTATTACATATATAAAAAATTGTACGTTAAATTTTATTCCGTAAATATATGAGGCTGTTATGTTTAAAGTACAATTCATTTATGCATGTAGAGGCGTGTTAAATATAGCCGTTGGGCCATATCTTTCATTTCTCATACATAATATAAGCAACTTTGTCAAACATTTTATCAAACATAACTAAAAGAATATACTACTTAATTATAAGAAAAAAGATAATATACTTAAGGCCTATGTCAATAACCACATTTTTGAGCCAAATTCTCGTGTTTTGAAATCCTTATTGTAATCACCAAATTCTCACTCCCGTTTTGGACGTTTTCACCTCATGTTATCAGAGCTTTAGTGACATTGCGACGTTCTCGCCTCAAATTTTCGTAGCCGTCCCCTTCAAGATTTGAGAATTTGGGTTTGTGCGAGACCCACTTGTTTTTTTTTTTTTTTTTTTTTTTGAGAATTTGGCTTTGAGCTTTGAGAATTTTGAATTTTGAAATTTGGTGAGACCGAAATTATTTATTGTTAGGGTGAAATTCTGGTAAAATCTTGAAAGTGAAAAATATTGTGACGCTGTGTAGCAGTCAAGAATGTGAGAATTCAAGTTTCTTATCACAT
>CM067175.1:2168920-2183631 GCA_034093135.1 Erigeron breviscapus
TTGATTTAATCACCAGTTTTTCTTTCTCTAAAATGACTTCAAGATCTTGTTTTTTGAATCAATTGTTCAGTTACCAGAACCTGGGCTTGAAATGCCAGTTCAATGTCTTGAAGTTCTTTTAATTTTGATTTTAAAGCATTTATTTCAGAAGAATCTGTTTCTAGACCATTTACACCATCAGATCTAACAGTTTCTACAAAAATCAAATCAGAATTAAGAGCTTCAGCAATGTCCAATTTTAGTTCTTGTTCAGTTGCATTATCATAATCACTAACCTTTTTAATAACAATGTCCACCCATCGTCCAGATGTGACATCTTCCTTCACCAGGAGCTCTTCGTCTGCCAGAGCCATGTAACAGCAATCTCTTTCTTCTTCTTCATCAACAGATGAGTCATCAGAAGGAACCCACTTCTCTTCAGTCATTGCAATCATGCACTTATTATTTGTTTCCATTTGTTGTGCCATGAGAGCAATTTGGGCCTTAAGCTTTTTATATTTCAATTTATAGCTATCATCAGGCTTTATATTTGAAGAGAATGGACCAGGCTTGGATACAAACTGGTTGGACCTGCACTCTTTCATGAAATGACCCTTTTTGCCACACTTAAAGCATGTCAAATTGGTCTTGTCAGTGGAAGAACTGGATGCAAATTGTCCAGATGGCCTATTTGCTCTTGCTTTGAAACGGTTAAACGTTTTAGCAATCATTGCAACAAGGTCATCATCTTCAGTTTCATCACAACAGTCTGGAGAGACTTGACTGGTTTCTCCAGAATCCATTAGTTCAGACACCATCTTCTTCATAGAAAATACATTCTCATAAGATATCAGTGCTGTACTTTGTGGTTCAGTATGACTAACCACATTAGGACTACTGGAGGCATATAATTAAGCCAAACAGGTTATCACGAGAGGATTCCGCACTCTCGTCATAACTATAAGCGTTCTCGTTGACGATCAGTCCACAAGGACCTACATCACCTTGATGAAACTAGACGAATGATGTGATTGCTATATGTTTTAATTCAAAGAGATGATTTCAATTATCGTTGTGTTGAGATCTTGATGATTTAATTCCTTTATATATATTATTATGATATTGGTGGCATGTGTATTCTTTCGTTAGTGGTACTAGTTGGATACATATGTGATTTTCAAACGGTTGCTTGTCTATGAGCAATTATCACTAGTTCATGGTATGATAGTGAATGTCATTTTAATAATAGGAATCATTTTATCAACGTGTTTAGAAACGGTTGGTGGTACCACGTTTTAATTCACATAGGCACAATTGTTAATTGGATAATCAAGCAAACTAATTGTTGGTAAGGTTGTCTAGGCATTGGTGGTACCGGCTTGGGTAATTAAACTAGCAACTTAGGTGATTGGGTAATTTGCTCACGGTTGGTGGTACCACGTGAGCACCTTAATCCCTTTACGATTATCTTTTCAACTCAATGAATTTGGTCTTAATTGAATGCAATCATGTTTGAAGTCTAGCGAATTCAAGGTGGATGATCTTTATTAATATTGTCTGAAGCTTTTCTTTACTTTTATGCGTTTTGTCTTTTAAATTTATTTTAATTTAATTGTCAAAGTGAGACTTGAAGCAACACCCTGTTTTCCAAACCATTTTACTAAACAACTAGTTCAAACCAATCCCCGAGAACGAACACGGACTTACCTCTTAACTATATTGCATACGAACGGGTCCACTGCCCGATAGTGTGTAGTAGTGAGTTTCTAGGTATTTCTAGTTTATAATTTTTAAACTCGATTTAGCACATCACACCTTGTATGAGAAGCTGAAGCTAAATGTTGAAGATGTTCAGAGGATCCAAAAGAAGAAAGATGAAAGTTCACATTCCGATCCATTAGCCTTGGTAGCTGAGAACAAGACTTCAAGAGTGTCAAGACAAAGATTTGTTGAGTATGACACTGATTCTGATTCAAGTGAAATGAGTGATTGTGATCTTGATGAGAAACAAAAAGAAATGTACAAAGAACTCGCTTATTTCACAAAGGCTTTCAAGAAGAAACCAACAAATAATCAGCTTAGGACTTCATCAGTCTCTTCGTATGCTAAAAATGCGAATGCTCCTAAGTTTGATCAGAAGAAAGATTTTGTTGGTGGTGAGAAGAAGTATGACAATCAGAAGAAGTTTGAGAAGAAGGTAATGGAGAGAAGGAATGAAGACAAGAAGTGCTACAACTGTGGTCTTACTGGACATTTTGCAATCAACTGCACTAAACCTCGACAAAAGAACTCCGAGTACTATAAGTACAAACTTTTGCTAGCAAGACAAGAGAAAGTGGAATTGCTCTTCTCGCTGAAGATGACAAGTGGTTACATCTTTCTGATGAGGAGACAGACGAACTTGCAGCAAATGTGTGCTTCATGACGAAGATCAAGAAATCAAAGGAGTTGGATGATGTTGAGGAAAGTTCTTCAGAGGATGATCAGGTACTAACTCTTCCCAAATCAGTGTTAAAACACTACATGGACATGAGTGAAACAGCAAGAAAAGATTGCAGGGAGTTGAGTAAAAAGAATTTAAAATTAAAGAAAGATTTGGAGACAAAGAAAAGGATTTTCAAAGTAAATTTGATTTGCTTCAAAAGGAATTTGAGAATTTGAAATCTGAAAAAGCAGCAGTCACTTTTACTCCCAACTCTAAACTGCATCTTGAACAACAAGAACTTGAGACCAAAGTTCTTGATCTGAGCAAGACCGTCAGACAACTTCAAATCGAAAAGACCAATGAGATGTTTCGAGCAAATGCATTGGCTGAGGACATTGAGTCTTTAAATGTGAAATTGAAAGAATCTATCCCTGATTTGACGGAATTTGAAAACAAAATTTCTGACCTAAAATATGAGTGTTGTATAAAAGATTCTCTTAAACAAAAACTTGATAAAGAAAATGATGAGCTTAAAGCTGAAATCAAGTCTTATCAAGACAAGTTGTATTAGATTAATCGTTCATATCAACAAATCTTTTTGAATAGGCCAAGAAATTCAGAATCAATATTCACTTCAGGGTTAGGTATGTCAATCCAAATCATTTGCTCAAAGCACAAGAAGAAGTCCCATCATTATAAGGAATCTTATTTGAGATGTGGGATGACTGACCAGTTTGTGAGACCGAATGATAGTGATTTTGAGACTGATGATTTTCTAAAAGAGGGTGCAAAAGTCTATTTTAACTATGAGTTAATGGATGAGTCATATGATTTTTTCAGTCACCCTGCACCAAAAGACCACACAACAATCAAAGACCAACCCATCACCCAAGACTGATTCAAAACCAAAGACCAAACCATCACCAAAGAATGTTTCAAAACCGAAGTTCAATCAATCACCAAAGAAGGATTCAAGTCATAATTCAAAGAAAGGTCCCACAGTTCAAAAGACTTCTAGGCAACCAAAGATGTACAAGGTCAAATCTGAACCTCAGTCACAAAAAGAAGTCAAAACAAGCAGTGGTCCGAAGATTATTAAGAATGAAACTTTCTCATTAGGTAACAAACAACCTCAGCAGGTTAGGTATTCTAGTTTCCCTAGGTATTCTCAGAAGAATCCTAAGTGCACTTTACAGAGGGTTAGAGATACTTTTACAGGCATGACTAAATACAAAGACCAGTATGGTTGGCTGTCACCTAATAACATAAAGAAAGTGAATAGGACCACAGAAACCATCAAGAAGAAACCTGTTCAGAACATAGATGCTAAATTGATTTCTAACTCTAAGAATGTTCGTGTTTCAGGTGACTTGTGCTTGAATACTAGCAGTAAATGGATTCCGAAAGATAGATTTTTGCATGCTACTAGAAAAGTCAAACTTGATGGAAACAATACCCATGTCAAACAAGTGTGGATTGTCCGTAGATCAAACACATTAGATAATTCTAATACATCTAGGACTAGTCCCGCTTGTATCAAAACTTGTATATAAACAATTACATTTCTGTGCTTGTAATTTGTATTTGTGTTTTGAACAATTATGTGTGTTTGTTTGTTATTTGAATAAAAAGTTTCTTTGTGTGTCATTTTGCTTGATGTTTATTTTTAATGTGTACTTGCATGTTATCCCTCTAACCTGCAAGGACCCAATCTACATGGGTACCTAAATCATATACTTTGTCTTTGCATGAATTTCTCATTTGTGTATGGTATGTTGACTCGGGATGTTCACGTCATATGACTGGAAACAAGTCCATTCTTTCGAACTTTGTTGAAAAGTTTATGGGAACCGTCAGATTCGGAAATGATCATATTGCTCCTATTCTTGGTTACGGAGACATTGTTAAAAATGGTGTCACTATAAAGAGAGTTTCCTATGTTGAAGGATTAGGACACAATCTTTTCAGTGTTGGACAATTTTGTGACAATGATCTTCAAGTATTATTCAGGAGATATGAATGCAAAGTGCAGACTGAAGATGGTGTGGATATTCTTACTGGAACAAGAGACAATAACTTGTTCACTATTGATCTCAACAACATTCCATCTAATTCTTCAGAGATTTGTCTACTTTCAAAAGCAACTGTACAAAACTCTTGGTTATGGCATCGCCGTCTTTCTCATCTTAATTTTCAAACAATTAATGCTCTCGTGGATAAACAACTTGTTGAAGGACTTCCGGATTACAAGTATGAAAGTGAACATGTTTGTCCAGCTTATGCAATTGGTAAGATGAAGAAAGCTTCACACAAACCAAAGAAGCATCTGAGTACTGAAGGTCCTTTGCATCTTATACATATGGATTTGTGTGGCCCTATGAAAGTTCAAAGTATCCATGGCAAGCGATATATTCTTGTGATTGTCGATGATTATTCTCGTTACACTTGGGTATTCTTTCTTCATGCAAAGAGTGACACTCCGAATGCAATTATTGATTTCATAAAGAAGACCCAAGTAAATCTTAAATCGTCGGTTAGAATTGTTCGCTCAGACAATGGAACTGAATTCAAGAATTCAACGATTGATTCTTTCTTCAAGTCCATGGGTATTACTCATCAATTTTCCGCTGTCAGGACACCTCAACAGAATGGAGTAGTTGAACGTCGAAATCGAACTCTTGTTGAAGCAGCTAGAACAATGCTTGCTTATTCCAAGTTGCCTCCGAATCTATGGGCTGAAGCTGTTGCTACTGCCTGCTTCACTCAAAATAGATCAATCATAAACAAGAGGTTTGATAAAACTCCATATGAGGTGATAAACAATAGAAAGCCCAATGTAAACTTCTTGCACATTTTTGGATGTGTATGTTATGTTCTCAATGATCGAGATAATCTGGGCAAATTTGAACCAAAAGGCGATGAGGCATATTTTATCGGTTATTCGAGAGAATCGATAGCATATCGTGTATATAACCGAAGAACCAAGAGAATTGAAGAGAGTATGAACGTTAGATTTGATGAACTCTCGGGAATGGTTCTTGAACAACACAGTTCAAGACCCGAACTTCAAAGTCCACAAGCTTCCGCAACAAAGAATGCTTCAAATGTCAAGTCATCATTCTCTACTCCAACAACACAAGATTTGGATATCTTGTTCGAAGAATTTTTCCAAGTTCCGAAAGAAGTTCCTGAATCTGAAGTAAATGCCAATGAACCAACCAGTTCAAATTCAAAAGAGATGGATCCCAATGAGTCTTCACCATCACAATCGTCAGATGATAATTCATCATCTGATTCTCCTCCACCTACCGATATTTCAGAGTTACATACTCAACCTCATAATATCTCACAAGTGACAAATCCTACAACCAATCCTGAAGATTATGATCATGACGACTTTGTTGAACCAATTGCAACTTCGTTTGAACAATTAACAGAACAACATTCTCCTGATTTTATTGATTCTGAAGAATCTGGTGATCCACTTGATCCAATTCCTCACACAACCAAGTGGACAAGAGCTCATCCTATTTCTCAAGTCATTGGTAATCCACCAACTGGAGTTCAGACAAGATCCGCATCCGCGAATGAATGTCTGTTTGTGAATTTTCTGAGTATTGTTGAACCAAAGACAGTGAATGAAACTCTAGTTGTCCAGATTGGGTGAAAGCAATGCAAGAAGAACTTAATCAGTTCGAACGTCTTGAGGTGTGGAAATTGGTTCCCAATCCTTACAAGAACAAGGAGCCAATTAAGACCAAATGGATTTTCAAGAACAAAAAGGATGAAACTGGAGTTGTTGTACGTAACAAAGCACGATTGGTTGCGAAGGGATACTGCCAACAAGATGGAATTGACTACGATGAGACATTCTCACCAGTTGCACGAATTGAGGCTATTCGGATGTTTCTTGCCTATGCTGCCTACAAGAAATTCACAGTCTACCAAATGGATGTCAAAACTGCCTTCTTGAATGGAATACTCAAAGAAGAAGTGTATGTTGAACAACCAGAAGGTTTTGTGAATTCCAAACATCCAGGACTATGTTTACAGGTTAGATAAGGCTTTATATGGTCTGAAACAAGCGCCTCGTGCATGGTATGATGCTCTATCTTCTTATCTTGTGAAATCTGGTTTTAGCAAAGGTTCGATTGACACTACCTTATTTATCAAACGACAAGGGAGTGAAGTGACATCATTCTAATCCAGATTTATGTTGACGACATAATTTTCGGGTCAACTAATCCTAAATACTGCAAGACTTTCTCTGCTTTAATGATCAAGAAATTTGAAATGAGCATGATGGGTGAATTAAACTTTTTCCTTGGTCTTCAAGTAAAACAGATGTCAAATGGTACTTTTATTTGTCAATCTAAGTACATTCTTGACATGTTGAAAAAGTTTGATATGATGGATTGTCAAACAATTGGGACACCCATGGAAGCTCGAACAAAGATTAATGCTGACTTAAATGGAAAATCTTTTGATCAAAAGAAATATCGCAGTATGATAGGGTCACTCATGTACTTGACTGCAAGTCGCCCGGATATTATGTTCGCCACATGCATGTGTGCCAGGTACCAGGCCAATCCCAAGGAAAGCCATTTCCAGGCCGTTAAACGGATCTTCCGATACCTGAAAGGCACAGTGAACCTTGGTCTCTGGTATCCAAGGGATACCGGGTTTCAGTTAATTGCATATTCGGATGCTGACCATGCAGGTTGTAAGCTTGATCGAAAGAGTACTTCTGGAGTGTACAGTTTCTAGGGGATAGATTGGTCAGCTTGGTCTTCAAAGAAACAGAATTGTGTATCCACATCTACTGCAGAAGCTGAATACGTTGCTGCAGCAAGCTGTTGTTCACAAGTTCTTTGGATGAAGACTCAGTTGACTGATTATGGATTTCAATTCAACAGAATTCCAATTTACTGTGACTCAAAGAGTGCTATTGCTATTTCTTGCAATCCTGTACAGCACACAAAGACCAAGCACATAGATGTTCGGTACCATTTTCTTAAAGATCATGTCGAGAAAGGTAACATCGAACTCTATTTTGTCCCAACAGACTACCAACTTGCTGATCTTTTCACCAAACCTTTGGATGAAAACAGGTTCAATTTTCTTAAAACCGAGTTGGGAATGCTAGATTTACAAACTTAAATGATTTCATGCCATATATTCTATGTTCATTTTCTGTTTCAAACATTGATGTGTTTTACTTGTTATTACATGCAATGTTTGAGGGGGAGAAAAAGGGTAGAATGCATGATTTAAGGGGGAGTTTGTAAATTTACCATGTTGTTTTATGCTTAATTTGAGGGGGAGTGTGCAAATGCATGTAAATTTTTGTGTAATCTTCTAGTATGTATAATTTTTTTAAAGTTTTTTTTATGTTGTTATGTGTGTTTGTTTTAAAATTGAAAAACCAAATACAAAATTAGAAATAAAAAGATAAAAAGTTTTTTTAATTGTTAATTTTTTTGTTTTATATTTATTTTATTTTTATTTTATTTTCTTTTAGTTTTATTTTGTTTTATTTCTGTTTGTTTGTTTTTGTGGAAAATCTGTTTAAGCCCAAAACCCATAACAAGTCCAAATTCATGTCAGCCCAAACTGAAATGTTAAGCCCAAGACCAGTATGTGATCCGGGTTGACACGCGGGTCAAACCCAGACCCGCGACCCGGATTCGTGTTTTAAAAGGAAAAATGGGCGGGCCGAATCATTCCCATTCAAATTCAAACCAAAGTTCTTTTTCATTTTCTCTCATCAATCAGTTTTTAACTTGTCATTAATCAATCAAATCGATCATCATTTGAGTATCAATTAAAGTGAATTTGTGACTTTGATCATCAGTGTGTTACCATTTTCTTTCTGTTCATCGATCATAATACCCATTTCAAGGTAATATACTTAACCTTAATATTTGTTACCAACTGTTTGATGCAATGCCGAGAAGAACTGTTCATGTTATATATGATTGTTATGATGTTTTTGTTTGTGTCTAGATGATGTTAGTTGCATGATTAGGACTATTACGTGTTGTTTATTTGTTTTTAATGCCTTAATCTGCATAGTTTGTAAATTTTTCTGGATTTGTTTTGATGATGGGCTGGGTAACAATGAGTATTTGAAGAAAAGTGCCATTTGCAGAGCATTTAGCTCGGCAAATGCGCAATTTGTTCATGTTGATCATCAAATCTTCTTATATTCTGGTAAAACAAGTTCATATTATTCTAAAACAAGTTTTTGGATCAAAAGGGTCATTTGCAGAGCTTTTTGCTCTGCAAATACTTGTTTTTACCAAATCAAGAAAATTTTCACCAAGTCCATTAAAACAACTTGATGCAGAGCACTTTGCTCGGCATTCAAGGCTTTTGGTTTTCAAAATGAATCTAAGTTTAAAAATATCATGTTTGCAGAGCTTTGAGCTCGGCAAACAAGCCTTTTTGAATTCCAAAATTTTTACAAGTTTTAAAAACAACTGTTTGCAGAGCAGTTTGCTCGGCAAACAGTGCATTTTGTTCAAAACTTGTTCCAAGTCTTAGAACAACTGTTTGCAGAGCATTTTGCTCGGCAAACAGTACAAATTGGATTTTTAAATTTTGTCAAGACTTGAACCATGCATTTGCAGAGCTTTGAGCTCGGCAAATGCATGTAAAATTTTCACTAAGTTTTCAAATCAACTGTTTGCAGAGCATTTTGCTCGGCAAACAGTACAATGTGAAAAATTTTCACCAAGTTTTTAATCCAACTGTTTGCAGAGCATTTTGCTCGGCAAACAGTACAAAATTGAATTTTTCCATTGAAATTTTTCTTAATCAAATTGACAACATGATTGTTGATCAATATAAGGAAATTTCATATATTGAAAAGGAGTTGGACTGAACTGCTCATTTGCAGAGCTTTGAGCTCGGCATTTACGTGTTTCAACTCCAATAAACGATAACTTGGTGCCAGATTTGAGTTTTCTCATGTTTGCCGAGAAGTTTGCTCGGCAAACAATACAAATCAAAATTTTTCCAAAACCAATTTTTTGGTCCTTGTCAATCTATGGGAAAATTTCTCAAAATGTGCTATTTGCAGAGCATTTTGCTCTGCAAACAGTACAAATAGAATTTTTTTTTTTCTTTCTTTTCATTATTTTATTCTATGTTACTTTTATTATTATTTGTGTTGTGTTTTAAAATGTATAAATGTTTATGTGTATTGTGTTGGTATATATAGTATTTCATAAGTTTTGGGGTGAGAGGCAAGGTATCGAACGCCTTTGTGTACTACCTTGTTTTCTTATCTTTTAATACTTATGTGATCCTATATATTGTCATGTTTTGTATATATATTTGGATGAGATGCAAGGTATCGAACGCCTTTGTGTACTACTTTGTTTTCTCATTTTAATATATATGCAAAACATTGTCTATGTATAATAAATGTGTTTCTTAAATGTTGGTTTGTGTTGTTATTTTTATGTGATTAAATTGTATTTTCTGGTCAAAACTTTGGTCAGTTTGTCTTAACAGAAAAATAATAAATTATCAAGATGGCTATGTTCAAAGAAGGAGATTCAATGAAGATGCAAGCCAATCAAGCACTTCATATACCATTTGCTTGCAAATTCTCAATCATTAAGGAGATTTTGAGCCATCATCCATTGAATAATGCTTTGACTGGAGGTGCTGTTGTTCCCGAGAAGTATGTTTTTGAGTTATGGGAATCAATTGAATATGTAAAAGGAAGTAAGAGGCATGGGACAGCAGACTACTTCAAGTTTTCTCTTCAGTCAGAAGATGAAATCTTCAATTGTAAATTCAATCTGGCTGAGTTCAGAACTATCATTGGTTTTCCTGAACTTGAAGAATACGAAGAACTTCCAACAGTTGAAGAAATGTTGGCTGGAGTTCATTCGTTGGGTTATGAAGGAGAGTTGGCAACAATGAGAGATTTTAGAAGAATGAATGTAGCAACTCTCTGGCATACAATGTACAATGTTCTAACAACTTGTTTGATGCCATCACAGAAAGGGATTGATCTCATGACAAAGCATTCCTTATCAATGTACTATGCAGTCACTCACAATGTGCAGTGTGACTTTGCAAAGATATTATGGGATAAAATGATCCAAGTTGTCAAGGGAAAGGATAAACAAGAAAGAAAATATATTCCCTTTATCAGATTCTTCACACTGATTATCGAAGACGTTCTTGATAATGCAGAAGAAATTCCAAAATTGGAAGACAGCTTCAAGTGTGTCATTGCTATGTATAAATCCAACTTGAGAGGCACAGGAAGTGAAACTGCAAGACCTTTTCCGATTCCACCATTCCTAATTAATCTGGTTCCTGCTCAGAGTCCTCATCTTAGGGCTTATCTCGAGTGGTTAGTCTCAGCAATGGGGTCTGAAAGCCGACAGAATCCTACCCAAGCTGAGCATAGGTCGCCAAGTGAGGGTCCTAGGTTAACTAAAAGAAAAAGAGGGGATAGTGGTGAGGGGACTTCTGGGCAGAGGAAAAGAAAATCGAAAAAAGTTATGTTTGAACAAGATGTTGTAACACCTGAACCTGTTTCTTCACCTGTTTCTCAACCTACACCAAATATTACTTCGCAAACCTCACCATCATTCAATCAACACAATCTACACCAACCGTTCACTTTTCGCAATCTTCACCTTCACAATCTACACCTATACCATCCGTTGTTTCGCCAAATCCACCAACTCTAACACCACCTCGTTTATCACCAGTACTTAATCCTACACCGCTTGCTTCAGCACTACCTAATGAACCAACTCCACCACCAGGTAGAAGACTTAAAATGGCTGCTCGAAGGTCACCAAAGAAATCAAAGAAGAAGAAATCCAAAAGAAAACATAAGTCTGCTGGATCGGAACATATTGGTGCCTCGACAGAGTTGGATGCTGAACAAGTAACTCAAGGAATTCATAATGTTGTATCTGAGTTGGAAACTGAGCATGTTAGCACTGGAGATGATGTTGTGCTGGAGGAACAAGGCGGAATTGAGGGAGGAGTTGAAAATACCAGAGAGGATGTGCGGTCCGGGTTAGGACAAGGGCATAAAGAAAACGTTGGCCCTCCAATAGTTCAAACCAAATGTGTCTAGCCGGGTTGTTTACCCTAGGGTAGAAGTCGGGAACTGCCCATTCTCGCTTGCACCAAACTCTCCTAGCCATTCTGACTCCTCACAACAGGAGTTAGTCTCACAAACGCACGGGGATCAGCCACGCTCACCACACTCTCCTCATTTGGAGGATGAGAGTGTTGAAATAAGAGAGGACCAGCCCCACCTCTCGCCTTCATTTCGTGCACAAGAGTCTAGATCTCCTAGGTACACGGTTTCACAAGCACAGTTGAGTACTGAGGCCGGAACAAGCGGAGAGGGACCCACTTTGTGTGACCCTCAAGGACAGCTTGGAAATCCTGCCTTAGCTAACTATCCAGCTTTAGCCGCAGGTAACAGTCTCAGACCGAGACTGGGGGACAGTATGAACGCCGTAGTGACACTGCTGTTCCTCAGGATCAACCTGAGACTGTATTAACGGGCATTCTCAGTGACCCCGGTGTTGTGAGAGGTGTTACCCAACAACAACAAGTCCCGGACAGTGATTTATCACAATCTAGGACACAACTTGATTCGGGTTGCAAAGCCCATGAATCTGAAACTGCTGGTGAGGGTATAACCCGAGGATCCGCATGAAATCCTGAATCAGCTTCGCTGAATTTAGGTCACATTTCAAATGTGCAAACAACCCCTGGGTTGGCTACTCCACCTCCTACCCAAACACAAAGAACACCAACACCAAATCAAATTCCATCAACATCAACAAATCAACCTACCAAAGACTCTGCATGTGAAGTTTTGTTGAATATCTTACGATCTGAGGGTGATTTGTTGACTGTAACTGAAAGAGGAGTGTTGAATGCTCTAGAGGTGAGAGAAAGAGAACTTGCTACTGAAAGAAGAGTAAAAGCTTTACAAGATCAAGTTGAAAGACAAAAGGCTGAATATGATGCAAAGCTTGCTGCATTTGAGCTTAGATTGTTAGCATTAGAATCTTGCCGACCGGCCTCGGTTGCTTCTAGACGGGATGATCCTGATTCTGATGATCACCCCGAGGGGGAGAACCAAGGAGAGGGTCAAGTTAATATTGAAGATACTTCGGCAAGAGTTGATGTGAATGTTGAGGATGTGGTAATGGAAGAAAGAGCAGAGGGTGTGAATGTTGAGAATGTTGAGAACGATACTTTAGATGATGTGATTAGAAGAAGATTAGTTGAAGTTTTTGGTGCTGATTCTGATGTAGAAAGTGAAGAAGATTTTGAAAATGTTGAGGTTAATGAAGAAGAAGGTTTTGTTATTGAAGATGATTTAGTTGAATATGCTGAAGGAGAAGCTGATCTAGAGGCCATAAAAGATAATGTTATATTGGATGACCCAGAGATAGTTGAAACTCCTGTGAACGTAGAAGCTGTAGAGGAACCTGTGTTTGAAGAATTTGCAGATCTTGATTACTTTGAAACAGGTTCTTCAAGCAGAGTTGAAGTTGGAGAATCATCTGTTCGTGCTAGCTCAGCTCCACAGCATTATAATTTTAATGAATTCATTAATTTTGATGATCTTAGAAAGACTCCAGAAGATGCAGTTCAGAACTTTCAGAAATCTACTTACAAACAGGTTTTGAGAGAGGCAATCATATCCGAGGAAGTTCTTCCTGATTATTTTCCAACTGAATTAACTGAACGAACAACTAAGACTTATTAATCGGGGATACTTCTTGAGGGATAAAGAAAGAATGGTTGCTCTCGGCATCAAACCTAAAGAAGCAGCTAAGAAATCAAGATATCTGGAGGAAAGGGCATATCCTATATTTTGTGGAGCAACTAAGGTCACTAAAACCAAGAGACCAGAGTTAGACTCAATGTACAAGTTTAAGGAAGCCAGGCAAATAGAAGAATACACAGAGCTTCTTAAACTTACAAAACAATACATTCCAAAGTTGCTGGAAGAACAGAGAAACCATAAGATATTGGTGCTGATCAGAGTGATATTGATTAAAAGGGTTACTATCTCTATTCCATGTTTTCATGTCAAAAGAGATAATAACAAGATCTACAGATTTACAGAAGCCCAATTCAAACTTTTGCCGGTTGATGACATTATCTTCCTCTACAACCATTTCCTGAATGCAATGCAAAGATACCGTGAAGATGTGATTGCTTTTGATGCTGTAAAAAGATACATGTCAAGTTGTATTCAATATGCTTCACTGGAAGATTTTCAAATAGGGTTTGAAGTTGTGAAGAGGAAGATAAATGTTCCATATCCAGATCAGAGTCTTTACACTGAAGACATTGAAAAGCTCAGTATTGGTCATGTCATTGAAGAACCATCTTTTGGGGTTGTCTTTCTAAATAGCCGAAAGAAGAAGATTTTCATTCGTATGGATGAACTTGCTTCTTATTCTGATGGAACATTGGAGTTTTGTAAAATGTGTTGCTGTGTTTGAAGGAAGATGAGCAAGATGAAAAGAAAAAGGAAGTATTTGATAAAGTGATCTCCAAAATCAATCAAAGGCTTGAATACCGAGACATCATTCGAATGATGAGAGAAGCAAAGAATGTTCAGAAGTCGAAGTATGTTGTTCGTCGGAAAGGAGGTTGCTGGATCAAATACGAGCCTAGTCAACTACCAGGGCCACATAACATTCCTCCAAGAAACTTTGAAGCTAATATGATTGTTCCAGATGACAGACCCGAAGGAGAAAATTGGTTCTAGCATCCAAATAAAGACAGACCGAATACTAAAGTTTGAAGATGGACAAAGACTGGATCTTTTTCACAAATCACTACTAAGGGGGAGATTGTTAGAAATATAAATGTAGTAGTTGATTTGTATCTTTTGTACTTACAATGTAAATCTAAGTATGGAAGGGGGCATAGTGTAATATGTGTATAGGTATATAAACCCCCTCCATAATGCATTAATTGTAACCTTTCACCCATTTATGCAAACTAATCTTTCCCTGCCAAACACACTTTCTCTCTCTAACTTCTCTCTCTTAAACCGCCATTGATACACACAATTACACACACAAAAGCTCGAATTCTATTCTTTACATACTTCAGGCTTCTTCTATCAGTGTACGATTCTTTCTTTCAACAACTCCATTTTGATCTGGAGAGTGAACTGATGAGAAGTTTTGAGAGATGCCAGTGTCATTGCAAAATGTTTCAAGTACCTTATTTTGGAATTCAGTACCATTATCACTTCGCAAATGACAAACTTTTCGAG
>CM067175.1:2184631-2272131 GCA_034093135.1 Erigeron breviscapus
ACCACTTCCATCCCTCCCATCTCCCTTTCAACCTTTTTACTCACTCCCTCCACCCTTATACTACAAAAGAAATTAGAAAAAACAGTCTCTTATTAATCTATATGATAAAGATAAACTTTTAACTTTTAATCGTGAACAAATGTTACTATTTTACTTAATTTTTTTGTCACTAAAAAAAATTTATATCCTTTTTTCCTTCTATAACTAGTCACATTTTTTAGTTTTTCGGATAATAAATCTCACTAATCAAATAGAGTTAATTGCATAAATCGTCCTTGTGGTTTACCAAAATTCGTGGTTTACATCCCTCTAATTTTTTTAGTGTTTTTCATCCCTCTCACAAGAATTATTAGCGATTTACGTCCTTTTTATTAACGCAGTTACCTTCTTGCCGTTAAAAGGCTGCACGTGCCGCCCACGTGAGGACCTTTTCGTCTTTTTGCTTATCACAGGGACGTTTTCTGCCAAATACAACCTCTATATATATTTTTGTCTTTCTCATTTCCACACTTAATTTATTTCCCCCTTTTTCCCTTTCTTTTCCCCCCCATTTCTTATAAACCCTAAATTAATCCCTTTTCATATCATCAAAAGTTATGGTGATTTGTTCATCATGTGGATCTCCTTCCATCATACGCACATCATGGACACCAAATAATCCAGGAAGAAGGTTCTACTGCTGTTCAAGAAAGGTTAGTTTGGTTTTTTCAATTTTATTGATAATAACAAACACCTCTATTACTTTTGACATGCCTGCATAACTCACTAAATCTATAACATCTTTATCATTGGCTAATGTCTTAATTACATTGCTTTCCATATAAGGGTAAGTGTCAGGTACCTTGAAATGGTAAGACATTGGATTTTTGGAGACATACCCTAAGTCGTGCATCATTGACTCTAGTTCAGGAACACTGATAGCATCTCCATCGATGTTGTCCACAAAACTGACCTTTCCATTGATGTATGACCTTTCAGGAGACTCAGTCAACATCCCACCATGATGAATTTTCAAAGAAAACAAATTAAGGTTTGAACCTACAAAGAAAAGGATAACATTAGTGAACAATCGATTGAATCCATAAGCTTTCTTTTTAAATTAAAAAAAATGAAAAACGGGAAAAAAAACAAAAAACGGGGGAAATAAAAAACCTAAATTACCATAAGCTTTGGTAGGATTGAATATATTGTTTGTTCGTATATTCCATGTAGTTGCCATTGTGAAATATAGATTTATGAACCCTAAAATTTCATTGAGTGATTTCAGTGAGTTAGGTTTGCTTATCAATCGTTGGGGTTTTGAAGATGAAAGGGTGTTTGGGTTTAATGAATATAAAACGATCGATGGCAGAAAACGTCCATGTGATAACCAAAAAGACGAAACAGTCCTCACGTGGGCGGCACGTGCAGCCTTTTAACGGCAAGAAAGTAACTGCGTTAATAAAAAGGACGTAAATCGCTAATAATTCTTGTGAGAGGGATAAAAAACACTAAAAAAACTTGAGAGGGATGTAAACCACGAATTTTGGTAAACCACAGGGACGATTTATGCCATTAACTCTTTGCTTTATAAGTTATGAAGGTACTTGAAATAAACAAAATGATTAACACCATAATTACACTTGCCACATGAGACATTTGAAACAATTCAAACTAAGAGTGTGGATTAAAGAGACAGTTGTCTAGTATTTGGTTGGGAAATGGGTAAGAGAATTATGCAAGTTGTCTATGGAGAAATGGAAAGGTAAAAACAACAAGAGGAATGTGTTCCAAGTTCTTGAAACAAGTGGTGACCATACCGACATGACAATGATGGACGCATATCATTTACCACAAGAACATATGTCTAATAGAATTTGTTCACATTTACACATTATTTACTTCAAACCTAATCCTAATCAATTACACTTCATCATTTTGCAAAAATGCATTTCTTCGGATTTTCATCTGTCTACTTCTAGTTGTTCGATCTTAATTTATAAGCATACATATAATATACTAGAAATAATATGGTCTTTTAATTTTGAAACAAGAGTCTGTTAGGATTCATAACTATTATCATAAACATATTCACGAGTACGCAGCGGAAAGAATCATATATGCAATATAATAATTACCAAAGTATAGAATCGAATATGTACCTTTTAGCTTAGCTTCCAATAAAATTAATAATAAGAATTATTATTATTTAGGGTTTAAAGTAAAACCCCTCTACGATCGCACACTTGACACCCCTACGTATGTATGCTAGTACCCGATCACGAACTCACAACCCCTTGTGTAATACCCTTAAAAGTCGAACCCCAAACCGAAACCCTTTTGGGTTTGTTGCTTCGGCCGAACAAGAGAGAAGAGAGGCAGAGAAAAGAATTAGGTTTTTCACAAATCTAATTGTATTGAATGAATGGAAAAAACCCTTAACCTTTAACCTCTATTTATAAGGATTAATTATAAGGGTTTTCAAACTTGGTGACCAAGTTTGATGAGGATTAGGAAACCCTCTCAAATTTCCGGCCCCCTTCTTCTAGTGTAATTAGGAAACTTCCTTAAAATCTAATTTACACTTTAATCCTTCTCTTTTAATTAATAAACATTTATTTAACATTTAACTATCGTTTATTAATCATTTCGTGATCATATTAATTAATATATTACATTAACATATTAATTAATTACATAGAGTATACGTGTCATTTCGTGTGACCCCGTAGGCTTAAATACTTTCCGGACATGCGTTTATTTAACGTGATCATATTCCAACAGCTCCCACTTGAGCATGTTATATAAAGGCAATAACATTGGTTAGCGTCTAGCAACACGCCAATGCTACCGGAAATATTTAAGTATAGTTTCTTAAAGTCTTTTGAAACGGTTTCAGTGTTTATTATCCCTTTGTTTCAGATACCTTGTTAATTATGGATATGGATCAATGTCATTTCATAATTTAACGATTCTGTTTCTCATTTCTACAACTAATTAAGATTACCAAATTAATCGAGACAACATCTGGAGTCCATTTGGGTACGGCCATACAAACATCTTAATTAGTCAACGAGGCCAACAAATGGTATCATTATTCAATTGCAAGTTGAAGGAACAAATCCTATTTTGACTACACGTGTTAGTCATGTTATTTCACTACATTTCTGAAAATAGCCCTTTGTTACTACCTTATTCAGGATAGTTAGAACTATATCAAGAAAATGCAATCCACACATGCATAACCTGCTTGTATCTCAAGTCTAAGGATAAATAAAGCAACCATTTCACGAATTTCACTTAATGACACCGATACATAAAGTGATGATTCGTTAAGTGGGGTAGTCCAATATGCATCTCTATGGATATTATGTGAGTTTGGTAGGACCATCTTCAATATTCCTAAGAATATTACCAATCACTCAGATTTGTCTTAGTTTAACTATATTCCCATATAGTTAATCGACAATGGACATTTAGAATATTAAATATTCATGGATTAAACATGCAAATATAGGATACAATTATATATTGAAATGAAAACAAACATACCAAGTATTTTAATTCATTTATTAAAATAATAATTGTTCAACATCCCTTATCCAAATACCAATCACAGATTTACATGATATAACTAGCTAACTTAAGTCCTATGCCCTCGGCATGCTTATCGAGCTTTCCTTTTGACAATGCCTTTGTAAAAGGATCAGCTAAGTTATAATCTGTGTGAACTTTGAGTAAATTGATTTCACCTAGTTCGATTTGCTCACGAACATAATGATATCTTCTTTGATAATGTCTGGCACCTTTCTGAACTCCGGGTTCGTTGGCAATGATGATTGCACAAGTATTGTCACAATACATATCTAAAGGCGTGTTATTTGAGGGCATCACGTTAAGCCCAGAAATAAACTTTCTAATCCAGACAGCTTCCATGGCGGCAATATACTCAGACTCTGTCGCATACATAGCAACTGTGGTTTGCTTCTTGCTCTTCCAATCCACCGCGCCTCCATTTAAAACGAAGACGTATCCCGACTGAGATTTTGTATCATCTTTATCAGTCTGAAATCCAGCATCACAGTATCCAGTCACTTTGAGCTCTGCATCAGGATTTCCTCCATACACCATAAATAAGTCTTTAGTAGCTCGTAGGTACTTAAGAATGTTCTTCACAGTAGTCCAGTGATCCTCACCCGGATTCTGTTGATATCGGCTAAGCATATTTTGCGCGAACGCTATATCAGGTCTAGTGCATCTTACCGCATACATAATAGATCCTACAGTCGAAACATAAGGAACCCTCTGCATACGTTCCACCTCCTCAGGTGTAGAGGCACCATGTTTGCTAGATAAGTTAAGTCCTTCTTGCATAGGTACGAAACCACGCTTGGAATTCTCCATCTTGAATCGCTTCAAGATCTTATCAATATAAGCACTTTGACTTAGTCCAATCAACCGTTTACTTCTATCTCTATAGATCTTGATTCCAAGAATGAATGCTGCTTCACCCAAGTCTTTCATAGCAAAACACTTTCCAAGATTGGGATTTTACATCTTGCAACATTGGAATGTGATTTCCTATTATCAATATGTCATCAACATATAAGACAAGGAAAGTAACATTACTCCCACTAGCTTTGCGATATACACATGGCTCATCAGGATTTTGAACAAAACCAAACCTTTTGATTTCCTCATCAAACCTTTTATTCCAACTTCTTGATGCTTGTTTTAGTCCATAAATGGACCTTTGAAGCTTGCACACTTTGTTGGGATATTTGGATCGACAAAACCTTCTGGTTGAACCATATAAACTTTCTCGTCTAGATAACCATTCAAGAAAGCGGTTTTGACATCCATTTGCCATATCTCATAGTCATAGTACGCTGCTATAGCTAAGATGATCCTAATAGCTCTAATGTCCGCTACGGGAGAGAAGGTTTCCTCATAGTCAACTCCATAGAGCTGAGTATAGCCTTTCGCCACAAGACGAGTTTTATAGGTGTGTACATTTTCATCCATGTCGGTCTTCTTCTTGAAGATCCATTTACACCCAACGGTTCTACCATTTGGTGGAAGATCAACCAAGCTCCAGACTTGATTATCTTTCATGGATTTCATTTCCACATTCGCAGCTTCAAGCCATTTGTCAGATTCTAGATCTGATAATGCAGCTTTGAAGTTAGGAGGTTCATTTAAGTCTCGTAATACGTGTTCTTCAGACTCAATATTAAGATTCAATCTTTCACGAGCACGTATTGTCCTTGAGGACCTACGAATTGGAATATCATCATCTTCAACTTGAGGTTCATCACTTTGAACATTTTCCCCCCAAGTTGATGATTGCTAGTATTTTCAGAATGTGACACATCTTCTTCTTGAGTCTCATCAAGCTCGAAAATCCTCCCACTGTTTTCTTGAGTGACGAGACTCTTTTCAAAGAACTCAGCATATCTAGCAACTTTAACAGTGTTGTCGGTAGGAAAGTAGAAGTAGTAACCCATTGTTTCCTTTGGGTATCCTACAAAGATGCACTTAACTGATCTAGGTTGAAGTTTGTCAGGCGTATCTCGCTTCACAAGTGCCTCACATCCCCAAACTCTTAAGTAAGACAAATTAGGGACACTTCCATGCCACAATTCATGCGGTGTCTTGTCCACCTTCTTGGTTGGAACCATATTGAGAATGTGTACAACAATCTCTAGAGCATAATCCCAAAATGAAAATGGGAGAGTCGTAAGGTTCATCATTGATCTCACCATGTCCAACAAGGTTCGATTTCTCCTCTCAGATACACCATTATGTTGTGGAGTATATGGAGGAGTAAGCTGTTGAATAATTCCACAAGCTTTTAGATAATCCTTAAACTCTTGGCTTAAGTATTCTCCACCTCGATCCGAACGAAGAATCTTGATGGTTTTACCGAGTTGATTTTCGTCTTCATTTTTAAACTCTTTGAATGTTTCGAAGACTTCATGTTTATATTTAAGCAAGTAAACATAACCATAACGACTGAAATCATCCGTAAAAGTGATGAAGTAGCTAGCACCTTTCCTTGACACATGTCTAAATGGGCCACATACATCGGTATGTATTAGTCCAAGTAGCTCTTTAGCCCTCTACGGTTTATGCGGAAAAGGTTTTCTTGTCATCTTGCCGGAAACACAAGACACGCATTTGTCAAATGATTCATCATTTGATTGTAAGATCCCTTCACGTTGAAGTCTTTCAATGCGTTTCTTGCCAACATGAGCAAGACGACAATGCCAAAGATAAGTAGAGTCCAAGTTGGCTTGACTCGTTTGCTAACATTATACATTGAATTATCATTTGAATCACAACCATGCATATCAATTTCATAAATACCATCACAAGCAATAGCATTAAAATAATGAACATTATTTCGAGAAACTGAAATACCATAATCATTAAAAACATTAATGAATCCGTTGTCTTTCAACAATGAAACTGAAATTACACCTCTAGTAATAGATGGTGCATAGTGACAATTGTCTAACACAATAACTAAACCAGTAGGTAAAACTAAATGAAAGTCTCCTATTTCTTCTACAGCTGTCGGTAGACCATTGCCCACGAACAGTTGTAAAGCTCATGGCTTCAGTTTCTTCCTTTCTCTAAGCCCCTGTAAAGTATTACAGATATGAGTTCCACAGCCAGTGTCATAAACCCACGAATTACGCTTAGAAAAGGAATATAATTCAATTGTAAAGATACCTGAAGTAGTGGCTAAACCAGCTTGCTTCTTCTTCGCATTCAACTCAGCTAGATACTTAGGACAATTCCTCTTCCAGTGTCCCACTTCAGCACAGTGATGACAAGCCTGGTCCTTAGCCGGATGCTCCTTTTTCGCCGGAGGGGTCTTTTTAGGTTTTGAGACTGAAGCACCTTGCTTTCCCTTACCAACGTTCTTGCCCTTAGCTTTCGGTTGTTTTCCTTTCTGAACCCTTCCCCCTTTGATCATAAGAACTTGGGGTGTATCAGATTTCTTTGGAAGGTTTTTCTCATACTCAATTAACATGGCATGAAGTTCAGCTATGGTTTTACTCATGCTATGCATATTGTAATTGCGCACAAAACTCTCAAAATCCCTTGAAAGAGACTTAAGAATCATGCCAATAGCAATAGGCAGAGGATACGCATAGTTTAACCTTTCCAAGTGCTCAAAGTAACTCTTCATCTTGAGTACATTAGGACTCACCGGTTTCCCATACTGGTTTCAAATCATGGAGTGACTCAACAAGTTCAAACAATTCAACTCCAGCTTGCTTTTCGTACATAGACTTGAGTTCTCTGATCATATCATACGGATTGTACAATTCGAATTTCTTTTGAAGCTCGGAAGTCATGCTGCCTAGCATCAAACAAGCAACCTCATTGTGTCTATCGAACTGAGTATTGTATTCTGCCAACTGTGCAGTCGTGGCACTGGCATCGGGAACAGCGGGCATCTGATTTTCAAGGACATCGGTTTTCTTTTCAGCTCTTAGAACAATTCTCAGCTGACGAAAACAGTCATTGAAGTTGGTTCCAGAAAGTTTTTCTCTTTCTAGCATCGACCTGAAAGCCGATTGGTGTATGTTTGTGAAGGATTTGTTGCCATCTACAAAACAGATTTAAGTTCAAAAATAGTATTTTCGATAATAAATTCCTTAAGAAATATAATTACCCAATGTTAAATCATTTAACAATTAATTTCATTAAGGCTAGGATCCAATTGACATACCATCATTTCATCAGTTGATCTGCTAGAAATGACGTACTCAAAAGGTAAGTGACGAGCAGTAATTGTATTACAAGTACAATTCCTAGATTTATGGGACTTACAAATGACACTTATAGGGGGTATTAAGTGTTTTGTAAACATGTTTTGTCCCATCTTATGCCACGGGTCAAGGTCTCACCGCTTAACTCGCTTTAAGTCGCCCAATTAAGAACTTGTAAATAGTCTACCACTGTCTCACGATGAGTAGTAATTTACATTGGAGTTACAATTCACCTACGTCTCACGTAGAGCAAAAAGCACTTGCAAGTGTTCTTAGCAAAGTGGGTGGCAAAGACTTAACTTTAATTGGGTAATGCAATTGATGTGAATCAAAAGTTTATGTATGAAGATGCACATCTTCATAACATAATGTTTAATAAAATCATTTTTATTGTCTTAACAACACAAAAGAGCTCGGTAGCTCCATTTGAACGCACAAAGAAGCGCAGAAGCAAAGGTTTGCGATATACGCAATTAAAAACCCGCTCCTTTAGAAGGCTAGCGCACTCCGACTTATACCTCTCTTAGAGTTTGTTCAAATGGGTGAGCCGGTGTATCTTTTGATTGTAAGACACCAATTTTATTAAAACAAAATCATATTTCGATATTTATTAGTCAAGTTTATTCTTTTCTTAAAACAAATTTGCATCACCATTTACAATAATAGCAAAATAATAAACTTACTAACTATTAACAATTAATCATGCAACGATTTATGGTAGGCAACCTAAATCATGGTCACTATGGTTAATGTACATGTTTAAGAATGGATCCCCCTTCATAGAAGAGGACCACATACATCAAGTTACCTTGATTGCGTAAGCCTTTAAACATATACAAACATACAATTATCAAATAAACACATAGATGCTGACTGGAAATTTCCAACAGCTTCACGACCAGATTTGACATAGTAAACGTCCGAATTGGCCTTATCTCAGAACTACAAAGTTGTAGCCCTATGAATCGTGCATCTACAGTCCAAAGGAGAGCTCCTAACTCATTACGGTTGATTTTATATGAATTTTTTAGTGAACAGGTGTCAAACATGAAAAATCACACGAAAAATTCACATAGTCACACAATTATCAAATAATTAACCCTAATTATTGGACCATTAAACTAAGCAATTCATATCAATATATCTAAGTAATAATCATAAAGAATTTTGCATGAATTCCTTATGATTTTTACTTCTATTTAACAACATTAAATAAAAAGTACATAAAACATGCAATTTATCACATAAACATGTTAATTCACATAATCAAAACTTGCATAGAGGGTTTTAATTAACCATTAACATTAAATAGGTTGAATTAATAATAAAAAACAAAACCCTAATTTTATTTTTATTAAAATCGATTTTAATTAAAATAAATAAACAATTTTAATATTTAATTATTTAATTAATTAAATCGAACCAACCCTAAACCCCCTTCAAGTTTTGAACTTTGTAACTAATATATCACATATTAGGCTCGTGATACCACTGTTAGGATTCATGCACATAAATTATCATAAACAATATCACGAGTACGCAGCGGAAAGAATCATATATGCAATATAATAATTAACAAAGTATAGAATCGAATATGTACCTTTTAGCTTAGCTTCCAATAAAATTAATAATAAGAATTATTATTATTTAGGGTTTAAGTAAAACCCCTCTACGATCGCACACTTAACACCCCTATGTATGTATGCTAGTACCCGATCACGAACTCACAACCCCTTGTGTAATACCCTTAAAAGTCGAACCCCAAACCGAAACCCTTTTGGGTTTGTTGCTTCGGTCGAACAAGAGAGAAGAGAGGGAGAGAAAAGAGTTAGGTTTTTCACAAATCTAATTGTCTTGAATGAATGAAAAACCCTTAACCTTTAACCTCTATTTATAAGGATTAATTATAAGGGTTTTCAAACTTGGTGACCAAGTTTGATGAGGATTAGGAAACCCTCTCAAATTCCACCCCCCCCCCCCCCCCCCCCCCCCCCAAAAAAAAGTAATAAGAAAAAGAAAAAAAAGAAAAAAAAAAAAAAAAAAACAAAAAAAAAAAAAAAAAAAAAAAAAAAAAAAAAAAAAAAAAAAAAAAAAGAAAAAAAAAAAAAAAAAAAAAAAAGAAAAAAAAAAAAAAAAAACAAAAAAAAAAAAAAAGAAAAAAAAAAGAAAAAAAAAAAAACAAAAAAAAAAAAAAAAAAAAAAAACAAAAAAAAAGAAAAGAAAAAGGAAAAAAAAAAAAAAAAAAAAAAAAAACAAAAAAAAAAAAAAAAAAAAAAAAAACAAAAAAAAAAAAACAAAAAAAAAAAAAAAGAAAAAAAAAGAAAAAAAACAAAAAAAAAAAAGAAAAAAAAAAAAAAGAAAAAAAAAAAAAAAAAAAAAAAGAAAAAAAAAACAAAAAAAAAAAAAAACAAAAAAAAAAAAATTAAAAAGAAAATAAAAAAAAAACAAAAAAAAAAAACAAAAAAAAAAAAAAAAAAAAAAAAAAAAGAAAAAAAAGAAAAAAAAAAAAAAAAAGAAAAAAAAAAAAAAAAAAAGAAAATAAAAAAATTAAAATTAAAAATAACAATATTGAAAAACAAAAAAAAAAAAAAAACAAAAAAAAACAACAAACAAACAACCCCCACCCGCACAGCACCACCCCCAACCCACCCCCCCCCCCCCCCCCCCCACCCCCCCCCCCCCCCCCCACCCCCACCACACCAACAAAACCAACACCCCCCCCCCCCCCCCCCCCCCCCCCCCCACCCCCCCCACCCCCCCCCCCCCCCCCCCCCCCCCCCCCCCCCCCATTCTTTTAGTATAATTAGGAAACTTCTAATTTACACTTTAATCCTTCTCTTTTAATTAATAAACATTTATTTAACATTTAACTATCGTTTATTAATCATTTCGTGATCATATTAATTAATATATTACATTAACATATTAATATTACATAGAGTATACGTGTCATTTTATGTGACTCCGCAGGCTTAAATACTTTCCGGACATGCGTTTATTTAACGTGATCATATTTCAACATAGTCTACTTTCAAAATTTCAAAACTTTGTTCCCTTCCTTTGGTTTAGGATGTTTGAGTTGAGGGACTTTGTTTCCCTTTAGCTTTCTAAATATACATAGCTACTAACGATTTGACCATGGAATCAATGCATGAAAATGATGCTTGAGATGGGCTTCAAATCATATGTTTTGTCTAATCAAAAATATGTAAAGGTCAGTGATTTAGTTTAGTTACAGTTTCTTTCATACGAAATATCTCTTACAACGCCTACGTTACACTTAAATAATCCTGAATTCGCATGTGAAGGGGATTGATCTCTGGACATATCCTAAAAGGCAGAAGTTTTTACCAAATAGATTAACCTCACATAATATAATTACGTAATATGACTATTTACTTAAAGGATCAACATTCTTACGTTTATTAAGTTTATTAAGTAAAGATTAAATGTCGATGAGTATAAAACTGAACAACTATATATATATATTATTTATATTAATATATATTATATAATAAATTAAATTTTATAGTAATAGGGGGGTACATAACACAAATAATTTTTTATAGTACAACAACTAATTTTTTACATATCCTAATTTTAAATACATTTGTAAATTTATATTAATATATATTTTAATATAAACATATATTTTAAACCATATATATTGCTTAATACAAATATACATAGGAAATAAGAGTATAGAAATCTTACAATAAGAGGAGTATGCACAGCAGAGATGGAGAGTATACACAGCGGATATTATTTTATATGTTATTAATATATATTTTTTTTATTTTTTTGGAGCGGATATATTATGAAGAACAAGGAAAATATTAAAGGATTAAGAGTTTATCTAAGGAGAATAGGAGAGTGGTTTAGTGAGCCATAAAAGTCTTCCATTATTTTTGTTTTTTGTATAACGTGTCCATCAATATGTCCATCATCCTTTGTCTTTGTCTTCCATGTCCTTTTCTTGAATTATTTGTGTAATATGTCATTGATGACATATGTCTTCTAGAAACCTTATCTCCTAGAAGTCTCGATGAGTGTTGTCTATGGATGGTGGTGATCCGGGATCCGAATCCATTCCACATGATATTTTTGGATTTTCTTCATTGCGTATGTGTTGTAACTGTAAAAAGTCTCCTTCCCCAACGAAAGGGAGAAACATGTTCCAGTTTTTGTGTGCCCAGATTTGTAAATAATGTCCTTCGGCTAATAGTTTGAAACTATACCACATTGTGACTGGCACTTCTGGTGTTTTTTGATAATTTTCTATGATTATTTTAGGATCTTGTTGTTCTGTGAAATTTGTGAAATTAATATTCCGTGTATTTGCAAGACCTTTTAGATAACTTTGACCCCAGGGTGTATGACTTATAAAGATTCTTTTTCTAGCAGGTCTGTATGTGTAATCATCGGCATATGGGAAAGATGATATTATTTTGCAACCTACCGATCCTTGTTGATAATTGTGTGTTGAAATATTGCCTGCTACCATGATGAATTTTTCACCAAATTTATCTAATAATCTTTCTGTCTTTGGATTAAGGCTGAACTCCAAGTAATCAATCATACCATTATGATAGAATTGAAGTACTTCTTCATCTGTCATGTCTGTCTTCATTAAGTTGATTTGTAGGAGTAGTGGTCCTAGACCATCTTCGTCTTCTCTTTGTACTACTCTTGTATCTGTTTGTGGATCCTCTTTGAAGGCCATGTTGCACAATTTTGTTGTAATTCAAGTAGTTGTATAGGAAATTCTGTACATATTTTTTGTGAAATAATATTTTCTAATTCTGGAATATGAGAAATGACAGGTTCTAAACAGTGCCTCCACGGAGTGTCAAGCATTCTTGCTTTGAACATATCATAATTCCTGTTTTGTCTAATCAAAAATATGTAAAGGTCAGTGATTTAGTTTAGTTACAGTTTCTTTCATACGAAATATCTCTTACAACGCCTACGTTACACTTAAATAATCCTGAATTCGCATGTGAAGGGGATTGATCTCTGGACATATCCTAAAAGGCAGAAGTTTTTACCAAATAGATTAACCTCACATAATATAATTACGTAATATGACTATTTACTTAAAGGATCAACATTCTTACGTTTATTAAGTTTATTAAGTAAAGATTAAATGTCGATGAGTATAAAACTGAACAACCTATATATATTGATTCGGTTTTGATGTTGCAACAATTAATACAACAATTGATTCGTTTATGTATATATATACATATATATACGTTTATGTATATATATGAATGCCTTTAAAAAGATGAATAATTCATATATTCATATATATTTGAAGGTATTATTATATATATATATATTATATATATATATTATATATATATATATATTATATATATATATTATATATATATATTATATATATATATATATATATAATATATATATAATATAGAGGATATACAGAGATGGAGAGTATACACAGCGGATATTATTTTATATGTTATTAATATATATTTTATTTTTTTTTTTTTTTGGAGCGGATATATTATGAAGAACAAGGAAAATATTAAAGGATTAAGAGTTTATCTAAGGAGAATAGGAGAGTAATATGGAAACAAAAGTCTTCCATTATTTTTTGCTTTTGTATAACGTGTCCATCATCTTTTGTCTTTGTCTTCCATGTCTTTTTCTTGAATTATTTGTGTAATATGTCATTGATGACATATGTCTTCTAGAAACCTTATCTCCTAGAAGTTTCGATGAGTGCTGTCTATGGATGGTGGTGATCCGGGATCCGAATCCATTCCACATGATATTTTTGGATTTTCTTCATTGCGTATGTGTTGTAACTGTAAAAAGTCTCCTTCCCCAACGAAAGGGAGAAGCATGTTCCAGTTTTTGTGTGCCCAGATTTGTAAATAATGTCCTTCGGCTAATAGTGTGAAACTATACCACATTGTGACTGGCACTTCTGGTGTTTTTTGATAATTTTCTATGATTATTTTAGGATCTTGTTGTTCTGTGAAATTTGTGAAATTAATATTCCGTGTATTTGCAAGACCTTTTAGATAACTTTGACCCCAGGGTGTATGACTTATAAAGATTCTTTTTCTAGCAGGTCTGTATGTGTAATCATCGGCATATGGGAAAGATGATATTATTTTGCAACTTACCGATCCTTGTTGATAATTGTGTGTTGAAATATTGCCTGCTACCATGATGAATTTTTCACCAAATTTATCTAATAATCTTTCTGTCTTTGGATTAAGGCTGAACTCCAAGTAATCAATCATACCATTATGATAGAATTGAAGTACTTCTTCATCTGTTATGTCTGTCTTCATTAAATTGATTTGTAAGAGTAGTGGTCCTAGACCATCTTCGTCTTCTCTTTGTACTACTCTTGTATCTGTTTCGTGGATCCTCTTTGAAGGCCATGTGGCACAATTTTTGTTGTAATTCAAGTAGTTGTATAGGAAATTCTGTACATATTTTTTGTGAAATAATATTTTCTAATTCTGGAATATGAGAAATGACAGGTTCTAAACAGTGCCTCCACGGAGTGTCAAGCATTCTTGCTTTGAACATATCATAATTTCTGTTTATGTATATATTTTCTTATAAACATATATTTAAACCATATATATTGCTTAATACAAATATATATATATAAATATATACTATAATTATATATATCTATATTATATTATATAGGGCTAAGTGCGCCGGAATGCAGTTAACTAATCCCAAAAAGTTATTGTGTGCACGAACTCTAGGTCGGTTTTATTGTATTCAGGAAACTTGTTCAAGAGTCCCATAGTAATCAAAAGTTACCGGGTAAGAAGTTAGCCGGTCACCACTTTCACGTTGACCCGTTGACTGCTTACGTGACATGCACACAATAACTTTTTAGGATTAGTTTATGTACACAATAAAAATAATATATGATTAATTGAAATCCTTTATGTGAAGTAACCGGTCCCACATAGCCATAATCCCGTTTTATGTTCACAATAAACATAATTTCAAGTTTCCTGAATACAATAAAGCTGACCTAGAGTTCGTGCACACAATAACTTTTCATGATTAGTTATCTGCATTCTTGCGCACTTAGCCTATATATTAAGAGCTCTCACAATGCACCCCACATATCCTCCAAGGACATGTCCCTGTCAGCACCACATCAATTACACATCAAACAAAGACATGCCAAGGACTAATCTCTCAAAATATCTCCAGTGTCAAGACTAGTCTCAGGCCACTACTTATACCACTAATCCGTTAATCATCCATATACTCAATAAATAAACCAAGGGATTAGTACCCTGGAATGTAACAAACTTTGGACGAATGTCTATAGTGGGAAATAACTAAAGTCGTGTGTATTGTATGTAAACAACTCGAAATTATGTTTATTGTATGTAAGAAAACATACGTGTCAACCATATATAGCTGCCACTTGTTAGATTTTGATTGGTTGGATACATTTTCTTACATACAATAAACATAATTTCAAGTTTCCTGAATACAATAAAGCTGACCTAGAGTTTGTGCACACAATAACTTTTCATGATTAGTTATCTGCATTCTTGCGCACTTAGCCTATATATTAAGAGCTCTCACAATGCACCCCACATATCCTCCAAGGACATGTCCCTGTCAGCACCACATCAATTACACATCAAACAAAGACATGCCAAGGACTAATCTCTCAAAATATCTCCAGTGTCAAGACTAGTCTCAGGCCACTACTTATACCACTAATCCGTTAATCATCCATATACTCAATAAATAAACCAAGGGATTAGTACCCTGGAATGTAACAAACTTTGGACGAATGTCTATAGTGGGAAATAACTAAAGTCGTGTGTATTGTATGTAAACAACTCGAAATTATGTTTATTGTATGTAAGAAAACATACGTGTCAACCATATATAGCTGCCACTTGTTAGATTTTGATTGGTTGGATACATTTTCTTACATACAATAAACATAATTTCAAGTTGTTTACATACAATACACACAACTTTAGTTATTTCCTACTATAGACATTCGTCCAAAGTTTGTTACATTTCAGGATACTTATCCCATAAACCAATGACACCACTTCTTTAGAGGGACGGACACGCCAAAGACGCATGGTATAGTGTGCGTCCGACCTTCTTCAGAGGACATGCCAAAGACATGGTGCTACGAGAGCTCTAAGCATCTTAAATTATAACGAAAAAACTATATATATGTCGTTTGAGAGAATCATCATGAATGCTTTAAAAACATATCACTCGTGATAAATCTGGACCCTTGAAGTTGGTCCCATGTCATATCATATGTCAATTTCTTATGACATGTTCACCATTAAGGGCATATGTTCTCTCCACAACATCTGTTATAAAGTTACTGACATACTCACTCTAGCAAATATATTTACCCGTATAACTACAACCCACATATACATACATCTGCTGCATTTACATTATTCCTATTTTCAATTGATAGCAATATCTGTTTTTGGTTGAGATGTCATGAGCCGTGACATTCACTAGATGTAACTATTGTTTTTGCTCACGAATGCCACGGAGATGTTTGTATATAATGACCTAACGAGGGTCTAGAAATTTCTTGTGGTACATATATGGTCACAATGGTTTAAGTGATGATATATGTGATTGACATGTGGCATATGCCATTTGCATCTAATAAGTTGCAACCTATCGATCACTTCAATTAGGATTACCCTTATATGGCATATTTACAAACACCATTAGATACTTGAAATGGTGTAACTAAATCCATCGAACAAAACTTTTCATCGTTATTCAAACGTAATTTAGTGTAAAATTTATATGAAATTGACGATGTACCCCCAAAATCACTATACGAAGGATAACTAATAGCGAAGCTCTTTCACGAAGGATATAAGCACGAAGGTATTTAACATCGGACGAAGGACAAAAAGATTAACATAAATCCTTTCCAAATAACAAATACAATCCTTACCTAATTCGATCTCTCTAAAGGATAAACTCCCGAAGGAAACAAGATCGGATAAAAATGGTAAGAAGAGTTTGACATCAAGAAGGAATAAGGGAAAACGCTAACCTTCTCCCCCAAGGAACCTCCTCCTATAAAAGGAGAAGGAATCCCTCATAATCGATATACTTCGATCACCATACACATTCGATATACAATATCGATAAAAACCCTAATCATAGTCGAACACAATTCGACGATCCCTTAATCACCATTCGTTGGCGTAAAGGAACACCGTTCCTACCTTCGGGGAATCGCCAACAAATCCTTAAGAACTCTTAAGGACCCCTTTTACCATATACCTTTTTCATCCACAACCTCATTCATTAGGCTTACGCGATTCGGTGCACAATCATTTGGCGCCATCCGTGGGACCATAAAACAAAAGAAAACCCACCAAATCACCACGACATTGATTTCCGAAACGCAAGCATAGCCATGACAGATGAATCACACCACAGATCTGGGTGTTCGAATGAAGAAACGTCCAACAAGAGAAAGGAACCCTCACAATGGACACCACTGGCTTTCCACTTCCCGGTGTTGAAGATACCTCCATCAGAAAACCCAATCGTGATACAAATATCGATATTTAACACGAGAGTTTACAGAGTTTATGTAGACGGAGGAAGCGAATGTGATATCATTCGTTGTATTGTGCTTGTAGCTTGTTGTTAAGCTGTATCAAGGTAAGATACACTACTTTTGTCACGCTAAGGGTTCAACAAGCAAAGGTTTCATACTTATAACTTCCTTAACGGTAACTTATGATATATGTGGGTATCTCGGGTTACACGGGAGGTATTATGGGATATGTAGTTGACCATGAGACCTGAAATGCAGACCTTAATGTAGTGAAATGAAGTATTGTTCAATGTAGGGTATTGTTATGCAGTTTATGTAGATTTATGAAGTGTCTTATTATGTGTGAAATGTAGAAATGAAGTTGTTGTGTGACATATGCATACTACATGGCTTGTACACCTAGCTCACTAGACTTGGTAGGTTGCCATGTCACTTGCACGTTTAAGGGCCCAAACGAAATGAAGGTAATGTGTGATTATGTTTAGGTTATGTGTGTTTCTAAACTATTATGTGTGGGATCGAGCTCGTAAATATTATGCAGGGAAAGTGTTAAGCTTAACCCGTACAAGTCTTAGCCGGACGAGTACGTTGACGTAGTTGTTGCTTGGGTGGCTCCTTGCAACATGGTCTTTATAATGCAGGGCGAGTAATACGAGGGGTTTGACCAACCTCACATACGGATTACTCTTGGATTGGCTTGCCATTCCTTAACGACGTACGATGATTAGTCTTTTGGTTGATCATCTAGTCGGGTGTGATGCAGGGCACACTTATATGCAGATAACGAAGATATGTGTGACAATGTGTGAACTAATGCAGGATAGGCACACTTAGGATGATTATCCTAATTGAATTGAAGTTGATACGCAGTTATGTGTGTTGTGTGTGTGCCTAATGAGTTTGTCTAATAATGAAGAAATGTTTTAATTGGACAAATGCTTTTAAATTAAGTGTGATCTTACTTAGCTATTCTTATAGCTAACACTTGTTTCTTTAATGTGGTTGTTCTCTCAGGTTTAGCTTGATGGACTAGTGACGCAGGACTTATGAGCTTGGGTAGATGCAATGAAGGAGCCTTAGCTACCCATAGTTGCTTATTATGGAGACTTTTGAATACATTTCATTTTGACGTCGAATTTATGTAATAATGTGTGAACGGTTGTTTAATGTTGGGCAACCGTTGGGTTTTCATTTGAACTAAGCCTTGATCGATCAAAAATCTGGAAAATTGATGAAGTTGGTCGTTTTTGATTTCTGGACGAAAATATGCTTAAATTCGTAAACTGATGCCAAGTTCGTTCATACAGTCTAAATTCGTTTGCCCTAACGAAGATGAAGTTCGTTGTTTAAATTCGTTGAAGTCAAATTCGTTGGCTAAATTCGTAAACTAGAAAGCAGAACGAAAATGAAGTTTAAATTCGTTAATAGCCTATCTTCGTAAAGTGTGAATTAAGTTCGTAAGAACAATGTTTGAAGTTATCTTCGTAAGAGCAAATATATTCGTAAAGTAGGTCGAACGAGGATGAGGTTTAAGTTCGTACGAAGAATAACTTCGTAAGTTAAGTTCGTACGAAGTTTAAATTCGCAAGGTGTAATTCTGGATTTTTACGTAGCCAGTCTTAAGTTCGTACGAGGGTCTATTTAAGGTCCTAAATGACTTATATTCATTATGTTAATGTACGATAGGTGTCGGAGGTTACTGATAAGCAGTATTAGCTACTTGTTTGTGCGCGTGTACTACAATCAGGTAAGATACACTACTTTGTCACGCTGGGGGATCAACTAAAAGCTGGTTTCAAATCATAAATACTTCCATTCGGTACCTTATTATTGTATGTGGGTTTAAGGGTTACTTGGGAGGTATTATGGGTTATGCAGTTGACCATGAGGCCTGAGATGCAGTCCCTATTGTAGTGTAATGTAGTATTGCTTAATGTAGTATGTAGCTATGCAGTTGATGTAGTTTAATGAAGTATCTTTATATGCATGATGTATAGAAATGAAGTTGATGTGTGATATGCATGCTTGACTTGTACGCCTAGTTCACTAGACTTGCTAGGTTGCTATGTCACTTGCACGTTAAGGATCCAAACGTAATGAAGTTAAAGTGTGTGAATGTCTAGGAATGTGTGTTACCTAGACTATATGTGTGTGAATATTTGGGAATGCAGGGACCCAATCTATATGTGTGAAATTGAGCTCATAAAACAGATGCAGTGAAAAGTGTTAAGCTTAACCCGTACTTGTCTTAGCCGGATGAGTGCGTAGATGCAGTTGTTGCTTGGGTGGCTCCTCGCAACGTGGTCTTTATAACGCAGGGCGAGTAATACGAGGGGTTTGACCAACCTACATATACGGATTACTCAAGGATGGGCTTGCCATTCCTTAACGACGTAAGATGAGTAGTCTTTTGACTAATCATCCAGTCGGGTGTGATGCAGGGCACACTTATATGCAGTTAACGAAGATACGTGTGACTATGTGTGAACTAATAATGCAGATAACGAAGATATGTGTGATAATGTGGGAACTAATGCAGGATAGGCACGTTTAGGATGATTATCCTAATAGAAACGAAGTTGAAATGCAGTATATGTGTGAACGTGTGATGTGTGTTGTGCCTAATTAAACTTGTCTAATAATGAAGATTGTTTTAATTGGACAATTGCTTTTAAATTAAGTGTTATCTTACTTAGCTATTCTTATAGCTAACACTTGTTTCTTTAATGTGGTTGTTCCCTCAGGTTTAGCTTGATGGAATCTAGATGCAGGACGTGTGAGCTTGGGTAGATGCAATGCAGGAGCCTTAGCTACCCTTAGACGATGCTTTCTTTAGACATTCATTACATTTCGTATTTAATGTCGAATGTCATGGTCAGAAAAAGTGACGGGGGGTGGAGGATGTGCGTGGACTTCACAAACATCAACAAAGCTTGCCCAAAAGATTGCTACCCGTTACCAGAAATCGATTGGAACGTGGAATCACTAACGGAGTATAAGTTGAAATGCTTTCTGGATGCTTACAAGGGATATCATCAAATTCAGATGGCTAAGGGGGATGAGGAGAAGACAGCATTCTACACCAGTAAAGGGACATACTGTTATCAGAAAATGCCCTTCGGATTAAAGAATGTCGGGGCCACGTCTTATGATTGGGTGGAGAGGTACGAAGTGACTCGACTTCAAGGAGAGGAATGAATACGGCTAGCCGAAAGAATAAATAGATCGATCCGCATGGTGGATAAAGTCTTTAAAAATCAAATTGGCAGGAACCTGGAAACCTACGTTGACGACATGGTGATTAAAAGTAAAACAGAAGAAGACTCGCTAGAAGAAATCCACGAGACCTTCAACACTCTACGTTCTATCAATATGAAGTTAAACCTGAAGAAGTGTTCCTTCGGAGTTGAAGAAGGAAAATTCCTAGGGTACTATATCTCGGGCAAAGGAATCCAAGCTAACCCTTCGAAAGTAGACAAGCTTCGTCAATTGCTGCCCCCGAAGACGATAAAGGAGGTACAGAGCCTAAACGGAAAGCTTGCAGCCCTTAGCCGTTTCTTATCCAGAGGAGCAGACAAGCAGCTCCCATTCTATAAAACTCTCAAAGGATGTTTGGACAAGAAGGATTTCGTCTGGACAAAGGAGGCGGACGAGGCCTTCGAGCAAATGAAGAAGTACATAGCACAGTTACCAACTCTCACCTCACCTATCCCAGGAGAAACTCTATTCATGTATTTAGCTGCATCATCCGAATGTGTAAGCGCGGTCCTCCTAGCAGAAAGGGAGCGGAAGCAAGTCCCAATTTACTTCGTCAGCCGAATTTTGCAAGGGTCCGAAGCTATGTACCCTGAGCTGGAAAAATTAACCCTCGCCCTGGTACATGCGGCCAGAAGACTGCGAAGGTACTTCCAAGCTCACCCGATCGCAGTGTTAACCGATAAACCCATATGGCAAATATTGCTCAAACCAGAAAAATCGGGAAGAGTTGCTAAATGGGTAATAGAGCTAGGAGAACATGACATTGAGTTTCGGAAAAGGAATGCAGTTAAGGGACAAATACTAGCTGACTTTATAGCAGAAACGCAAGGAAGTGATGAACCAGGAAAGTATGCCTCGTTAGATGTCACGGAAAACGAAGGATGGGGCGTTTGGAGGCTGTACACCGACGGAGCATCAAGTTCCGATGGATCAGGAGCAGGAGTTATCCTGGTCAGCCCAGAAGAAAAAGAGTACACTTACGCCCTGAGATTCGAGTTCGACACAACAAACAATGAGGCAGAATATGAAGCTCTCTTAGCAGGGCTCCGTTTGGCAAAAGAAATGAAAATCAAGCGGATTCATACCTTCGTTGACTCCCAATTAGTAGCATGTCAATTCACTGGGGAATTTGAAGCTAAGCAAAAAGCTATTAAGAAATACTTGGCAAAAACTAAAGAGCTAAAGGACTACTTTAGTAGCTTCAAGATAGAGCACGTTCATCGTAACCAAAACAAGAAAGCAGATGCATTAAGCAAGTTAGCAAGCCTTACCTTCGAACACTTTGGCAAAAAGGTGCTCATTGAAGTATTGAAGGAAAAATCAATAAATGAGAAGTATGTTGCTGATCTCATAAAAGAGGAAGGGAAAAATTGGATGACACCAATATGTGAATACTTAATCAGCGGGATATTACCAGAAGATCCTAACGAAGCCCGGAAGATTAGAGTTAAAGCACCTCAGTATAAAATCACAGACGGGCAACTATATAGGAAGTCCTTCGTGACGCCTTGGCTAAGGTGCGTAGGCCCGAACCAAGCTTCGGTCATCCTCGAAGAGATACACGAAGGAATATGTGGGACACATTCGGGAGCACGATCCGTGGCAACCAAAGCTATGCGCTTCGGGTATTTCTGGCCAACTATGCACCAAGATGCCACGACGTATTTCCAAAAATGTGAATCCTGCCAAATTCATTCGAATGTACCAAAGGCTCTGAAGCAAGATATGATCTCGGTAACCTCAGCCTGGCCCTTCGTGCAATGGGCTATCGACATAGTGGGACCACTACCACAAGCCCCCGGAAAGGTTAAATTCTTGGTAGTAGCAGTTGATTACTTTACCAAATGGGTCGAAGCCAAACCCCTCGCCTCAATAAAGGGAAAAGCAATAGAGAAATTTATTTGGGAACACATAGTGTGTAGATTCGGGATGCCACAAACTATCGTATCTGATAATGGGAAGCAATTTGCACAAGGGACATTTCCGAAGTTCTGTGAAAGGCTAAAAATAAAGCAAAAATTCACTTCCGTGTATCACCCACAGGCAAACGGGCAAGTTGAATCAATAAACAGAGAAATAGTTAAAGGAATGGAAAAAAGGCTAGGGAACAAACACACTGGATGGGTGGATGAGCTACCATTCGTCCTATGGGCACAACGAACAACACCCAAAACAAGCAATGGTGAAACTCCCTTTAGCCTTGCCTTTGGGACCGAAGCGGTCTTGCCAGCAGAAATCCAGGTGTCAACTTGTCGAACATCCAAGGTCGATGCAAAAGAAAACGAAGAAGAGCTAAGGGTGAACTTAGACTTGCTGGAAGAACGGAGGGACATAGCTGCAATAAGGGAAGCCACATATAAAAAGAGGCTTGAGAAATACTATAACAAGCGCACCAACCCGACTTCGTTCAAAGTTGGTGATTATGTCCTTCGCCTAAACAGTGCAAGCCAAGTAAAATACACAGGGAAGATGGGACCAACATGGGAAGGTCCGTATCAAGTTCAAGTGGCCTTCGGAAATGGAGCATACAAGCTAACAACATTGGATGGCGAACCGGTGGACCGCACATGGAACAGCTCAAATCTCCGAAAATTTTATCAGTAATGCTGATTAGTTTTTTGTACCAAAGTGTTAAGGCACATAATAAGTAGATAGAATGCACAATATGGCAACTATCTTTGTTAGAATAAAATTGCAAAACAGCAATACATTTTTATTTTATGCGAAGGGTCGCTCCCTTACGTATTTTCCTTTACTTCGATCGATTATCCAATAAATGGCAAAGACGTGTTTTTCTGAAAGCAAAGCGCATGTTCAAGGGGACGCCCACATAGCGTAAAATCAGAAGCCTAAGGACACAGTCCTAGGAAAATAATGCGCACCAAATAAAAAGACGTGGAACAACGAAGGGGGACCCTTCGCAACCACGCACATATTAAAAATAAGACATGGAACACTGAAGGGGGACCCTTCGGGACCGTGCACGCTTCAAAAGAAGATAAAATTCTTTCTAAAAAAAAAAATAAAAAATTCAACAACAAAAACAATTAATTATCATTACAATACAATTTATTTTACAGGAAGCACATCGGAAACATTCTCCGAAGCAACCGCCGTTTCTACCAAACGTTTTGCAACCTCCGGGTCAGCAAGTGCGGTCTGATAAATATGAGGAATAACTTCCTTCCTCCACCGCTTCAATTGCCCCTCCAAAAATTGAATCTTTGAGTGAGCAGTTTGCAGTTCCTCGCACTTGTCACCCCACACCTTCCTGACCCCATCAACATAGATGTTGTTCTCCAACAGTCGCTTCTCTGAATCATCAAGTTTTTTGGACAAATAATCAAATACCCCCTCTGCCTCCTTCAACTTCTCCTGATAACGTTTGTTGGAGCATCGAAGGGCAACAAAAGGAATGGATTTCTCCACATCATGAGACAAACGGCGGATCTCATCACCAGCATATTGAACGTCGCTCTTTAGGCGAGCCTCCCTACGCTTCACTTCAACGATTTCCTGGCGGAGACGGGCCCATTCAGTCCTCAATTCACGATAAGACGCCTTATCAGCTTCTGAGTCAGAATCGAAATCAGTAAAAACAACTGGGTGTTTGCTCTTTCTGGCAGACCTTTTCCGGCGACCTTGAAAATATGTCGGCACCGGAGTCCCACCAGGAGATACACCGGCATGAGAAGATGAAGGTTGACTGCCACCAACTGTCCCTTTTGCTTTAGCACGCGCCATAGGAAATTGAAATATATTGGAGCAGAATTGAAGAATTTTGTTGAAGAAGAAACCGCTTGAAACAAGGAAGATGATAATCTTGGAAAATGGAGAGACAATGCTTTAATAAAGCCCACTTACTACTTCGGTTTCCGCGTAGGAAAACGAAAGGATCCCACTATCTTTTGGATACATTCAAGAATGGCCCCTTTGCTATAAGTCACCGCCCTTTAGTCCCTGTTGAAGTTATAAATGATTTTTCCTGGTCCTTCGCGCTATGGGTAAACTTTTAAACACGGAGGAAGAAGAATAAGTCTAAAATCAGAGTCTCTGAAGCCCCTAATATTAGACTGGGGGGCTTGACGATGTACCCCCAAAATCACTATACGAAGGATAACTAATAGCGAAGCTGTTTCACGAAGGATATAAGCACGAAGGTATTTAACATCGGACGAAGGACAAAAAGATTAACATAAATCCTTTCCAAATAACAAATACAATCCTTACCTAATTCGATCTCTCTAAAGGATAAACTCCCGAAGGAAACAAGATCGGATAAAGATGGTAAGAAGAGTTTGACATCAAGAAGGAATAAGGGAAAACCCTAATCTTCTCTTCCAAGGAAAACTCCTCCTATAAAAGGAGGAGGATTTTCCCACAATCGATATACTTCGATCACCATACACATTCGATATACAATATCGATAAAAACCCTAATCATAGTCGAACACAATTCGACGATCCCTTAATCACCATTCGTTGGCGTAAAGGAACACCGTTCCTACCTTCGGGGAATCGCCAACAAATCCTTAAGAACTCTTAAGGACCCCTTTTACATATACCTTTTTCATCCACAACCTCATTCATTAGGCTTACGCGATTCGGTGCACAATCATTTGGCGCCATCCGTGGGACCATAAAACAAAGGAAAACCCACCAAATCACCACGACATTGATTTTCGAAACGCAAGCATAGCCATGACAGATGAATCACACCACAGATCTGGGTGTTCGAATGAAGAAACGTCCAACAAGAGAAAGGAACCCTCACAATGGACACCACTGGCTTTCCACTTCCCGGTGTTGAAGATACCTCCATCAGAAACCCAATCGTGATACAAATATCAGAAAAAAAATAAAAATAATCAGAAAACCCAATCGTGATACAAATATCGATATTTAACACGAGAGTTTACAGAGTTTATGTAGACGGAGGAAGCGAATGTGATATCATTTATGAACACTGCTTCTTACAGCTCCCGAAGGGAATAAAAGCTCGTTTAAGTCCTCCACGAACCCCGTTAATAGGATGTGTAACATCCCAAACTTTTCTTTACTAGTTGACTAATGCCGTTAAGTCAATATTGTTTGTGTCGTTAAGTCTATTTTAGATTTAATGTTTATATGTAGCTAATGTGTGTTATGTGTGAGGCTTGTAAGCCTAAATGTTAATGTAGTATAATGTGTGTAATATGAAGATCAATGTCTATGTAGTGACATTTAATGAAGGATTAATGATGTATATGTCAATAAAGTAGTTTGTGACCAATAATGAAGGATTAGGAAGCTTAGGGGCTAGTTTTGACATGTGTGCAAAGTTAAAAACGGGTTTAGGGGCTTAGGGGTTGTCATTAGAGAGCCATTATGCAGATTTTCTTCCTCCTAAACAAGCCCTAGTTGATCCCTTCCCTTTCCCTCAAGTTTCTCGCTAGATCTATTCGTTTTGGAGCCAAATCGATCGTGCATTGCTTAAATTTTGGATCTTTATCACCTAATACAGGTAATATAGGTGTTCCTCTTTTGAGATATGATTGTTTGAGTCTTATATTAGTCTTAATCCAGGCCATAAGGGTTTGGGTTGGGTTATTTTATTAAACGTTCACCGATTTCATGTTATTCGGGTGATTAAATGATTGATTTATGATGTAAAGGATTAAAGGATTTATAGGCTGAAAATAGATGATGAAAGTGCAATTAAATGGGTTAATTTTAAGTCCCCAGGTTGGATTTGGGGTATGGGTTCGTATGGAATTCGTTTGATCAAGAACAAAGTTGGGTTTCTGGTCGACACTCCAAGTGCGACGCACCAGGAGGGTGGTGCGACGCACCACAGCCCAGTTTGGGTTTTTTGGAGGACCCCGATATGCGACGCACCAAGGGCTGGTGCGGCGCACCTGGTCTTAATCTAAATTCCCTGGAGGATTAGTGCGACGCACCAAGGGCTGGTGCGGCGCACCTATTGTTGATAAGATTTTTCTGTTGGTTTTGTGCGACGCACCAAAGGGTAGGTGCGGCGCACTCGTAGTTAATTTGAATTCTCTGGAGGTTTGGTGCGACGCACCACTTGGAAGGTGCGGCGCACCACCTGCCCAGATTTTACAAAAAATGTCGTTTAGCTTATCTTTCGATCTTATACTTGTTCTAGGTTATTGGAGACACCTAGTCATCGTTGTATTGTGCTTGTAGCTTGTTGTTAAGCTGTATCAAGGGAAGATACACTACTTTTGTCACGCTGAGGGTTCAACAAGCAAAGGTTTCATACTTATAACTTCCTTAACGGTAACTTATGATATATGTGGGTATCTCGGGTTACACGGGAGGTATTATGGGATATGTAGTTTACCATGAGACCTGAAATGCAGACCTTAATGTAGTGAAATGAAGTATTGTTCAATGTAGGGTATTGTTATGCAGTTTATGTAGATTTATGAGTGTCTTATTATGTGTGAAATGTAGAAATGAAGTTGTTGTGTGACATATGCATACTACATGGCTTGTACACCTAGCTCACTAGACTTGGTAAGTTGCCATGTCACTTGCACGTTTAAGGGCCCAAACGAAATGAAGGTAATGTGTGATTATGTTTAGGTTATGTGTGTTTCCTAAACTATTATGTGTGAAATCGAGCTCGTAAATAAATGCAGGGAAAGTGTTAAGCTTAACCCGTACAAGTCTTAGCCGGACGAGTACGTTGACGTAGTTGTTGCTTGGGTGGCTCCTTGCAACATGGTCTTTATAATGCAGGGCGAGTAATACGAGGGGTCTGACCAACCTCTGATACGGATTACTCTGGGATTGGTTTGCCATTCCTTAACGACGTACGATGATTAGCCTTTTGGTTGATCATCTAGTCGGGTGTGATGCAGGGCACACTTATATGTAGATAACGAAGATATGTGTGACAATGTGTGAACTAATGCAGGATAGGCACACTTAGGATGAATATCCTAATTGAATTGAAGTTGATATGCAGTTATGTGTGTTGTGTGTTGTGCCTAATGAGTTTGTCTATTAATGAAGAAATGTTTTAATTGGACAAATGCTTTTAAATTTAAGTGTGATCTTACTTAGCTATTCTTATAGCTAACACTTGTTTCTTTAATGTGGTTGTTCCCTCAGGTTTAGCTTGATGGACTAGTGACGCAGGACTTATGAGCTTGGGTAGATGCAATGAAGGAGCCTTAGCTACCCATAGTTGCTTATTATGGAGACTTTTGAATACATTTCATTTGATGTCGAATTTATGTAATAATGTGTGAACGGTTGTTTAATGTTGGGCAACCGTTGGGTTTTCATTTGAACTATTGTTTGATATGGCATGTAACACCAACTAAATGCAGAAACCGCAATGTTTTTATCGGTTTTGACTTTTACAGTCTTTACTTCCGCAATTTAACACCGTTAGGTGAAAGATTTTTGAAAACCCATATTTTTTAAACGTCGGGTGTTACAGTTCTCCGGAGAGAGGGTCAGCCCGTTGGGGGAGATAGATCTGGATATAACCATTGGTGAACCACCCCATGTCAGAACAGAAACACTAGATTTTATAGTGGTCAGATCTACTTCTCCATACAACATACTGCTTGGACGACCGGCAATGCGACGGCTGGAGATGATCGCCTCCACCATTCACTCCATGATTAAACACCTGACACCTACAGGAGTAGGAACCATCTACTCAGAATCCGGCCAAGCAAAGGTACACAAGGTTAAGAAGGCTCTCGAGGTTCCAAAGATCCCGGAGGACCTTACGAAGGTACCAGACCATCAAGACAAGGTTATTGTCAACCCAGGATACCCAGATCAACCCATATCGATAGGGAAGCAACTTCCCGAAGGCTTAAAGAAGAAATTACTTAAGCTGCTTCAACGAAATCTGGATGTATTCGCTTGGGAATACTCAGACATGACAGGAATACCTCGAATAATCGAGATCGAAGGAGAAAAGTTTGTAACGGAGCATAGGCTCAATGAAAGGAAGGATGCAACCCCCTTTCACCAAAAGAAACGAAGCCTGGCCGCGGAAAGAGAAGAAGCTGCCAATAAGGAAGTAGAAGAACTTGCCAAAGCTGGGATCGTCCGGAAATCTACATATCCTATCTGGGTCGCAGGCGAGAGGAAGATTGAGATATAAGATACGGTTGAAAAAACAGGTGGAGGGTGGGTATGAACCGGACCTATCGCAGGGAGCGGGTTGAGAATAAGGAATATAAAGGGAAGTGGCAGAAGGAGGGGGACGGAGGGTGAAACGACTTAACCAAGGGAAGGATTTATGGGAAAATGCGGGGCAAAGGAAGGAGGGCTGGGGCCAACGGAAGGCGAATAGTTGGTAGGCTGAAGTCGAAGGGTGACTAGAAGTGAGAGAAGATTGCGGATGGAGTAGGTGACAGGAGAGGGGGGAGTCAGAAGGGAATTGGAAGGGGGAGTATGAAGGAGGGGGATAAGGAGGATTGGATGTGACTTAGCAGGGAGGCGGACGGGGGACCGGGCGGGAAGTGGTGGGGAGGAAATTCGGTGAAAGGGGTGGAGAGGTCTAAGGATAGGACAGGGTTTGTTGGGTAGGGGATGGGGCGACCGGGCGTTCCGAGATGAGATTAACTTCAGACGTGGGGGGGGGTGTGGGTGGAATAGGGTTATGAAGGTGGGGGAGGAGTAAAATAGTTAAAGGAAGAGAAAATAAGTGGAAGAATCATAATGTTCGGGGGAGGATGCAGCGACGGAAGAGGAAAGTTGGGGGAGATTATTAGGAGATTCAATAGGAGGACCGCTGGGAATGTGAGGTAATAGAGAAGAAGCGGAGCGGTGGAAAGGCCGGGTGTGCAGGTTGGGGTGGCGGGGTTATCAATGGCCGCGGAAAGAGACGAAGCTGCCAATAAGGAAGTAGAAGAACTTGCCAAAGCTGGGATCGTCCGGAAATCTACATATCCTATCTGGGTCGCGAATCCAGTCATGGTCAGAAAAAGTGACGGGGGTGGAGGATGTGCGTGGACTTCACAAACATCAACAAAGCTTGCCCAAAAGATTGCTACCCGTTACCAGAAATCGATTGGAACGTGGAATCACTAACGGAGTATAAGTTGAAATGCTTTCTGGATGCTTACAAGGGATATCATCAAATTCAGATGGCTAAGGGGGATGAGGAGAAGACAACATTCTACACCAGTAAAGGGACATATGTTATCAGAAAATCAGGTTTGTTTTGAGACAGAAAAGTAGTCAATGAGTCTTATGATTGGGTGGAGAGGTACGAAGTGACTCGACTTCAAGGAGAGGAATGAATACGGCTAGCCGAAAGAATAAATAGATCGATCCGCATGGTGGATAAAGTCTTTAAAAATCAAATTGGCAGGAACCTGGAAACCTACGTTGACGACATGGTGATTAAAAGTAAAACAGAAGAAGACTCGCTAGAAGAAATCCACGAGACCTTCAACACTCTACGTTCTATCAATATGAAGTTAAACCCGAAGAAGTGTTCCTTCGGAGTTGAAGAAGGAAAATTCCTAGGGTACTATATCTCGGGCAAAGGAATCCAAGCTAATCCTTCGAAAGTAGACAAGCTTCGTCAATTGCTGCCCCCGAAGACGATAAAGGAGGTACAGAGCCTAAACGGAAAGCTTGCAGCCCTTAGCCATTTCTTATCCAGAGGAGCAGACAAGCAGCTCCCATTCTTTAAAACTCTCAAAGGATGTTTGGACAAGAAGGATTTCGTCTGGACAAAGGAGGCGGACGAGGCCTTCGAGAAAATGAAGAAGTACATAGCTCAGTTACCAACTCTCACCTCACCTATCCCAGGAGAAACTCTATTCATGTATTTAGCTGCATCATCCGAATGTGTAAGCGCGGTCCTCCTAGCAGAAAGGGAGCGGAAGCAAGTCCCAATTTACTTCGTCAGCCGAATTTTGCAAGGGTCCGAAGCTATTACCCTGAGCTGGAAAAATTAACCCTCGCCCTGGTACATGCGGCCAGAAGACTGCGAAGGTACTTCCAAGCTCACCCGATCGCAGTGTTAACCGATAAACCCATATGGCAAATATTGCTCAAACCAGAAAAATCGGGAAGAGTTGCTAAATGGGTAATAGAGCTAGGAGAACATGACATTGAATTTCGGAAAAGGAATGCAGTTAAGGGACAAATACTAGCTGACTTTATAGCAGAAACGCAAGGAAGTGATGAACCAGGAAAGTATGCCTCGTTAGATGTCATGGAAAACGAAGGATGGGGCGTTTGGAGGCTGTACACCGACGGAGCATCAAGTTCCGATGGATCAGGAGCAGGAGTTATCCTGGTCAACCCAGAAGAAAAAGAGTACACTTACGCCCTGAGATTAGAGTTCGACACAACAAACAATGAGGCAAAATATGAAGCTCTCTTAGTAGGACTCCGTTTGGCGAAAGAAATGAAAATCAAGCGAATTCATACCTTCGTTGACTCCCAATTAGTAGCATGTCAATTCACTGGGGAATTTGAAGCTAAGCAAAGCTATTAAGAAATACTTGGCAAAAACTAAAGAGCTAAAGGACTACTTTAGTAGCTTCAAGATAGAGCACGTTCATCGTAACCAAAACAAGAAAGCAGATGCATTAAGCAAGTTAGCAAGCCTTACCTTCGAACACTTTGGCAAAAAGGTGCTCATTGAAGTATTGAAGGAAAAATCAATAAATGAGAAGTATGTTGCTGATCTCATAAAAGAGGAAGGGAAAAATTGGATGACACCAATATGTGAATACTTAATCAGCGGGATATTACCAGAAGATCCTAACGAAGCCCGGAAGATTAGAGTTAAAGCACCTCAGTATAAAATCACAGACGGGCAACTATATAGGAAGTCCTTCGTGACGCCTTGGCTAAGGTGCGTAGGCCCGAACCAAGCTTCGGTCATCCTCGAAGAGATACACGAAGGAATATGTGGGACACATTCGGGAGCACGATCCGTGGCAACCAAAGCTATGCGCTTCGGGTATTTCTGGCCAACTATGCACCAAGATGCCACGACGTATATCCAAAAATGTGAATCCTGCCAATTCATTCGAATGTACCAAAGGCTCCGAAGCAAGATATGATCTCGGTAACCTCAGCCTGGCCCTTCGTGCAATGGGCTATCGACATAGTGGGACCACTACCACAAGCCCGCGGAAAGGTTAAATTCTTGGTAGTAGCAGTTGATTACTTTACCAAATGGGTCGAAGCCAAACCCCTCGCCTCAATAAAGGGAAAAGCAATAGAGAAATTTGTTTGGGAACACATAGTGTGTAGATTCGGGATGCCACAAACTATCGTATCTGATAATGGGAAGCAATTTGCACAAGGGACATTTCCGAAGTTCTGTGAAAGGCTAAAAATAAAGCAAAAATTCACTTCCGTGTATCACCCACAGGCAAACGGGCAAGTTGAATCAATAAACAGAGAAATAGTTAAAGGAATGGAAAAAAGGCTAGGGAACAAACACACTGGATGGGTAGATGAGCTACCATTCGTCCTATGGGCACAAAAACAACACCCAAAACAAGCAATGGTGAAACTCCCTTTAGCCTTGCCTTTGGGACCGAAGCGGTCTTGCCAGCAGAAATCCAGGTGTCAACTTGTCGAACATCCAAGGTCGATGCAAAAGAAAACGAAGAAGAGCTAAGGGTGAACTTAGACTTGCTGGAAGAACGGAGGGACATAGCTGCAATAAGGGAAGCCACATATAAAAAGAGGCTTGAGAAATACTATAACAAGCGCACCAACCCGACTTCGTTCAAAGTTGGTGATTATGTCCTTCGCCTAAACAGTGCAAGCCAAGTAAAATACACAGGGAAGATGGGACCAACATGGGAAGGTCCGTATCAAGTTCAAGTGGCCTTCGGAAATGGAGCATACAAGCTAACAACATTGGATGGCGAACCGGTGGACCGCACATGGAACAGCTCAAATCTCCGAAGATTTTATCAGTAATGCTGATTAGTTTTTTGTACCAAAGTGTTAAGGCACATAATAAGTAGATAGAATGCACAATATGGCAACTATCTTTGTTAGAATAAAATTGCAAAACAGCAATACATTTTTATTTTATGCGAAGGGTCGCTCCCTTACGTATTTTCTTTTACTTCGATCGATTATCCAATAAATGGCAAAGACGTGTTTTTCTGAAAGCAAAGCGCATGTTCAAGGGGACGCCCACATAGCGTAAAATCAGAAGCCTAAGGACACAGTCCTAGGAAAATAATGCGCACCAAATAAAAAGACGTGGAACAACGAAAGGGAACCCTTCGCAACCACGCACATATTAAAAATAAGACATGGAACACTGAAGGGGGACCCTTCGGGACCGTACACGCTTCAAAAGAAGATAAAATTCTTTCTAAAAAAAATAAAATAAAAAATTCAACAACAAAAACAATTAATTATCATTACAATACAATTTATTTTACAGGAAGCACATCGGAAACATTCTCCGAAGCAACCTCCGTTTCTACCAAACGTTTTGCAACCTCCGGGTCAGCAAGTGCGGTCTGATAAATATGAGGAATAACTTCCTTCCTCCACCGCTTCAATTGCCCCTCCAAAAATTGAATCTTTGAGTGAGCAGTTTGCAGTTCCTCGCACTTGTCACCCCACACCTTCCTGACCCCATCAACATAGATGTTGTTCTCCAACAGTCGCTTCTCTGAATCATCAAGTTTTTTGGCCAAATCATCAAATATCCCCTCTGCCTCCTTCAACTTCTCTTGATAACGTTTGTTGGAGCATCGAAGGGCAACAAAAGGAATGGATTTCTCCACGTCATGAGACAAACGGCGGATCTCATCACCGGCATATTGAACGTCGCTCTTTAGGCGAGCCTCCCTACGCTTCACTTCAACGATTTCCTGGCGGAGACGGGCCCATTCAGTCCTCAATTCACGATAAGACGCCTTATCAGCTTCTGAGTTAGAATCGTAATCAGTAAAAACAACTGGATGTTTGCTCTTTCTGGCAGACCTTTTCCGGCGACCTTGAAAATATGTCGGCACCGGAGTCCCACCAGGAGATACACCGGCATGAGAAGATGAAGGTTGACTGCCACCAACTGTCCTTTTTGCTTTAGCACGCGCCATAGGAAATTGAAATATATTGGAGCAGAATTGAAGAATTTTGTTGAAGAAGAAACCGCTTGAAACAAGGAAGATGATAATCTTGGAAAATGGAGAGACAATGCTTTAATAAAGCCCACTTACTACTTCGGTTTCCGCGTAGGAAAACGAAAGGATCCCACTATCTTTTGGATACATTCAAGAATGGCCCCTTTGCTATAAGTCACCGCCCTTTAGTCCCTGTTGAAGTTATAAATGATTTTTCCTGGTCCTTCGCGCTATGGGTAAACTTTTAAACACGGAGGAAGAAGAATAAGTCTAAAATCAGAGTCTCTGAAGCCCCTAATATTAGACTGGGGGGCTTGACGATGTACCCCCCAAAATCACTATACGAAGGATAACTAATAGCGAAGCTGTTTCACGAAGGATATAAGCACGAAGGTATTTAACATCGGACGAAGGACAAAAAGATTAACATAAATCCTTTCCAAATAACAAATACAATCCTTACGTAATTCGATCTCTCTAAAGGATAAACTCCCGAAGGAAACAAGATTGGATAAAAATGGTAAGAAGAGTTTGACATCAAGAAGGAATAAGGGAAAACCCTAACCTTCTCCTCCAAGGAACCTCCTCCTATAAAAGGAGGAGGAATCCCTCATAATCGATATACTTCGATCACCATACACATTCGATATACAATATCGATAAAAACCCTAATCATAGTCGAACACAATTCGACGATCCCTTAATCACCATTCGTTGGCGTAAAGGAACACCGTTCCTACCTTCGGGGAATCGCCAACAAATCCTTAAGAACTCTTAAGGACCCCTTTTACCATATACCTTTTTCATCCACAACCTCATTCATTAGGCTTACGCGATTCGGTGCACAATCAGAAATCATGTTTGAACCTTTTGATTTTATTTGTAAACATTAATAATTTGGATTATTATGAACTCGCTCAACAAGTTTTTTGGCTCTGCCACTTGTTAGGAATCAATTTAAAACCATGTTCATGTTCAACATTAATTACCATTTACCACTCTTAAAGTGTTTACCAAGCGAGTTTGACCATCCTCGGAATATTTACTTAGAAAATTTTCAAACATGTAAATATTATCTCCGTTTTCATACTAAAGGAGGGTAACCAAGTGATGTAAGAAAGTTGTGTTTTCAAGCTCTAACCTAAGCCACATTAGAAGTATGACATGGGGTGTGATGAATTTTGTGTGTTTTTGAAGGTGTATAGAGTGTGTGTTGATATAAAGTGTGTGTTGATTCAATGAGCGGGACTTTTAAAATTCAAACATGGGCCTTGTAAATAAATAAATATATATATATATATATATATATATATATATATATATATATATTATATATATATATATATATATATAAAGAGACAGAAGAGAGAGAGAGGGGAGGCTTCTCCCATACAAATCTTTATTTTCTCCCCAAATCTGATTTTATAACGAGGAGTGTAATCCCACCAGGCAAAAAAGTGTAACCCCACCAGAGAGATTATTAGCGGCGACGTCGCCGTTAATACTCTCTCTGGTGCAGTATTAGCGGCGACGTCGCCGCTAATACTGCGGGCCCCCTGTCTGTAATGGTAAATCTGGCAGAGAAATTAGCGGGCCCCCTGTCAGTGTCAGAGTATTAGCGGCGACGTCGCCGCTAATGCCCTGGTCGGGTTGACTTTTGCCTGGTGGTGTTACCCTGTGCCTAAGAATATTGATAGATTTACATTTGATGGCCAATAACTACAAAGGCAAAGGCAAGGTATAATCGTATTGCTTACAAGGTTTTTGTATTGCTTTTTTTGTTTTTTCTGGTATCATGTATCGATAACATCTTTGTAATGATTTTGTTGTGTTGATTTTTGTAAGGTTACACAATAGGTGTTGATGAAGATTATGTTTTGGGTTGAAAAAAGGTGCGATGATTAAGACTATTTCGTTTTTGAAATTTGAAATTTCAAGATTATGGTGTGATTTTTAGATTTTGATTTCGAGAAGGTGGATTTGGATGTGTTTATAAAGGCTCAATCAAGCCTGTTGATTAGATTGTTTACTTCTAAATTTTTTTTCTTCTATTTTTCTTTTGTTCTACAGATAATATAATGATTCAAGACATATTTTCTAAGACCGTTTTTTCATTACCTCATGTAAATGAAGGTGAGTTTTATTTGATTTCTGAATCATATTGGGAAAGGTTGAAGCTTTTTTAGTTTTGATGACTCGTGTTTTCCAGGAATTTATAATCGTAATAATTTTGTAGGTTTGATGGTATGATGCAATTATAAAGGATGATGATATGATGTGTTTTTAAGTAGCAAATATAAACTGGGTTCTTTCTTTGTTGATTTCCTCTAAGAATTTTGTAGATTTGATATAGGTTATCTTATTTAATGATTTTAGATTTGTATATAAATATCAAGTGTTTGATAAAATGCTTCAATGAATATTTGGATTTTGATAACCCACATTGCATTTTGATAGTTGGCTTTTGTTTGAAATTGCTAGAAAAGTGACCAAACCACAAGTATTAATTTGAATATTAGTTTTTAAATTCATATTCGCTATTATGTAAGATTGATATCACTAATTATTGTATTTTATTTGTTGGATATGAAAAATTTTTCTATTTGATGTTCTTTAAAGTGATTTTCATCGCTTTATATAAATTCATATCCTTTTCTCTATATATTTATATAGCTTATAATTATAATTTTATAAGTCTAATGATTTTGTTTAGGTTTGAAAACATGGATGAAGACAGCAAGATTGATATTTTAATTGTATACAATGAGGTACTTGCTTGTGTCATATGGAAGTTGTGTGATAGATTTAGACAAAGGATGGAAATGTAGAAGCAGATTGTGGTATGGTGTCTGCCAGATACAACTAAAATTCAAGTTGCAATCTTCAATTGCAACTATATGTGTATCATATTTATCCATGCGTATTTGGGTTTACATGCTTTAACCAAATAAAAAAGTTTGGTAAATTGTGTAAAAAGTTTGATAACTTGTGTGTGATTTTTGTGGTCTTTATTTATCGAGTTTGGTAATTTGAGTGTCATTTGTTTGATTTTATGCTTTTTAGGTGTTCAATGATGCTCAAAGAAATGCTTGTGTGTGGATGAGAGAATATGAAACTTCAAAAAGAGATTGCAGCTTCGAAAAAGAAACTAGAAATGAAGCTCAATTTGACCGTAGATTCTCAAGTGAGTAGCTTTTCTATCATCAATATACTATGGTTCGATAGTATATGCTATATGTTTTTGTTATCCAACTAGATTGTTCACTTTTCTAAATACCAGTTATGACTCTTCACACCGAGAAGACTGATGGGTCAACAATTGAAGATAAAGAAACGGCCCTGGTGTGGTCTTATGAAGATGCAGACCCTGATTTTGGATTTTGTCAAGCTAAAGAACTTCTTGCTCATCTTCAGAGAGTGCTCGTCAATGAGCCCGTTATAGTAAAAAGAGGGCAGAGTAGTGCGAGGTCAATCCACAGGTATGACTTTGTTCAGTCCATGTGTTTGGTTGGCATATAATGGACTGGAATTGCAATTGGAATGAAGAGTGTTAGTATAAGTATATAAAGTAACACTCAAAAACTCATAGTGTATTTTATGGCATGCAGGGGGTAAGCAAGGGACTGGTGGGAAAACGACTACTCATAGTGTACTATTTTAGATTTTCTGATATTTGAAGATAAGTGCCTGGGGAGGTAATTGTAACATCCCAAACTTTCTTTAAGATTTGACTAACGCCGTTAAGTCAACTTTGTGTGTGTCGAAAAGTCTAGTGTGAATATATGCATATACGTAGTTAATGTGTGTTATGTGAGAAGCTTGGAAGCCTAAATATTAATGTAGTATAAATGTGTGAAATATGAAGGTTTATGTCTATGTAGTGACATCTAATGAAGGACTAATGTTGTATATGGTCAATAATGCAGTTTGTGACCAATAATGAAGGGTTTAGAAGTCCAGGGGCTGATTTTGACATAGGTTGAAATCAAAAAAACGGGATTAAGGGTTTAGGGCTGCCATTAGATGTGATTAAGCAGCCATTAGTAATTAACAAAGCAATTAAATCCTTTCTTTAATCCTAAAGCAGTTATTAGAACATTTGATCAACGAATTGGTGTTGTAATTGATCGATCGTCCAAACAAGCAGGTAATTATTGAATCATTGATTGTATTTTCAGATTTAGAGGTTGATATTTATGAATCAAATCTGATTTAAAAAGGGATTATGCAAGTAATTAGGGCCTAAATGGTGTTTTGGTTAATTAACGTTCAAAATGGTGTTAAACGAGTCTATGATCGATCAAGTTAATCAAGAGATGTTTAGTTGTGTCAAAAACATGTTTGGAAAGAAGCCTTGATCGATCAAAATCTGGAAAATTGATGAAGTTGGTCGTTTTTGATTTCTGGACGAAAATATGCTTAAATTCGTAAACTGATGCCAAGTTCGTTCATACAGTCTAAATTCGTTTGCCCCAACGAAGATGAAGTTCGTTGTTTAAATTCGTTTGAAGTCAAATTCGTTGGCAAATTCGTAAACTAGAAAGCAGAACGAAAATGAAGTTTAAATTCGTTTAATAGCCTATCTTCGTAAAGTGTGAATTAAGTTCGTAAGAACAATGTTTGAAGTTATCTTCGTAAGATCAAATATATTCGTAAAGTAGGTCGAACGAAGATGAGGTTTAAGTTCGTACGAAGAATAACTTCGTAAGTTAAATTCGTACGAAGTTTAAATTCGCAAGGTGTAATTCTGAAATTTTACGTAGTCAGTCTTAAGTTCGTACGAGGGTCCATTTAAGGTCCTAAATGACTTATACTTTATATGTTAATGAACGATAGGTGTCGGAGGTTACCGATAAGCAGTATTAGCTACTTGTTTGTGCGCGGGGGGGGGAGGGGAGAGGGGGGGGGGGGGAGGAGGGTGGGAGGGGAAGAAGGAGGGAGGAAATGGGGGGGGGGAGTGGGGGAGGGGGATGGGGGGGGTTACCTATAGGTTACTGATATTAGCTACTTGTTTGTGCGCGTGTACTACAACCAGGTAAGATACACTACTTTGTCACGCTGGGGGATCAACTAAAAGCTGGTTTCAAATCATAAATACTTCCATTCGGTACCTTGTTATTGTATGTGGGCTTAAGGGTTACTTGGGAGGTATTATGGGTTATGCAGTTGACCATGAGACCTGAGATGCAGTCCCTATTGTAGTGTAATGCAGTATTGCTTAATGTAGTATGTAGCTATGCAGTTGATGTAGTTTAATGAAGTATCTTTATGCATGATGTATAGAAATGAAGTTGATGTGTGATATGCATGCTTGACTTGTACACTAGTTCACTAGACTTGCTAGGTTGCTATGTCACTTGCACGTTTAAGGATCCAAACGTAATGAAGTTAAAGTGTGTGATTGTCTAGGAATGTGTGTTACCTAGACTATATGTGTGTGAATGTTTGGGAATGCAGGGACCCAATCTATATGTGTGAAATTGAGCTCATAAAACAGATGCAGTGAAAAGTGCTAAGCTTAACCCGTACTAGCCTTAGCCGGGCGAGTGCGTAGATGCAGTTGTTGCTTGGGTGGCTCCTCGCAACGTGGTCTTTATAACGCAGGGCGAGTAATACGAGATTTGACCAACCTCACATACGGATTACTCAAGGATTGGCTTGCCATTCCTTAACGACGTAAGATGAATAGTCTTTTGACTAACCATCCAGTCGGGTGTGATGCAGGGCACACTTATATGCAGTTAACGAAGATACGTGTGACAATGTGTGAACTAATAATGCAGATAACGAAGATATGTGTGGTAATGTGGGAACTAATGCAGGATATGCACATTTAGGATGATTATCCTAATTGAAACGAAGTTGAAATGCAGTATATGTGTGAACGTGTGATGTGTGTTGTGCCTAATAAAACTTGTCTAATAATGAAGATTGTTTTTAATTGGACAATTGCTTTTAAATTAAGTGTTATCTTACTTAGCTATTCTTATAGCTAACACTTGTTTCTTAATGTGGTTGTTCCCTCAGTTTTAGCTTGATGGAATCTAGATGCAGGACGTGTGAGCTTGGGTAGATGCAATGCAGGAGCCTTAGCTACCCTTAGACGATGCTTTCTTTAGACATTCATTACATTTCGTATTTAATGTCGAATTTATGTAGTGATGTGTGAACGTTTGTTTTATGTTGGGCAACCGTTGGGTTTTCATTTGAACTATTGTTTGATATGGCATGTAACACCAAATAAATGCAGAACCGAAATGTTTTTATCGGTTTTGACTTTTACAGTCCTTACTTCCGCAATTTAACACCGTTAGGTGAAAAGTTTTTGAAAACCCATATTTTTAAACGACGGGTGTTACAAGTTGGTATCAAAGCAGTAGTTTAAGTGAATATTATATCTAATTTAATTTCAAGTTTTGTTATCATGTGTATCTAATGTGGGGGAAGAGAAGACATGAATAGCATTCATTACATGAGTACGGAAGTCGATAAGTCGACAAGCACCAGTTTTGTGATTAATGTTGTACTTAATTTTCCTATGTTTTGGTGTAGTTAATGTTATTTTCAATATTTTCCATATGATGAGATGAGCTGGTGAGTCGACAAGCACCAGGTTAGTAGATTAAAAAGGCTACATGGTTAGTAGACATTTGTTCATTTTGTTTTTTAATCTTTACATAAAGTAACTAGATGCTTACGTAAACCGTATATTTCTCAGGCAGGTGGAAGTAAAGATGTTAACTAACCCTCGCCTCACCAAGGATGAGGTAACCTAATGCTATATGTTTACACCAGAGGTGGCAAAATGGGTGGATCGGGTTGGGTAAGAGGTTAAAAACTGGTTTGGGTATAAATGGATTAGGTACCCTGATGTTATATGAATAACACATGATTTAGCTTAACAACTACTATTTTGAAATAAAAAAAAATCATTTATAAAGTTTTATTCATTTAATCATCCATAAAAAACAAATCTAATGCATACTCAAATGTTTAAAATGGGGTTATATAGGTCATCTGATTATGTCATTGGCTTAGTTCTATTCTTTTGCTACCTATTTTCAAATAATGGGATACAATCCTTCTGCCTAAAAACAATTGCAGGTTAGGGCTGGAAGCTTCAGGGCCAAGGATCTTCAATTGATGATGGGGCTGTGGAGACATAATCGTGAAACTGATTATGGAGGAGGACAGTCAGTGAAATATTTGGCCCAACAGGTGGAATGGGAGCTATTTCCAATCAGGTGATGGGATCGTGAATATGGGCATGGATTGTTAGAAAACCTATTATGGTACCTGAAAGAAAAACATGACGTTCGCCTTCATTCTCTTTACTTTTATATTTATTTGGATGTTTATTTATGATGACCCATGTGTTGTCCTTTCAATAACAAGGATAACTTGAATTTGGGTTATATAATTTAGCACAAATGGGTCAGTTGGGCACATTTGGTTTAGTAGCTAAAAATGAAACTGGTCAAAAGGGATTGATGGGTGTTCAAAGTGTATTTGAAACAAATTATTGACGTTGAACACATGTTATCTTTGAGATATTGGAGTGAGTGATTAAAAACTGTTTTGTATATATCTGCAGATATCATTTGTTCAGAATGTTAGAGAATGAAGCCGAACACATACATGAGATACGCATGTAATTTTATTAAGACGGACACATACATGGTTCAAAAGTTCCGAGTTTTGATTTCATAAACAACAACACATACAATGAGGTACGCATGTAATTGATACCTACCTTTTATGGCATGCCTCTCTAATATGCAACCAGAAATTGTTTTGGATCGGAGGTTTCTAATTCATATGAATTAGTATCATTTAGGAAATGGGAAATTATGGCAAGTTTAAGTTTGAAAAACATTATATAATCTAAAGTTGATGAAATGCAGGTGTATATGGACGAGAGCTGCTTGAAGTGGGAAATTGTACACTGATGATTTTAGTTCATGATCTTTAAAGAGTTCATTATAATTATTCTATAACAAAACATTAGTATGGAGTTATATGTTTGAGAAATTGCTGAAAAGAAAATCTTGGAATTGATAGTGTGAAGAGTTTAAATATATGGAGTTGAGCTCAAGCATTTAGGTTGTACCTTTTTGATGGACATTTCCATGTTTTAAGCTGATTTTTTTTTAAGTTAGGTGTTATAATCTTTGGATTTTAATGTCATTTTATAAGATTTGTAATATGTCATTTGAAATGTAAAATGCATTCATTTTATAAGATTTGATGGAACATTTCCTTGATTTGACCGTTAAGCATATATTTTAACTATAATTTTACCTTTAATGATCTTACTTAATTCTTACCCAATTTACTTAAAACGATTTTAGTAAACTTACTCGCGTATAAAAATCTAGTATATACTAAAAACTAATGTGAAATGTACAAGTCCTTTAAGCATGAAATGTACAAGTTCTTATAACACATATTAATTTTTACCAAATTTCATTTTAACCACCTAAAGTTTCTATCTTTTAACTTATACCCCACATCAAAGTTTTCGTTTTCGTTTTCTTGACACTAAACTTTTAAGTTTTCATGTTTTCATCAAATCAGCTTTCACACGGTTTTGGTTTTATTTTTAAAACAAGTCTTTTAAGCATAAAATATACAAGTTCTTATAGCACATATTAATTTTTACCAATTTTTTTTATCCCCCTAAAGTTTCTATCTTTTAACTTTTACCCCACATCAAAGTTTTCGTTTTTGTTTTCTTGACACTAAACTTTTAGATTCTCATGTTTTCATCAAACAACTTTCACACAGTTACGATTTTACTTTTAAAACAAGTCCTTTGCTCATGAAATATAGAAGTTCTTATAGCATATACTAATTATCATTTTAACCCCCTAAAGTTTCTATCTTTTAACTTTTACCCCACATCAAAGTTTCCGCTTTCATTTTCTTGACACTAAACTCTTAGGTTCTCATGTTTTCATCAAACAACTTTTACACAGTTACGATTTTACTTTTAAAACAAGTCCTTTGAGCATGAAATATACAAGTTCTTATAGCACATACTAACTTTTACCAATTTTTATTTTAATCCCTCAAGTTTTTATGTTATAGCTTTTACCCCACATCAAAGTTTTCGTTTTCATTTGCTTGACACTAAACTTTTATATAGTTATTGACATTAATATAGTTATTGTTTATGTTTTTATACATTTTATTATTCTTTTACAACTTTTTTATATTGCTACATATTTAGTTGTTGTTTTTCAAGTTTGGGTTCGAATATTTGACATAAATTTGGGTCCAAAAATTTATCATGTAAAAAGCATATTTCGCGGCAACGCGCGGGGTGAAATAACTAGTTAACTACTGGATTCATTAAATATGCTGTAAACATCAAAAGTTAAAATTTTATATCATTTGAGAAATAGCTTTTTTTTAAAAGGCGAATTTCGCTGGAAACTTCGTGTCGCGATTCGACAGCGGGAGGTCTAGCATACGTTGTTTTAACCGGGTCCGCGCTAAAGAGCTCACTCGAAGTAGAAATGCCTATTTCAAATACCCGATGGGGAAAACCCCCTACTAATCCGCCGAAGGCACGACGATTAATAGGGGTAAACCTTGCTCCGTCAGACTTGAACCTGAGTATACCTAAGCCAACCCTCATATAGGGACTTCCTATGTCCCCTAAAGGTTTGAACACAAGACCTCTTGAATGAGGGATGAGTGGATGACCTTTCAACCATCACGAGATATAGCTTATAATGCATTAGAAATGATACATCGGTAATTCGGTATTGTACGTCCGTCAAACTACTACATTTGAATGAATTATATGAGACATAGTTTTGTTCTGTTTTCCAGGGTCTTGAATTATAATTTTTCCCTTCTTACAAAAGAAACATAATATAAAGTAAGAAAAAGTAGTCACACATGATTAAGCTAAATTATGGGGTAATTATGAATCACTATCCCATGCTTTGCTCTTTAAAGATAAAAAAGTCAGAAAAAAAAGTTTATATGATTTTGTTATATATAGCTCAAGTTGATTTTTTTTTCTCTTCTCAATCTTTATTATAGATATTTTATTTCATAGAATGGGGACGTTATGATGAATAATTCCACCCTATAGACAAAAGGGGGATTTATTGAAGTAAATTAGTTATGTCATTGGATGCTAAAAGTGATCTTAACACATCATATTTCCATCTTCGACTTAAAAGGATATATATGTCAAACACATTGGCCCTATCTCCTTCTCTTTGCATTCTTTTTGTTTCCTCTAGTATTTTTTTGTCTTCCATTCACTTGTACTTGTGATTTTTTCTTAATGTAAACCAAGTTGTGATATTTGTCTCTGACAACAAAATAGGATAAAATGATACTAATTTTTCAAAAATGTATGTCGATCTGTAACTGATGATTTTCCAGTTTATGCATTCAATTTTCAAATTTTGATTTAAATATTTATATAAAGTAATGATTCTTTGAACATTATATTTGGTGGTTATATAAGAAGTTTTACAGAAATTTATGAACTTATATTCGTTATTTTATAATTTTTGTTTATGATAGTCTTTTTGCATTTTACTGCACAGCAACACATGTTTTAATTATATGATAAAAATAATGTATTAGAAATGATCATCGACTTAAAGTGTTTTAAGTTATCATCATCGACGAACAAACTATAAATAAATATGTTCGTATGTGTGATATATTTTGTTTGAAAGAAACATATATTTGTGTAATGCATTATGGATTGTCTTAGTTATATAATAATTGATGGGATAGTGAACTAATAGTAATAATTTTGATAGGTTAGTATAGGGATGTGTATGGGTGGAAAACCGGCCCGAACTGGGTTGACCCGTGAATGTTTGGTTCGGGTGGGTCACGGGCGGAACACGGGTTTTCTTAACATGTTCTCGGTTTTTGACATCACCCGACCCGGCCCGGCCCGTCGCTAGTATGGAACATTTTTTGTAAAGTTAGTTTCGATTGAGACGTGCTGGAGGCAATTTTAACCAGCGATTTGTTGGACCTCCAACCCCCTTCTCATGGAAAATACCTTGAGATGAGAAACCCAAGACTCGAACCCGAGACCTTGGGGAAACTCACCTCCGGGGCCCATATAGTGGATTTAAAAGATACCCCTGGCCAACCCACCTAAGTGGATGGAACTAAAAGGACTCATGCGCATGCTTAGCTACCAGCTTAATTAATTTGAAAGATGAAATGGTGTAAACAATAAAAAACGACTAAAACGGATAAGATTTTTTCAATTCAAGTTACTAAAGGGGTGTGAGTCTTTTCGACTAAAATACATGGAACTTAAATGAGGCCAGTTTTCTGTAACAAAACTTTTGAACTTTTTCTTACCTCGACGATTGGACGTAGCAGTTGTTAAAAATCTCTAGATAAAAAAGTTTGTGGTGGGTATAGTATCAATTTATATCACTATGTTTTCCGTATTCAATAATAGCAAAAGTTGTTCAATATGTTCGTAATGCTAGCTTGTTATATATTTAATTATGATCCACAAATTCTTCCAAAAAAGTGCTTTTATGTTTATATTTGAACACGACCCTACCACTAAATCACAATTCATTTAAAACTCCGACCTTTCTAAATGTCAATACGAGCAATAAAGTTACATTCATTCAATAAGCGTTGATTCTAATAATCTTGAAACAAAACAGCTAAATTCTATCGATCACTTGTCCTAAATGAGGCGATGAGCATTAATAAAGAGAAATAGTAGATGCCATGGAAGTTTAAAAATGAAATGTTGCTTTGACTAGATTAATTTTGTGTTTCTACATTAGAAGATCGACAGAAATTGATAAACACCTATGGAAACTGTTTCACCTAGAATGACATTTCAATCCAAGTGTCGAATTAGTCATTGTGCAACCCTTTATGCCTTTATCGAAGTTGCCTTATATCATATAGTGAAACAAAAACAAAAGAATAGAATATGTGCGTTCTGTAATATCATATATATACACTCAAAATTAAAAAACATATATTGTAAGTCAGTAATAATCCAAGCATATATTCACATATCGTATCGATTGCATAACTTTTTGGAATTAGATAAGAAATCGCAAGTACAATATCATACGTTAAGTTGAATGTTCGACTTTTCGAGTTACAAAATTTTTTGATCGAATATAAGTTGATAGGACGTGTACAATACATCCTCTAAAAAGGTAGAATAGATGCCAAGGACTTATCAAATCCACTCATTTAGAATAAAAGCTAGCGTACGTATGGATGTGTGGTAAGAGTATTAAATTAAAATAATCATCATATATCATATATAATCATATATAAGCAACTTAATTAGCTTATGTTTTCGTAAGAGTTAACTGTTTCGAGATCGGAAGTTTCAGTAGTTATTATCGGGGATTTGAATTATGCTACATATGGGAACATGTGATGTATTCGGATAATGGATAATTAAGTTGTAGAAGAGATCTAGGAATATGTAGTTTTGTTTTAATTCTATACAAGTATTTTTAATCAGGCGTTGCCCCGGGAGAAAAACAAAACTCTAATGACAAAAGTTAAAAAACATTAAGCCGAAAAACGAAATTTGCATGACAAAAGTTAAGAAAACAAAAGTTGTGGTCAAGAGTAAAGAAAATGAAATGTTGATAACATAATTTAGAAACCAAAAGTTATGTGGTAAAAATCAAATAAAAGAAAACTTTCAAAGCGAGACTTAAAAAACACAAACTTATGTGGAAAAAATTACAAAAGTTAAGAAACTTAAACTTGTGGTCAAAGTAAAGAAAATGAAATTTGTAACAAATTTAGAAACCAAAAGTTATGTGGTAAAAATCAAATAAAAGAAAACTTTCAAAGCGAGACTTAAAAAACACAAACTTATGTGGAAAAAATTACAAAAGTTAAGAAACTTAAACTTGAAGGGAGAGAAGGTTCGTTTTTGGATTTTTTTTTAGCTTGTTTTTTTGATTTTTTTCTTTTTTTCACTATTTTCATTCTTTTTTTAATTAACTCATTCCACAAAAAAAAAATTAAAAATAATAAAAAATAAAAAGTTCTAATCCGAGTTAGTGGCCTATACATACAAGGGTACGGTACGGGATTCGCCCTTAAGGATATTAATAAGGGGTAGCTGGTGGGGGTGATAGGTCATAGGGGTGATCGGTCATAGGGGGTGATCGGTGATGGAGTGATCTACCCAACGGGCTCCGCCTTTAGCCATCATGGCTTCGCCATAAACTGACAGGCTTCGCTTATAGCTTACGGGCTACGCCCTTTGAAAAAAAATTATTTTTAAAAATTTTTTAATTTTTTTTTTGTAATTAGTTAATTAAAGAGAGAATGAAAAAGGTGAAAAAAGGAAAAAAAAAAAAAACAAGCTAAAAAAAATAAAAAACGAACTTCTCTCTCTTCTTCTCTCCTTAAGGTACTTCTCTTTTGATCTCTATCCTATATATATATATATATATATAATTTGTAATTGTATGTTTTGACTAGCTACTTGTGTCTTTTTAGCGTATTTTAATATAATTTTGTCGTTCCCAAAAAAAAGAAAAATCCAGAGAATAGACATGATATTTAAATCACAGATCATATTGTTCGAGAGTTATTTTTTAGATAAACGTGTGTTTAATTTATATATGTTGGTATGTGATCACGTTATAATAAACGCATGTCCGGAAGTAATTTAAGCCTACGGGGTCACACGAAATGACACGGTAACTCTATACTATTAATTATTATATTAAAGTAATATATTAATTAATTTGATCACGAAATGATTAATTTAAATAAATTAAAGGGTTAATTTTATTTAATTAATTAAAAGGAGGTTAAAATGTGAAATTAGGAAATTAGAGTTGGGCCGAAAATTTCAAGGCTTGGAAAGCCTTGAGATTACTTGCCCACCAAGGATAAAAACCCTAGATATATCCCTATATAAAGGGGGCTTAATTCCAAGGGTTTATATATTCCTTCACATAAAAATTCTCTCATCTCTTCCTCTCTTATTTGGTTCGGCCGTAGGTAGCAAGTCAAGGGGTTCTTGGTTTTGCTTTGGTTCGACTTTTAGAGGGTACAAGCAAAGGGTTGTTTGATCGTGATCGGGGTACTAGCATACGGTATAAGGGGTGTCTAGTGTGCGATCGTGAAGGGGTTTTACTTTAAACCCTACAACAATAATAATCTTATTATTATTGATTTTATTGGAAGCTTTGCATAAGGTACATGTTTCGATTCTCTCTTTGTTAATTAATGTGATTGCATATTCGATTCTTCCGTTGCGCATACTCGTGATTATATGTGAATATTTATATGATTTATGTTCGCATATTCTAACAGTGGTATCAAAGCCACATATGTGATCTATTAGTTACAAAGATCAAAACTTGAAGGGGGGTTAAGGGTTGGTTGATTTTTAATTGTTAAATAATTAAAAGTTGTTTTCTTATTTTTTTTAATTAAAAATCGGATTAAATTAAATAAAAATAAGAGTTTTTTTTTGTTTAATTAAAATTAACCTAATTCAATGGAGATTGAAACCCTCATGGCAAGTTTTGAGTTAGTGAATTGACATGATTTATTTGTATAAATTGCATGTTTTGTGTATCTTAATTATTTAAAGTTGTTAAATAAAAGTAAAATCACAAGAATTCATGAAAATTACTTGTGATTTTTACTGATATATAGAGATATATTTAACAAATGATGATCCAATAATTAGGGTTAATTATTAGATAATTGTGTGACTAAGTGAATTTTTTCGTGTGATTTTTCTGATTTGCGACAGTTCACTAAAAATTTCATATCTTTTAATCTGTAATGAGTTAGAAGTTGTTCTTTGGACAGTAGGTGCTTGACACATAGGGCTACAAGCTGAATCGGACCAGAAACAGGGCTAAACAGGTCGTGAAGCTGCTGGAAATTTCCAGTCAGCATGTTTATGTGAATTACTTGTTAACTAAATTGTTCAAAGGCTTACGCAATCAAGGCAACTTGATGTATATGGTCCTCTTCTTCGGAGGGGGGAGCCGGCTTTAAACATATGCATGAACCATAGTGACCATGTTTAGGTGGCTACCTTAACTTGTTACATGATTAATTAGTTCGGTAATTAGTAAGTTTATTAATTTTTGCGTGTTTATAAAGAGCTATAAAGGTGATGCAAAAATTATTTTGGAGAAAAGAATAAACTTGACTAAGAACTATCGAAATATAGATTTCTTTGATAAAATTGGAGTCTTACAACCTTGAGATACACCGGATCGAGAGTTGAGATTGAGAACTGGTTTAGACCTCCAATCCGGTGGATCTAACCCTATTTTTTACTTTCGGGCCGGAGGTCCCTTCCACTTCGGTGGATCTGGAAGCAGCCTCCCTACCTTTGAGTAGGGGTAAGGTCTGTCTACATCATACCTCCCCCATAGCCCGGCTTATGCTGGGATTGGGTACCCTTGTTGTTGTTTGTTGTTGAGTCTTACAACCTTGAGATACACCGGCTCACCCATTTGAACAAACTCTAAGAGAGGTATAAGTCGGAGTGCGCTAGCCTCCTAAAAGGGCAGGTTTTTAATTGCGTCCTTCGCAAACCTTTGCCCTTGCGCTTCTTTGTGCGTTCAAATGGAGCTACCGAGCTCTCTTGTGTTGCTAAGACTATAAAATGATTTTATTAAACATTATGTTATGAAGATTTGCATGAGTCTTCATACATAAACTTTTGATTCACATCAAATGCATTACTCATTTAAAGTTAAGTCATTGCCACCCACTTTGCTAAGAACACTTGCCAGTGCTTTTCGCTCCTACGTGAGACCGTAGGCGAATTGTATCTCTTCAAGGTAAATTACCACTCCACCGTGAGACCAGTGGTGGACTATTTACATGTTCTTAATTGAGCGACTTAAAACGAGTTAAGAGGTGATATCCTTGACCCGTGGCATAAGATGGGACAAAACATGTTTACAAAACACTTAATACCCCTTTAAAGTGTTGTTGTAAGTTCCATATCTCTAGGAATTGCATGAATGCAATTATTGATCGTCGATTACCTTTTGAGTACCGTCATTTCTAGTTGATCAACAGATGAAATGATTGTATGTCAATTGGATCCTAGCCTTAATGAAATTAATTGTTAAATGAATTTAACAAGGGTAAATTACATTTCTTAAGGATTATTTAACGAAAAAACCGATAATTGAACTTTTGTCTGTTTTGTAGATGGCAACAACAAATCCTTCTCAAAACATACACCAATCGGCTTTCAGGTCGATGCTGGAAAGAGAAAAACTTTCTGGACCTAACTTCAATGATTGGTTTCGTCAGCTAAGAATAGTTCTAAGTGCTGAAAAGAAAACTGAAATCCTTGAAGAGCAGACACTCGTTGTTCCGGGAGCTAATGCTACAACTGAAGAGTTGGCTGCATACACTGCTGCGTATGATAGACACAATGTGGTTGCTTGTCTGATGTTGGGAAGCATGAATGCTGATCTTCAAAAGCAATTTGAAAATTATTTTCCTCGTGATATGATTATCGAGCTCAAGTCTTTGTACGAAAAGCAAGCGGGAGTGGAGTTGTTCGACCTAGTTGACACACTTCATGACTTGCGACACAAGCAAGGAACACCGGTTAGTCCTCATATACTCAAGATGAAGAGGTATTTTGAGAAATTGGAAAGGTTGAATTATGCTTATCCTCAGCCTATTGCTATTGGCATGATTCTCAAGTCTTTATCTAAGGATTTTGAGGAATTTGTGCGCAATTACAATATGCATAGCATGAATAAAACCATTGCTGAACTTCATGCCATGGCGAATGAGTATGAAAAGAAGCTTCCAAAGAAGTCTGCCACACCCTAAGTTCTCACGATCAAAGGGGGAAAGATCCAGAAAGGGAAACAACCAAAAGGAAAGGGCAAGAATCAAGGTAAAGGAAAGCAAGTTGCTACTCCTAAACCTAAGAAGACCCCTCCAGCGAAAAAGGAACATCCCGCTAAGGACCAAACATGTTATCACTGCAATGAAGTGGGACATTGGAAGCGGAATTGTTCTAAGTATCTAGCTGAGTTGAAGAAGAAGCAAACTGGTTTGACCAGTACTTCAGGTATCTTCACAATTGAATTATATTACTTTTCTAAGCGTAATTCATGGGTTTACGACACCGGGTGTGGTACTCATATCTGTAATTGTTTACAGGGGCTTAGAAGGAGAAGGAAACTGAAACCAGGATCTTTACAACTGTTCGTGGGAAATGGCCTACCGGCAGCTGTAGAAGAAATAAGCGACTATCATTTAGTTTTACCTACTGGTTTAGTCATTGTTTTAGACAACTGTCATTATGCACCGTCTATTACTAGAGGTGTCATTTCAGTTTCTTTGTTGAAAAACAATGGATTCATTAATGTTTTTAATGATATTGGTATTTCAGTTTCACGAAATAATGTTCATTATTTTAATGCTATTGCTTGTGATGGTATTTATGAAATTGATATGCATGGTTGTGATTCAAAGGATAATTCAATGTATAATGTTAGCAAACGAGTCAAGACCAATTTGGACTCGACTTATATTTGGCATTGTCGTCTTGCTCATGTTGGCAAGAAACGCATTGAAAGGCTTCAAAGAGATGGAATCTTACAAACAAATGATGATTCATTTGACGAATGCGTATCTTGTGTTTCCGGCAAAATGACAAGAAAACCTTTTCCAAATAAACCGGAGAGAGCAAAAGAACTACTTGGACTAATACATACGGATGTATGTGACCCATTTAGACATGTGTCAAGGAAAGGTGCTAGCTACTTCGTCACTTTTACGGATGATTTCAGTCGTTATGGTTATGTTTACTTGCTTAAACATAAACATGAAGTCTTTGAAACATTCAAGGAATTGAAAAGTGAAGTAGAGAATCAACTCAGTAGAACCATCAAGATTCTTCGTTCGGATCGAGGTGGTGAATACTTAAGCCAAGAGTTTAAAAATTATCTTAAAGCTTGTGGAATAGTTCAACAGCTTACTCCTCCATATACTCCACAGCATAATAGTGTATCGGAGAGGAGAAATCGAACCTTGTTAGAAATGGTTCGATCAATGATGAATCATACAACTTTTCCTTTTTCGTTTTGGGATTATGCCCTAGAGACTGCTGTTCGCATTCTCAATATGGTTCCAACCAAGAAGGTTGACAAGACACCGCATGAATTGTGGCATGGGAGTGTTCCCAAGTTGTCTTACTTAAAGGTCTGGGGATGTGAGGCACTCGTGAAACGAGATACGCCTGACAAAATCGAATCTAGATCTGTTAAGTGCATCTTTGTAAGGATACCCAAAGGAAACAATGGGTTACTACTTCTACTTTCCTACCGAAAACACTGTTAAGGTATCTCGATTTGCTGAGTTCCTTGAAAGGAAACTCATATCTCAAGAAGACAGTGGGAGGATTGTTGAACTTGATGAGGCTCAAGAAGATGTGTCAACTTCTGAAAATACTAGCAATCATCAACTTGGGGGGGAAAATGTTCAAAGAGATGAATCTCAAGATGAACTTCAAGTTGAAGATGAAGCGATTCCACTTCGTAGGTCCTCAAGGACAATACGTTCTCGTGAAAGATTAAATCTTATGATTGAGTCTGAAGAACACGTAGTAGGAGACTTAAATGAACCTCCTAATTTCAAAGCTGCATTATCAGATCTGGAATCTGAAAAATGGCTTGAAGCTGCGAATGTGGAAATAAAATCCATGAAAGATAATCAAGTCTGGAACTTGGTTGATCTTCCACCAAATGGTAGAACCGTTGGGTGTAAATGGATCTTCAAGAAGAAGACCGACATGGATGAAAATGTACACACCTATAAAGCTCGTCTAGTGGAAAAAGGTTATACTCAACTTTTCGGAGTTGATTATGAGGAAACCTTTTCTCCCGTTGCGGACATTAGAGCTATTAGGATTATCTTAGCCATAGCAGCGTACTATGACTATGAGATATGGCAAATGGATGTCAAAACCGCTTTCTTAAATGGTTTTCTAGATGAGGAAGTCTATATGGTACAACCAGAAGTTTTTGTCGATCCAAAACATCCCGACAAGGTATGCAAACTTCAAAGGTCCATTTATGGATTGAAGCAAGCATCAGGGAGTTGGAATAAAAGGTTTGATGAAGAGATCAAAAAGTTTGGTTTTGCTCAAAATCCTGATGAGCCATGTGTATATCGCAAAGCTAGTGGGAGTAATGTTACTTTCCTTGTCTTGTATGTAGATGACATATTGATAATAGGAAATCACATTCCAATGTTGAAGGACGTTAAATCTTATCTTGGAAAGTATTTTGCTATGAAAGACTTGGGTGAAGCTGCATTTATTCTTGGAATCAAGATCTATAGAGATAGAAGTAAACGGTTGATTGGATTAAGTCAAAGTGCTTATATAGATAAAATCTTGAAGAGATTCAAGATGGAGAATTCTAAGCACAGTAATTTGCCGATGCAAGAAGGACTTAATTTATCTAGCAAGAACGGTGCTTCTACACCTGAAGAGGTGGAGCGTATGAAAAGAATTCTTTATGCTTCGGCTGTGGGATCTATCATGTGTGCGGTAAGATGCACTAGACCTGATATTGCGTTCGCGCAAAATATAGTTAGTCGTTATCAGCAAAATCCTGGAGAGGATCATTGGACTGCTATGAAGAACATTCTGAAGTACATGCGTGCTACTAAAGAATTATTCTTGGTGTATGGAGGAAATCCCGATGCAGAGCTCAAAGTAACTGGATACTGTGATGCTGGATTTCAGACTGATAAAGATGATACAAAATCTCAGTCAGGATATGTCTTCACTTTAAATGGAGGTGCAGTAGATTGGAAGAGCAAGAAACAATCTACAGTTGCTATGTCTGCTACAGAGTCTGAGTATATAGCTGCTTCGGATGCAGCCATGGAAGCTGTCTGGATCAGAAAGTTTATTTCTGGGCTTGACGTGATGCCCTCAAATAACTCACCTATGGATCTGTACTGTGATAATTCGGGAGCAATTATCATTGCCAATGAACCTGGAGTTCAGAAAGGTGCCAAACATTACCAAAGAAGATATCACTATGTTCGTGAGCGAATCGAATCACGTGAAATCAATTTACTCAAAGTTCACACAGATTGTAACTTAGCAGATCCTTTTACAAAGGCTTCGTCAAAAGGAAAGCTCAATAAGCATGCCGAGGGCATAGGTCTTAGATTTTGCTAGTTATATCATGTAAATCTGTGATTGGTATTTGGATAATGGGATGTTAAACGATTGTTATTTTAATAAATGAATTTTGATACTTGGTATGAATGTTTCATTTTATAATAATTGTGTCCTATATTTGCATGTTTTAATCCATGAATATGTTTTGATATATTCTAAACGTCCATTGTCAATTAACTATATGGGAATATAGTTAAACTAAGACAAATGTGAGAGATTGGTTGAAATATTTAAGGGAATATTTGGAGATGGTCTGCCAAACTCACATGGTATTCAAAGAGGTGAATATCGGACTTACCCCACGTAACGAATTGTCATTTTATGGATCGACGTCATTAAGTGAAATTCATGAAATGGTTGCTTTATTTATCCTTAGACTTAAGATACAAGCAGGTTATGCATGTGTGGATTGCATTTTCTAGATATAGTTCTAACTGTCCTGAACAAGGTAGTAATAAAGGGCTATTTTCAGAAATGTAGTGAAACGACATGACTAACATGTGTAGTCAATATAGGATTTGTTCCTTCAATTTGCAACTGAAGTATGATACCATTTGGCGCCCTCATTGATTAATTAAGATGTTTATATGCGCATACCCAAATAAACTCAAGAGGTGGTCTTGACTAATTTGGTAATCTTGATTAATTGTAGAAATGAGAAACAGAATCGTTAAATTATGAAATGACATTGATCCATATTCATAATTAACAAGGGTATCTGAAACAAAGGGATATTAATGACTAAATCATTTCAAAATATAATTTAAGAAACTATCCTTAAATTTTTCCGGGAGCATTGGCGTGTTGTTAGACGTTAACCAATGTTATTGCCTTTATGATAACATGCTCAAGTGGGAGCTGTTGGTATGTGATCACGTTATAATAAACGCATGTCCGGAAGTAATTTAAGCCTACGGGGTCACACGAAATGACACGGTAACTCTATATTATTAATTATTATATTAAAGTAATATATTAATTAATTTGATCACGAAATGATTAATTTAAATAAATTAAAGGGTTAATTTTATTTAATTAATTAAAAGGAGGTTAAAATGTGAAATTAGGAAATTAGAGTTGGGCTCTAATTCCTAATGGGTTGGGCCGAAAATTTCAAGGCTTGGAAAGCCTTGAGATTACTTGCCCACCAAGGATAAAAACCCTAGATATATCCCTATATAAAGGGGCTTAATTCCAAGGGTATATATATTCCTTCACATAAAAATTCTCTCCTCTCTTCCTCTCTTATTTGGTTCGGCCGTAGGTAGCAAGTCAAGGGGTTCTTGGTTTTGCTTTGGTTCGACTTTTAGAGGGTACAAGCAAAGGGTTGTTTGATCGTGATCGGGGTACTAGCATACGGTATAAGGGTGTCTAGTGTGCGATCGTGGAGGGGTTTTACTTTAAACCCTACAACAATAATAATCTTATTATTATTGATTTTATTGGAAGCTTTGCATAAGATACATGTTTCGATTCTCTCTTTGTTAATTAATGTGATTGCATATTCGATTCTTCCGTTGCGCATACTCGTGATTATATGTGAATATTTATATGATTTATGTTCGCATATTCCAACAATATATAATCCTATAATCTTGAAAAATAAATTTAATACATCACTATATAGCAAACCATTAAAGTCGTTCATCGAACAAGAATCATAAATATAGTCTTTTAAGAATCATAACTAGTAGTTTACAAGAAAGTTGAAAGGAATATAAGAAGTAGTGATTGTCATTGTTAGGAAACAATCGATGGACATTATTCCGTTTAGAAGTGAATTTTAGAAGCACCGGTAGTCATTGTTTTGATTTATGCTTGTATGTAAATTATTTCCTTAATTTTGTTGCAAAAGCTTGATAACTTGCAACTTCTAAACCAGTCTATAATTGCCTGCATATTTATAGGGGTGTTTGAGATTGCGTTTCTAAAACTGATCTTACGTTTAAAAACTACGTATTGAAAAAAACATATCCCAACCTGTTTGTCCAAAACTGTGTGTTGTTTTTGTGAAAACGTAAATAATTAATTTTTTTGCCAAACATTTTTATATCATTAATTGCGTTATGCAAACGCAATAATCAAATAATTACTTCAAAACTCAATCCAAACACCCTCTTATAGTCGCATATATTTTGTGTGGCACATACCAATTAAGCGATACAAATTGAAACCTTAGAAATTTTCAGTAAGACAATACTTATATTTTCAACAAACGATTAGCGAATTATATTGGATTGTGCATTTGAGCTTTTCAATACATAGTATGTTACCATTTTATTGCTTCAATTCACAGATCTTTACAAAAAAGTTACAAAAAGAAAAATGAATTCCAGTCCCATACCCATGACAATGTTTTCATTGAAGAACCGAAAGTCATGCATGGAGTGAAATATATTGATTATTGTGTTTGTGAAAAGTTATTCGAATGCGGGAAATCGAACTAGAATGTCATATTGTTTTATCAACATAATCATATATGAATAGTCGTCGTATGTGGTATGATTGGCATTGCAATAATTTCAGTATCAAGGTCGTCATGGCTTTGAATTCCATTGGCATGAGGAGACAACTTCAATTCTTTGATTTATTCTATGCCCTACTTGATGTGTTTGTTTGATTACCACTTTATCTTTTCTGTTTACCTTTTCAATTTATTTTTGGTGGAATGTTTTATTATTCTGGAACTTAAATACTCATGCTATATATGTATGAGAGGGAAGGGGCTTTATTTGTTTATTTATTGTTTATGGTATTAGCAAAAACAATATATATTCTCTTGGAACGAAAGAAATTAAATTTGTTCCACAAAACATTTGGTCAATTAGTAAGTATATTTCTTGAGTTTAGAAAGAAGCACCGTGAAGTCACACAAATGGGTATTGACTCGTAATTCCTAAAGACCATAACAAACTTTGACTAAGACAATATCTTCATAATAACTGAGATGCTACAGTAACTACGTTAAATTGCTAAGAATATTAATATATATACATATACATTATTTTTTATTTTCAATAGAAGTGCAACACTAATTTTACAACAAACAAAGGATTTATTGATCAATTTCACGTGATATCTTGATCTGAAAACGTATTTTTGTTGACGTGACAGTTCATGTAGAGTAACGGGGCAGTCCATGTCCGCAGCCACATTGGCATGTTTCTTAGACAAATTTTTTGACAAACCTACAATTCAATTTTTTGAGAATCGGTCACAACCACCACTATTATCCACCACAAACCAGGTTTTTTACATGGATTGCTACATTGAAGTGAAAAAAGTCACTCCCTAATTGAGTTGACATTGGTCAGTACATTTTTTTTGTCATGAAATCAATCTTACCTTTGTATTGTAAAAAGTATATTTACTTTCACTTTCTTGACGTTTTCTCCTATAAATAATCTATAAATTGCATCGTTACTGTTGAAATAAACACCTTGATTGCTCTAATTTACTTTGTTTGTATGTTTTATATATTTAGAAGGACTTGTCTTGCCAATATAAGGAAGCTAAACTCTGAGGACTAAAGCTGGACAAGGAAGAAGTAGAGGGGAGAAGAAGGAAGATTGGCTGCTTATATATTGAAGCTGCTGCTACTGTTTAGGGTTACAACACAATTTCCTAAATTTGCCGTTTATAACCGTTACACCCAATTATCACCACAATCACCATGTTTGATCTGATCATTATTCTGATTATGTAATATCTTGTGTTTGTCCCTTAATCCTTCACCTTTGTGTTGGTTTATTGTAATCTCTCCAGTATTTCTATTTTGATTGTTAAGAACTTTCATAAATTAATCAAGATGAATCAATCATTCGACTACATGTGTGTTTGATTGTTGTTATTTCTTCACGGTATCAGAGCTTAGGCTCGATGACATCTATCTTTTGATTCATCCTTTTGGCTGTCTAAATCTTTTCTTCAAAACTTCTTTTAGGGTTTTTTATTTATCCTTTTATTTTAGGGTTTTTCCTGGGTTTGTTTCTAAAAAAAAAAAAAAAAAAATTTTTTTTTGATTAATCTTTATTTTTCTTCTTTTAAATCCTTTAGTAATACAATATTACTCTTTTGAAAAATCCTTTGTCTCCTCCTTCATTGAGTTCAACCTTTCTTATAAGGACTGGATTCTTGAAGACTGGTTGAGAATATTGACTTCTTCTTTGTCCATTCCAGGACATTGATAATCTGTGTTGCCTTCAGATGATTATGGAATTACTGTTGGCGACCCCACTGTAAGTCTCTTTACCTACCCTCTCTGTAGCAAACTGCTCTACACTTAGAGTGCTCTTTGTGTAGAGAGCTTGGCCTATAGGTTGGGATCTCTTCGTTAATGCATTAGGTTTATCTTTGAAGTTGCTTCTGTCTTTGTGATTTGTGTTTCTTGTTTGTCTAAGGTGGTTTGTGTTTTACTGCATAAATCTTATCTGTTCTTTCTTATTATCTATCTGCTAACCCTTTCTTGGTAGAAGAGAAGGTCCTTGAGTATACTTGTCAAGGCACTTCAGTGTCCTTGAATCTGGCCACTGATCTTGCACCTTTTAGGGTTTCTTGTGTTATCTTTCTTGCTGCTTAGGTTCTGTATCTCTATTGTGTTGTTGTTGTCTTTATCTGTTCACTATGGACGATTATTTGGATGAAAATTTGAGACCTGTTGGTGATAATGGTATTTTGAATGATGAGTATGCTCTTGGCACTTTGATTAGTAGGCTAGATTTTAGTGACCCTTTGTACTTACATGCTACCACTGGAACACCATTAATAAACTTAAAACTAAAAGGGACCGAAAATTATAAAGTATGGTCTTGTGCTATGGAACTTGCCCTTGAAACAAAAAACAAAATTGGGTTTATAAATGGAACTTGTTTGAGACCTGAGGATAATGATGTGCTTGCCAAACAATGGGATAGATGTAATTTTGTTGTTCTCTCTTGGTTTCTTGTTTCTGTGTCTGAAGAGGTTTATATGAGTCCCAAATATATAGATGAATAACAAACCCGACTGGCAAGTACAACTAATCTTGATGGACAAGTTCAGTTTACGATCCAGATATGGATAACAAGAAACAATTGACAATATGAATAATGCAAGAACAAATGGCAGAAACTATATAAAGATATATATATAAATATAATCAAGTATGTAGCATTGAGACACGTTGTTTTCTAATGTATTTGATTTATTGATGTATAAACAAATACAAGGATTGTTGCGGAACAAAGATAAACACCAAAGTGTAAGTATCTAAACAATCCCGAAAAACAAGTGATCTAATTGACTTGGAAATACTCGTAAGTTTACTTAGAGTATATCTCACAAGTTGCAATGCAAAGTTTCAAGCCTTTTGCAAGTTGTGAGAAGACTTTGTATTTATAGACCAAGTCCATGATGATGTGGACAAGATCGTACAAATGTGGTTGTGAGCATTTAAGGAATTAAACCATAATTCCTTACATGCTGCACTTGGAAGAGTATATAAGTTACTTGATGTGACTTATAGTACTAGGTTCCAAGCCTATACTTTGTACCTTTTGTTAATAGATAAATCTATTAACCGGATAAAGGTGTAAAGTAAAAGTTTTCCTCGTAATCAGTGTAAAGTGTTGTAAATACTTTACACTGAGATGCTTCAGTCTTCGATCTGGTAGAATCACTCTGATGCTCGCTTCTGAGGTGATTCTCTTCTTCATACTTCAGTCTTTGACTTCAGAATGAATGCTTCAGATTTATCTCGATCTGAACTGAAGTGAAGCTTCAGTGAAGGAATCCTGAGACATCTCAGAATTCTGATAAAACGTCTTCACTAAACTTCAAGCTATTTCTGAACAAATTATACTTGGTCGATTTTCGACCTAACAAATTCCCCCTATTTGTTCTGAAATAGTGCATGCATCTCAGACTTCTATCTATACATGTTTGTAAGTCTGAAATGCAAGTTTTTGTTTAAGTTGTAAAAATTTTCTAAGTACATCTTATAGATCATTGATGTCTCAGAATTTTACTTGTGGTTTTCTAACTTAAACTTATCATCTACTTATTGGTTACAAGTTGCAACATATATATACAAACTGAAATAATGTTACAAATGTAAATATATTACAAGTAAATGATAAATCTGAAGAAGAAAACTACTTCTTGGCAGGCCTTGAACCAGAAGGTGCCTCAGTGGGTTTTCTCTTCAGTGGAGAGTGATCCTTTTTGCCAAACAGCCTGCTTTCAATTTCTACCTTGGCTTGCATCTTTTGTTGAATTCTTGCTAACCATGCACCAGTCAAGGCAGACTTTGGCTTTCCTTTCAGAATCTGGATCATCTCCCTATGCTCTGAAATCCCAAATTCATGCACTGAAACCTGACTATATTCTTCAGTTGCCCTACCTTCTCTTTTCACAACCAAATCAAACAACTTCAATCCATCAGCCTTTGCAACTACCATATCAATGATTTTGGCTGGATGCGATCGATGGTTCATATAGTGATCATACTGAACCTTTTCATGGTTTCTTTGGAGTTCAGCAGCATCATCAGAAATTGGTTTGATTGAAGTATGGACGACATCACGAGAATCTTTCTTTGCAGTCCTTGTTCCAGTTCTGGGCTTCGTGGGTGGTCTGAACAACTCTTTCTCAACCTGCAGAACTCCAGCCAGAACCTCTTTCTTCTTTCTGGCCATTTCATTTTCTCTATTCTTCACTAAGTCATCAATGGACATCTTGAAGGTGAGATGGTCCAGCTTTTGTTCCAAAGGAGAGTAGTTCACCCCATATTCATAATCGAGCATTTCTTTAACTGCCTTCTGCACTCTTGGATCATGTTTGATTTTATGAAATCTTTCCAGTGAGAGACCAAGAGATGCAGCATCAATGTGATCAAGGGTTCCCATACTCTGGTGTTGAACCTTTCCCTTTCCTTATTCTCATTCCACATGATAAATTGGTTAGAGACTTGCTTCTGCAGAGTCTCTAACTTCTTGCTATCAGCATTTTGATCATGGAGTGGATAGCCTTGTTCATCAACATCTTCTCCAATAACCATACCAGAACCCTTAACAATTTTCTTTGGTTCTTCTCCCACTTTGGCCTTGCCTTTTCCTTTGTCCTTCTGAAGTTGTTCCCCCTGAACTGAGGCACTACCAGAAGGTACCTCAGCTTGCTTCTTGGTTGCTTGAATTAATTCTTGAGTACTTGCGAGCAAACCAATAGGCACACCACTACTTCCCCCTTTGGGAATCTCTGAAGGCAGTCTAGCATAGAGATCAATCGTAGATTTAAGTGCCTTCAGTGGTTCCCAACTTTGTTGTTCGAGGCACTAACAAATGTCTTTTGCCATTGTAGCAAACTGAGCCTTTAGTCTGAATGATGAACTAAGGTTCAGTGCTGTTTGATCCTTTAAGTCTTTTAACATCTTTCTGTCTTCTTCAGTGAAAGAAGCAGGGGGAGGAGGAGCAACAACATTATCCTTCTTCAGAATCATTAGAATTTCATCTAATTGCTTTGACTGATTCTGAACTGCACCTTCAAGCTTGGAAACTGAATTTTTAACTTCATGTACAGCCTTTTCCACCTTGTCATTTGTATCCTTGGTCAGTTCAGCAATCATCTTTCTAACCTCTTCTCCAACTTTCTGAGAGACAGACTCTGAAATCTGAGCAGCCAAATTCTGAGATAGCTCAGACTTCAGATCTTCCACAATACCAGCACTAATAGAAGTTCCAAGTTCTTTTTCATTGACACTTGGCTTCTGAACCAGCTAGTGTGGCTGAGACAGTTTTAGCAAATACCTGAATCATAGCAGAGGAGAGTTCAGGCTCATTTTCAGTAATTGTTGCCTTTGAGAAATCTCTACTATATTCTGGTACCGAAGCTTCAGGTCCAGCTTGATCATAAGCTTCTCCAAGTATATCTTTAAAACACAAGCTCAGAAATCTTGGGAAGGCAACATGTAGACTTCTCTTCCCTTTTAACTTTGTAATCAACTGAGAGAAGAGAATCTCAGCAAAGTCCACTTGCATCCCATTCCAGATATAATACCCCATCTCCACTTGGGGTATTGAAAGTTGGTCCAACCCTCCATGGGTGCCACCAAGACTTTCCACTATTTGAGTCCAGAAGAACCTCCAACAAATACCAAAACCAGACATGAAGATGTGTCCAGAGGTCTTCAAGTTTCCATCAGCATCCTCCATATCACCATGACCAGTGGCGACTAGAACCTCCCTAAAATTGACTCCTTTGAGTCTTTTCACAAACACCTGGGGAGGTTCGAGGTAGTTCAGATGAAGGGAAGTTCTGAACCCCTCAAGAGTGATGACACATTTCTTGGTGCCTTCATTGAGAGTAAAGGAGATGGATTGTTCATCCATATTCACCACTGCTGTATACCAGAATTCAAGCAAGTATCGATGATACATTGCCTGCGGATTAGCGGTCAGCGCATAATGGAAAGGGGATTGCTCCCAAAAACTGTTTAACCTTCCCATTAAGGTTTCAGATTTTACATTCAATTGAGCCAAAAAGTTGCTCATATTGAATCGGATTTGTGATGGAGTGAAGTTCTTTGGCCATTGAGCAGATGTTTTCACATCATTGGAAGGAGTGTATTCAAAGTTTATAAGCGACTTATGAGACATTTTAGATTTTGAATTGAGAGTGAAAATGAAAAGGAATATGAGGAGTTAATGAATTTGAAAGTAAAGATGAGAGAGATTGATGATTAGAGAGTAAATGAAAAACGAAGTAAATGAAAGAATGAATAAGGGATTTGTATTTAGGATGGAACAAAAAGGATTTTTCCAATTAAAAACAATTTCTGGGGTCACGTCCGCATTTAATGCAGAGACGTTTGAGGGACCCCACCCTGTACACTTTTTCAGTAAAAGTACTCATTTTCTTCTCTTTTTACGGCGCCACTTGTGTAACACATAAGCATGACCAATCCTAAGTTCAAAACCTAGTATGCAGTATGCCACGTGTACACACAATTGACCAAGTATCAAAGATATTTTGAAAAGATTTTTGTATTTCAGAGATGACTAAACAGATTCTGAGCATGGTCAGTTCCAAGGAACATCTGAGCACCTTTCATATCAGCCAAGGAACTAGTGTTGGCAGTTAGAGATCTGGTTAAGTCCTCCACCCTAAGAATAAGGCCTTGGACTTCGGTTTGGGTTTTCTCTAACTGTGCTTCCACATTGAAAGGAGGTGGGGGTTGTGCAGAAGCAGGAGCCACAAAAGGTAAACTACCAAGCCCTTTTAATACTTTGTTCATTTGAACATCTGTTGGACTCTCAGATTCTGTCTCAGAATCTAAGTCTTTTTCTGATGGGGCATCATAGTTAATCGGTGGTGGTATGTTGTGAATTTGTGGGTGTAGAAATTGAAGTGAAGGAGTGAAAGAGGGATCGGTTACATATGCGGGAGTGGTGCCTGGTGGAAAGATAGGATTTTGGTGAGATGGTGGTGGTGGAACATAAGGTGCATTATCTTGAATTTCTGGGGGAGGAGGGGCGTTTGCGAGGATGGGGGCTGGCTCAGAATCAGATTGATTCGCCTCCAATAAGCCCTCGTCAAACTCAAAGTCAGCAAGAGAATCGAGATTCTCCTGAGGTAGCTCATCGTCATCCCAGAAAGCATTCACTTTTGCGATCTGGTCAGATATGCCCTGGTTTGGGTCACTAGTACCCTCACCAGATTCTGGTTCAACAGCTGCAGAAGCAGTTGCATCGTCACCAGATTCAATGATTTCAACCGTAGGTACACTAACGGGTCCCACATTCTTTTGTGGCCCACTTAGTAACCTTTCTGAACCAGCTAGTGTGGCTGAGACAGTTTTAGCAAATACCTGAATCATAGCAGAGGAGAGTTCAGGCTCATTTTCAGTAATTGTTGCCTTTGAGAAATCTCTACTATATTCTGGTACCGAAGCTTCAGGTCCAGCTTGATCATAAGCTTCTCCAAGTATATCTTTAAAACACAAGCTCAGAAATCTTGGGAAGGCAACATGTAGACTTCTCTTCCCTTTTAACTTTGTAATCAACTGAGAGAAGAGAATCTCAGCAAAGTCCACTTGCATCCCATTCCAGATATAATACCCCATCTCCACTTGGGGTATTGAAAGTTGGTCCAACCCTCCATGGGTGCCACCAAGACTTTCCACTATTTGAGTCCAGAAGAACCTCCAACAAATACCAAAACCAGACATGAAGATGTGTCCAGAGGTCTTCAAGTTTCCATCAGCATCCTCCATATCACCATGACCAGTGGCGACTAGAACCTCCCTAAAATTGACTCCTTTGAGTCTTTTCACAAACACCTGGGGAGGTTCGAGGTAGTTCAGATGAAGGGAAGTTCTGAACCCCTCAAGAGTGATGACACATTTCTTGGTGCCTTCATTGAGAGTAAAGGAGATGGATTGTTCATCCATATTCACCACTGCTGTATACCAGAATTCAAGCAAGTATCGATGATACATTGCCTGCGGATTAGCGGTCAGCGCATAATGGAAAGGGGATTGCTCCCAAAAACTGTTTAACCTTCCCATTAAGGTTTCAGATTTTACATTCAATTGAGCCAAAAAGTTGCTCATATTGAATCGGATTTGTGATGGAGTGAAGTTCTTTGGCCATTGAGCAGATGTTTTCACATCATTGGAAGGAGTGTATTCAAAGTTTATAAGCGACTTATGAGACATTTTAGATTTTGAATTGAGAGTGAAAATGAAAAGGAATATGAGGAGTTAATGAATTTGAAAGTAAAGATGAGAGAGATTGATGATTAGAGAGTAAATGAAAAACGAAGTAAATGAAAGAATGAATAAGGGATTTGTATTTAGGATGGAACAAAAAGGATTTTTCCAATTAAAAACAATTTCTGGGGTCACGTCCGCATTTAATGCAGAGACGTTTGAGGGACCCCACCCTGTACACTTTTTCAGTAAAAGTACTCATTTTCTTCTCTTTTTACGGCGCCACTTGTGTAACACATAAGCATGACCAATCCTAAGTTCAAAACCTAGTATGCAGTATGCCACGTGTACACACAATTGACCAAGTATCAAAGATATTTTGAAAAGATTTTTGTATTTCAGAGATGACTAAACAGATTCTGAGCATGGTCAGTTCCAAGGAGATCTGAACCATCTCAGTCATTAAAATTCAACTGAAATATTTTGATATTCTGAAGTGCTTCAGTTAAATACATTTTTCTGAGCAAAAAGGTTCCCCCTCAAAAATGAAGGTTTATTTTATAATTTGAAAAATGTTTAACATTCCCCCTGAAGTGATGATCCATGAATTAATAAGTGCCAAGATAGTATCACTAAGGCGTTCGATAGCTAGGCGAGCAAAAATTGCATGGATCGCTCAGACTGGTGAACCAGATCAGTGTCACTGAGGCGTTCATAACAAGATTACCAGTCTAAGGATTTAACATACCCAACTCACTGACTAGATGTTTAAAGGTTTTGACATCTAAAGGTTTTGTAAAAACATCAGCGAGTTGCTTATCAGTGGGAATAAAGTGCAATTCAATATCTCCTTTCAGAATATGATCACGAATGAAATGATACCTGAGATCGATGTGCTTGGTTTTCGAGTGCATCACAGGATTGTGAGATATGGCAATGGCACTAGTGTTATCACAAAAGATTGGAGTCTTTGTGTAAGTAACACCATAATCAGTCAGCTGGTTCTTCATCCATAGAATCTGAGCACAACAACTTGCTGCAGAAATGTACTCAGCTTCTGCAGTGGATAGTGATACTGCAGTCTGTTTCTTACTAGTCCAGCTTACTAATTTGCCACCAAGGAAATGACACCCACCAGTGGTACTTTTCCTGTCTATCTTGCAACCTGCATGATCAGAATCTGAATAACCCATTAGATCTAGACTGGAGCCTTTGGGATACCAAAGACCCAATCTGGGGACACCCTTAAGGTATCTGAAGATCCTTTTAACAGCATTTGCATGTGCTTCTCTGGGATCAGATTGAAATCTAGCACAAAGGCATGTTGCAAACATTATGTCTGGTCTACTTGCAGTTAAATACATCAGTGAACCAACCATACCACGATATTTTGTATGGTCCACTGGTTTTCCATGTGGATCAGAATCCAAAGTTAATGGAGCAGAAATAGGAGTATCTTTTGATGAGACTGAATCAAATTGATATTTCTTTAATAAATCTCTGACATATTTTTCTTGGTTAATGAAAATACCATCTTCATTTTGTTTTACTTGAAGTCCCAGAAAATATGTCAGTTCTCCCATCATACTCATTTCATACTCAGAAGACATGATTTTTGAAAATTTTTCACACATCTTCTCATTAGTAGAACCAAACACAATGTCATCAACATAAACTTGTACTAAAAGGATATCACTTTTATCATGCAATATGAATAAAGTTTTATCAATTGCACCACGTTTAAAACCATTTTTAAGAAGATGTTTAGTGAGAGTATCATACCAGGCTCTGGGTGCTTGTCTCAGACCATATAAGGCTTTGTTCAGTCTGTACACCCAATGTGGTTTTTCTTCATTGATGAACCCTGGTGGTTGATGCACATACACTACTTCTTCTAGTTCGCCATTCAAAAAGGCACTTTTGACATCCATTTGATAGACTTTAAATTGATGATGAGCTGCAAAAGCTAAGAATATTCTGATAGCTTCAAGTCTAGCAACTGGTGCAAAAGTTTCATCAAAATCTATTCCCTCTTCTTGTGCATATCCCTTTGCAACAAGTCTTGCTTTGTTTCTTATGATGTGACCATCTTCATTTTGTTTTACTTGAAGTCCCAGAAAATATGTCAGTTCTCCCATCATACTCATTTCATACTCAGAAGACATGATTTTTGAAAATTTTTCACACATCTTCTCATTAGTAGAACCAAACACAATGTCATCAACATAAACTTGTACTAAAAGGATATCACTTTTATCATGCAATATGAATAAAGTTTTATCAATTGCACCACGTTTAAAACCATTTTTAAGAAGATGTTTAGTGAGAGTATCATACCAGGCTCTGGGTGCTTGTCTCAGACCATATAAGGCTTTGTTCAGTCTGTACACCCAATGTGGTTTTTCTTCATTGATGAACCCTGGTGGTTGATGCACATACACTACTTCTTCTAGTTCGCCATTCAAAAAGGCACTTTTGACATCCATTTGATAGACTTTAAATTGATGATGAGCTGCAAAAGCTAAGAATATTCTGATAGCTTCAAGTCTAGCAACTGGTGCAAAAGTTTCATCAAAATCTATTCCCTCTTCTTGTGCATATCCCTTTGCAACAAGTCTTGCTTTGTTTCTTATGATGTGGCCATCTTCATCCATCTTGTTTCTGAAGACCCATCTTGTCCCAATTGGTTCCTTCTTCAGGTTACTGGGACAAGGAACGAGTTCCCATACATCGTTTCTTTTAAACTGGTTGAGCTCATCTTGCATGGCTTCAACCCAGCTTGGGTCTTGCATAGCCTCGTCAATCTTCTTGGGTTCAATTAGAGATAAGAAGCTGACGTATAAGCATTGATCGCTTGTGGCTCTTCTGGTCTGAACCCCTCTACTGGACTCTCCAATAATTTGCTCGATTGGATGTGCCTTTGTCCATTTAGAGTATTGACCAGGATGAGAAATGATATCAGTGCAAGAACTTCTCTGAGTAACTTCAGGAGGAGCTTCAGAAAATACATTTTCAGCTTCTTCTTCTTCCTGCAGATCATGACTTGCATCATGAAATTCTTCAGATTGAGGTTGCTCAGTGGAGTCTGATATCATTGGAGAAGCAGCATATACATCTGATCCAATAGTTAGTTCAGAGGGTAGTTTGAAACTAACTGGAGGATAAAATGGAATGTTGCTTGGCTTATTTATTTCTGGTTCTGAACGGAGATGTTCAGAAGCATGTTCAGGTGACTGATCAGTTTCAGCAATGGGATCAGAATCACCAAAACTAATTGGACTTTCTGAGGGTGGTACAGGGATGGAATTTTTAAAGATTGCAGAATTTGATTCATCAAAGGTAACATGAATTGACTCATCAACCTTTTCAAGTCTCTTATTAAAGACTCTAAAGGCCTTGCGATTTGATGAATATCCTAAGAAGTACCCTTCATCAGCTTTTGCATCGAATTTTCCAAGCTGATTAGAGTTATTCAGAATGTATACTGGACACCCAAATACATGGAAGTATCCAATATTAGGCTTTCTATTTCTGAGTACTTCATAGGAGGTCTTCTTATGTCTTTTGACATAAATAGATCTGTTCTGAGTGTAGCAAGCAGTTGCAACAGCTTCAGCCCAGAAATTCTTGGGAAGACCAGATTCATTCAACATACTTCTAGCAGCTTCAATCAGCGTTCGATTCTTTCTTTCTACAACACCATTCTGCTCTGGTGTGTGTGCTGAGGAGAAGTTCTGAGATATGCCAGTTTCAGTGCAGAAGGACTCCAGAGTGGCATTTCTGAATTCAGTGCCATTGTCACTTCTGAGCTGACAAACTTTTCGCTTGTACTTGAGTTCAATTTGTTTGATGAGAGCAATGATTTCAGCAGCAGCTTCACTTTTAGACTTGAGGAAAATCACCCAGCAATATCTTGAATATTCATCTACGATAACAAGGGTGTATTTCTTTCCTGCTCTGGTCTGAACATTCACTGGTCCAAAAAGGTCCATGTGAAGCATGTGAAGAGGTTCAGTTATACTAAAGCTTTGCTTAGTTTTGAATGAAGCTCTTTTCTGCTTACCCATTTCACAACCTGGACATGGCTTGTCTTTATTGAAAGACATAGAGGGTATCCCATCAACAAGTTGTTTTCTTGACAACTTATTAATGTTCTTGAAGTTCAGATGGGATAATCTCTTATGCCACAACCAATTTGTGTCTTCATCAGCCTTTGTGTAGAAACATTGTTCAGAGATAGATGGATTCATATCAATGACATAAATGTTTCCCTTCCTTGGTGCAATCAGTACCACCTTTCCATCTCTATTGAATATGGTGCCTTGTGAAATATCAAATAAAACCTTGAAGCCATCATCACATAGTTGACTGACACTGATCAGGTTATATTTCAAACCGTTCACATATGCAACTCGTGTGAATTTGACTTGACCATTATTCACAACACCATATCCCTCAGTTTTTCCATTACCATCATTCCCAAAAACAATTGAGGGCCCCTCTTGCACCCTATATTCCTCTAGCAGGGTCTGATAACCAGTCATGGTTCGGCCAGCAGCACTGTCCAGAAACCATATGTTCTTCTTTCGGTCTCCCTGCACATAAACAAAAGTTAGTTCTTTTTGGGAACCCATCTATGGATGGGTTCACTTGACTCTCCCTTAGCAGTCTCAGATTTCTTTGGTTTATGGGGAATTGATGGGTCAAAGGGGATTTCAGTCATAATTTCAGATGACAGAAAAATTGTTGGTTTGATGGGGTGCTCAACCTTTTTCTGCTCAGATTTCTGCTTGATTTGCTTAGAAAAAGGTTTTGCATTTTGTTTTGGTTGAAGAGGAGTGGATTCAACATTTTTTAAACGTGCATTACAACTCTGCACTTGTCTAGCCAATAGTTGAAATTGACTTTCTAACCTTAACAAAATAGATTCTTCATTAGACACCTGAGCCTTACCAGAATCTGAGGTAGAAGGCTCAGTGGGGGAGATGGTTTTCTTCTTCTTTTGGCCTTTTGGAACCTTAGAAGAAGTCTGGGGGGATGGCTTTTTGGATTTAGCCTTCTTTTCTGAAACAGTTGTCTGAGCTGTTTCAGATTTTCCCTCAGAATGTTCCTTGACCTTATTAGTCACAATCTTTTGTTTGCCAACTTTAGGAAAAATAATTTCCGGTTTCATTTCTTTTGGAAGTGCATCTAAATCAGTGATTATAGATGCCATGTGAAGATCACCAGATTCATATGCTGTTTTTTGATTAGCAAAAGTGTTTTTGATTGCAGCATCTGGTTTTGGTGCACTCATCCAAGATTTGATTATTTTTTTGTTCCTTTTCAAGGATGGTTTTTAACTCTTCTTTTTCCAACTCTAAAGTGGCAACCATAGATTGATAACTTTTTAGGGCCAGATGAACATCTTTCAGTTCCTTTAGTCTGGTCTGACTGGCGTTCAGTTCAGAAGTATTGTTTTCAAACATTTTTAGGCTTTCTGAACGCACTGTCTCAACAAATGAGATGTCAGCCTCTAAAAGAACCAAAAGGTCCAGTTTGTGTTCCTCATCTTCTTCATAGACAATATTACTGACCTTTTTCATCACTATATCCACCCAGCGACCAGATTCGACATCGGTTTTGACCAAATGACCTTGGTCTTCTTGTGCCATGAAACACATGTCCCTAACTTCTTCCTCATCATCAGATGATTCATCAGAATCTTCCCACTTTTCAGTTTTGGCAATCATACAACTGTTGCTTGAGTTGTCTTGTGCCAAAAGAGCCATATGTGCCTTCAACTTCTTGTATTTGGCCTTATAGCTGTCATCGGACTTCTGAAAGATAGAATGGTTAGGAGCAGATTGTGATGATGAAGGTTGACTAGATCTGCATTCCTTCATGAAATGTCCTTTCTTGCCGCATTTAAAGCATTCAAGATTGGACTTGTCAATAGAAGCACTGGAAGCAAAAGGTTTGCCAGATCGATTTGATTTGGCCTTAAAACGATTGAACGTTTTAGCCAGCATGGCAACCAGATCATCATTGTCATTCTCATCACAATCATGAGTGACATTAGCAGAGACACCAGTTTTTAACATTTGAGAAACCATCTTCTTCATTGAGTCATAAATATCACTCTCAGAAGATAGTAGAGCAGTACTATGTGGTTCAGAATACTGAACCGTACCAGAACTGGTAGACACATGGTTCTTGGCATCCTGCTCAGCCAAAGCTCTTTCAGCTTTGTTCTCTTCAGTATACCTAAATGCTCCATAAAGAGAAGCAAGAGTATGACTGTGCAATGTTTTGCCTTGTCTCAAGACCAAGATAAGGTTTTCCCATTTTGAAGGTAAAATGTCACAAAATTTTTCTAACAAAATTTCTTTGTCTTTGGTTACACCCAGGGCTTTCAGTTGGTTGACCAGATTTGTAAATCTGATGTAAGTTTGCGTTAAAGACTCCCCAGGGATAGCAAAGAAAGACTCATATCTTTTGTTTAAAGCAACTTTTCTTGTGACAATTGTCTCATTAGTGCCTTCAAACTGTGTCATTAGTTCCTCCCACATTAATTTGGAATTATCAAGTAAAACAAGAGTGGGCATTAGGGTTTCTGGAACTGCGTATAAAATCATATTTTGTAACTTGGTATCCAGGTCTACAAGTCTATGATCTTCCTCAGACCAATGATCCTTCTCCTTAGGTGACTGCCTAGGAGTCCCATCGGCATTTCTGACAACAGTAGAAGCATTCATAGGGACAAAGGGTCCTTCTCTTAGGATATCTGGTAAATGTCTCTCAACACCAGCAATATACTTAAGCATGCACGCTTTCCATGTTTGAAAGTTTTCACTGTTCCCATCAAACTTGGGAACAGGATTATTTGGAAAGTGTACGTGAACATTGTGTGAGGGTATATTGTTGTTGATGATAGGGGGTGGGGTGGCATTATTAGGGTCAGGTCGTTCTTGTTCAAAGTCAGCCATCTATGCAGATCAAAGGTTAATGAATTGATATAAAATTCAACCTTGCTGCTCTGATACCAATTATGAGTCCCAAATATATAGATGAATAACAAACCCGACTGGCAAGTACAACTAATCTTGATGGACAAGTTCAGTTTACGATCCAGATATGGATAACAAGAAACAATTGACAATATGAATAATGCAAGAACAAATGGCAGAAACTATATAAAGATATATATATATAAATATAATCAAGTATGTAGCATTGAGACACGTTGTTTTCTAATGTATTTGATTTATTGATGTATAAACAAATACAAGGATTGTTGCGGAACAAAGATAAACACCAAAGTGTAAGTATCTAAACAATCCCGAAAAACAAGTGATCTAATTGACTTGGAAATACTCGTAAGTTTACTTAGAGTATATCTCACAAGTTGCAATGCAAAGTTTCAAGCCTTTTGCAAGTTGTGAGAAGACTTTGTATTTATAGACCAAGTCCATGATGATGTGGACAAGATCGTACAAATGTGGTTGTGAGCATTTAAGGAATTAAACCATAATTCCTTACATGCTGCACTTGGAAGAGTATATAAGTTACTTGATGTGACTTATAGTACTAGGTTCCAAGCCTATACTTTGTACCTTTTGTTAATAGATAAATCTATTAACCGGATAAAGGTGTAAAGTAAAAGTCTTCCTCGTAATCAGTGTAAAGTGTTGTAAATACTTTACACTGAGATGCTTCAGTCTTCGATCTGGTAGAATCACTCTGATGCTCGCTTCTGAGGTGATTCTCTTCTTCATACTTCAGTCTTTGACTTCAGAATGAATGCTTCAGATTTATCTCGATTTGAACTGAAGTGAAGCTTCAGTGAAGGAATCCTGGGACATCTCAGAATTCTGATAAAACGTCTTCACTAAACTTCAAGCTATTTCTGAACAAATTATACTTGGTCGATTTTCGACCTAACAGTTTACTTAGGACAAATTTTCTCTAAAGAGGCTGCTCTTGTCTGGCAAAAGCTTAAAGAAACATATGATAAAATTGATGGTTCTATAATATTTAATCTGCATCAGAAAATTAACTCTCTAACTCAACATGGTAGACCTATTTCTGATTATTATCACACTCTTAACTCCCTTTGGAGACAGTATGATGCTCTTACTAAACTACCTACTTGTGTTTGTGTTGCTGCAAATGAATTTAAATCCTACACTCAAAACATGAGACTCATGCAATTTTAATGGGATTAGATGAGGTTTATATCCCCATCAGAAGTAGCATTCTGATGAAGGATCCTCTTCCCAATGTTAAGACTGCTTTTGCTATCATCTCTAGGGAAGAATCACACAGAGGCATTGCCTCTCATGATTCTAACCATAAGACTCAAAACTCTGCTTTTATTGCTAAACCTTTTATGGGTAGAAAATCTGTTCGAAGAGGACAAGGTTCTCAAAACTGGAACCATAATATGCATAATACTTTTGGAAATCAAAACAGAGGACCTAACATGTCTTTGAAATGTGATAATTGTCATAAGTATGGTCATACCAAGGAAAGATGTTTTGAATTACATGGTACCCCTAGTGGATACAAGAAACCTGTTTATCAAAATTTTATCAGGAACACTTCCAATAACCATGTTGATGTCAGTGAGAATCATGGTCCAAAGAGTCATTCTCCTTTTCCCACCAGTTCTAACTCTAGTGGTGGTTCTTCAAACACTCCTTTCAGTAATGAGCAACTTTCCTACCTTATGAAAATGATACATGAAAAATCCAGTTTAAAACCTGCTCATTCCAACATGGCAGGTACATTTTTTAACTCTAATACCATCTTCAACTCAAACTTCAACAAATTTTTCTGTTTTAACTCTTCTCAAAAGGTGTTATCAAAAACAAAAAACAAATGGATCTCTGACCCAGGTGCTACACAACATATGACATGTTGTGAGCACTTGTTATTTAATGTTGAAGATGTCTCTCAACTTGGGATGACTGTGGGTCATCCCAATGGAACTCAAGCCAAGGTCCTTAAAATTGGAAACCTTAGACTTTTTGATAAAATAACTCTCTTTGGTGTGTTGTATGTCCCTGAGTATTGTGTGAACCTTCTTTCTGTGCATAATTTGGCTAGAGATAGCAGAATGCTTGTTATTTTTGATGAACACATGTGCTATATACAGGATTTGAAGACCAAATCCCTCATGGGGACTAGTAGAGAGGCTGGTGGCCTCTATCTCTTTGATGGCAACATCAAAGGTGAGACTGTCATGTCTCATAACAGTGTTGTCTCTGTTTGTTATGTTTCTGTGAATACTTGGCATCACAGACTTGGTCATCCTGGTGACCAAGTCTTACACATCTTGCACAAACAACTTGATATTAATAAGACCATAGATACCTCTCCTTGTGATGTCTGCCATAAGGAAAAACAAACCAGGGAACCCTTTCCATTAAGTGATAACCAAAGTAAGGCTTTGGATGATCTTGTTCATTTGGACCTTTGGGGACCTTATAAGGTTCAAAGTAGGGAAGGATTTAAGTACTTCCTTACAATTATGGATGACTTTTCAAGAGCTGTTTGGGTGTACTTACTGGGAGGAAAAGATGAAACTTATGATAACATAACCAATTTCTATAACTTGTTGAAAAACCAATTTCAAACTTCTGTTAAAATCTTTAGGAGTGACAATGGTACTGAATTTGTTAATCAAAGATTGCATTTGTTTATGAAACAAAATGGCATTGTACACCAAACCTCTCGTTCCTATACTCCACAGCAAAATGGCATTGCTGAAAGGAAACATAGGCATCTTTTGAATGTTTCTAGATCCCTTATGTTTCAAGGGGGGATCCCTCTTAATATGTAGCCTGAATGTATTCTAACTGCAACCTTTCTTATAAACATGTTACCCTCTTCTGTTTTAGCTGGAAAGTCCCCTTATGAGATGATTTATAATTGTAAACCTGACCTTTCCTTGTTAAGAGTTTTTGGTTGCCTTTGTTTTGCCACTGTTTTAAATACTCTTGATAAATTCAGTACCAGATCAAACAAGTGTGTTTTAATTGGATATTCTGAAGGAAAAAAGGCATATAAACTGTTTTGTTTGGAAAATAAGAACATTATCTACTCTAGAGATGTTAGATTTTATGAGAACATCTTCCCTTTCAAAGCAAATAACAAAGAATGCATTTGTGATGATTCTGGTAATACTCACTTGAATTTCTTTGACAATATATTTCTGTATGATGAAAACTCTTCAAGTCCCTATGATGAATGGAGAGGGACATCAAATTGTGATGGCAGTAGGTCAAATGAACCAGGATGCACCTCTAGAGCTGCCAGGTCTGAACCTGGTAGTACAACTGGAGCACCCTGTGACATAGACATCACTGCAACACATATTGATGAAAATGAATCCACTGGGGGCAATTTGGACCCTATAAACACTGTTCAATCATCTCATGAAGAGGGTCAGACCAGTGTGACTCAACCCACCAACCTTAGAAGGTCAACTAGGGTCACTAGAACTCTTAGGAATCTAAATGATTTTGTGCTTGGGACTAAAACCAAGCATTGCATTACCAATGTGGTAAATTATGCCAAATTGAATTCTGAACATTTGTGTTTTGTGTCTAACCTAAACAAACTTCTTGAACCCAATTCCTTTGATGAAGCCTGCAAGGATCCACTTTGGGTGGATGCCATGAATTCTGAGATAGAGGCATTATACAAAAATAATACTTGGACTTTGACTCACCTTCCTGAAAACAGGAAAACCATTGGGTGCAAATGGGTATATAAAATTAAATATAAGTCCAATGGTGATGTTGATAGGTACAAGGCCAGACTTGTGGCCAAAGGGTATGACCAAAGGGCTGGAATTGACTTTGATGAAACATTTTCCCCTGTAGTTAAAATGGTCACTATAAGATGCTTAATTTCTTTGTCTGTTCAGAATGATTGGCCTGTCTATCAACTTGATATTAATAATGTCTTTGTATATGGTGATCTGGCTGGGGATGTTTATATGACTCCTCCCCCAGGTTATCATTCTAGTTCTGACCCTAGAGTTTGTAAACTTGTTAAGTCCTTATATGGACTGAAACAAGCCCCTAGAAAGTGGAATGAGAAACTGACTTGCTCTTTAATTTAGAATGGCTTTGTTCAAAGCAAAAATGATTATTCTTTATATACCAGAAAATCTGGTTCTACTTTTGTTGCCTTGCTTGTTTATGTGGATGACATTGTCATCACTGGCAATTCTGTGAATGAAATTGAAAAGTGTAAACAGTTCTTGAAGTCCAAGTTTTCTATTAAGGACTTGGGTAAGTTAAGATATTTTTTAGGAATAGAAGTTTTAGAATAACCAACAAGGAGTTAGCCTAGTGGTAAGGCAATCACTTGATGACCTTAAGATCTCAGGTTCGATCCCCGCTTGGCACAAAAAATAATTCCTTTAAGGTACCCATTACCAATGAAGCCTAGACCCACATGTGAAGTTTAAATACGCGGGTTCGATCCTTCGGGGTGCCCAGATCATGTGGGGATTAGGATGGAGGTATTGTACCGACATCATATGACTCATACGGGGTGAGTCGATGGGTATCCAATTGTGGTACCGGGGATAGGGTTCCCTCCATTACCCTTTAAGTTTTAGAAAACAACAAGGGTCTGTGTATGACACAGAGGAAATACTGCTTAGATCTTCTTTCAGAATTTGGAATGCTTGGTTGTAAACCCACACATACACCAATTGAATCTAATCTTGTGCTAAACAATGAAGAAGATGATAAACTTTTAGACAATATAACTGAATACCAGAAACTGGTTGGCAAACTTATCTACTTGACACTGACTAGACCTGATATTGCTTATGTTGTACATATTTTAAGTCAGTTCATGCACAGTCCACGTGAATCTCACTTGAAACTTGCCATGAGAGTCATCAGGTACTTAAAGGAATCCCCAGGTAAAGGTATATTGTTCCATAAAAACTCATCCCTCTCTCTCTCAGCCTATGTTGACTCTGACTGGGCCAAGAAGGCAACTGCCAGAAAGAGTATCACTGGATACATGATTTTCTTAGGTAGTTGCCCCATTGCTTGGAAAAGTAAGAAACAGCAAACCATATCTAGATCATCTGCTGAAGCAGGATTTAGAGCATTGGAGGCTGTAACATGTGAAGTTATGTGGGTTTTGAAAATCCTAGAAGAACTGGGTGTTTACAAGACTGAACCTATTAAAGTGTTTTGTGACAGCAAAGCTGCAATACAAATTGCAGCTAACCCAGTTTTCCATGAGAAAACAAAACATTTTGAAGTTGACCTATTCTTTATAAGGGAGAAAATTCTTTTGGGAACTATTGAAACTGTAAAAGTGTCATCTGATGACAATATTTCTGATATCTTCACAAAAGGGTTACCATTAAATCAACACAGAAACTTATGTACCCAACTTGGACTATATGACCCCTTCTCACAATCAAGCTGAGGAGGGGTGTTGAAATAAACACCTTGATTGCTCTAATTTACTTTGTTTGTATGTTTTATATATTTAGAAGGACTTGTCTTGCCAATATAAGGAAGCTAAACTCTGAGGACTAAAGCTGGACAAGGAAGAAGTAGAGGGGAGAAGAAGGAAGATTGGCTGCTTATATATTGAAGCTGCTGCTACTGTTTAGGGTTACAACACAATTTCCTAAATTTGCCGTTTGTAACCGTTACACCCAATTATCACCACAATCACCATGTTTGATCTGATCATTATTCTGATTATGTAATATCTTGTGTTTGTCCCTTAATCCTTCACCTTTGTGTTGATTTATTGTAATCTCTCCAGTATCTCTATTTTGATTGTTAAGAACTTTCATAAATTAATCAAGATGAATCAATCATTCGACTACATGTGTGTTCGATTGTTGTTATTTCTTCAGTTACATGAAACTAGGTAAAATGGAAAATTGAAATAAAAATACACACATAAATATAAAGTCGAGTCACTTGGGAGGTGGGACTTGGCGAGAATTAGATTTTTTTAGCACACAAATCCTGTTGGGTCGTGACATCCTTGGTGGGCCACTATTTTTTTGGGGCAAAGATTCAAGCCCAAAGTCCGTAGCCTTAGTTTTATGAGGTATCATTTGTTGATTTGGTGGACCACTCCACTCTCAAGCCTTTTGTTTTTCTTTTTCTGGACTTACCCGGCCCGAGAAACATAAACCAAACACAACACAACAAACATGTTTATTTTTAGATTTTCCTTAATTATCTATAAGCTTTCACAACCCTTTTTGGCAACAAAAACCTCCATCCACCCATCATAAAATATATCACCGGTGGCCAGAGGCGGATATAGAAATCCGACTTAATGGGGGCAAAAAAAATTGTAATTGTATAAGCGAGTAAAGATGTTATTAGCAGGGAAAAATAGCCGCGAAGCAACTGCACAATAGAAACAATAAAAGTAATTAAATTAGCCTATTATTTCGATGTTATTTGTATAAACATCAAACAATCACTAATCAATAATTCAAAAATTATAAACTACATAAATAATATAAGGGAAAAGTGAATATGGTGTTATCACACACTCAACTTGGATGAAAAATTCTTCACATATTAGTTTTTTAATATTTTCTTGTATAATGAATAATTGATGGGGCCCCATGTTTTTTCACTTCCCCCATAATATAAACTACAACACCCAAAACGTCATCTCAACCCCACTTCAGCTATTATCACTTTGTGTCGTTATAGATGTAGAACGATACATAACTTAAAACACACTTTTTCTTTATTTTTTGTTAACTTTTGTAAATACATAAATTATTAAAAATCTCTATATATAAATGTAAACATCTATAAAAAGATCTCGTCAAAAAATACCATCATCATATGTTGTTTGTTTACGAAATATTTTACTCCACTATATAAGAATAAACCATTCTTCCAGGACAATAACCCTTAATTACAGTCCATTTCACAACCATCAATGCAAAATGTACATATAGATATCCACATATTCATCTATGAAAAACATATATGTAACTACTGTAGTGAAAATATATGAAAGAATATCCAACTAACCACCCTCATTTCAATCAATTGATTATCGCAACAATAAACAAATAAAAGCAAAACTGATATGTTAATTATGAAAAAATCGACCACCGCCACAGCAACATCTAGCGGTGAGATCAACAAAAACCAACTTGAAGAAAGAAAGTTGTTGAAGAAGTCAAACAGTTACACCCCACTACGAGGGCATCAAAATTTTGGAGAGGGGGCATCTTATATTCTTATATAATGATTCAAATGTATATGATAAAACATCGACTACATCATGTATAAATTTGGCAGTCATCGGGGGCATTACCCCCCACTCCAACCACACTACATCCGCCCCTGCCGGTGGCAGCGGTGGATCCTGAAAAAAGATAGAGTACTTGCATCGGCACAGATACAATATGAAAAACTAGCTAGGTAACATGTGAAATTAATAATTATCATACATTGTTTTAATTTTGTCCTTTTTTTTTACCAATAGCTAAGGTAATGCGCAACGATAATGTTTTAACTCTAAAATTGACGGGTATAGATGTTAGTTATAGTTAAACTGATGTTCGATTGTTTTGTTATTACAATTTTTAAAGAAACCAGAAGGTTATGCAAATGCTTAACGCTTGACACTTTTACTATTAGATAGTTTTAATTACTTCATATCTTTCTCCATTTATCTTAAATAGTTTTGATCACTTCATATCAATCTCCATTTATCAACTTAAACGTTCAGGTATGTTAATACAACTCAATAAATGACAATTGAAAATCAATGTAAATATGATAACAAGATTATTTGATATCCTATTATACTATATCTAGACTGATAGTTAATGCTCAAGAATAAGTATATATGTATGTTCTAATTATATATACCTCAACAACCATATCATTTAGGGCTGTGGCTAAAAGGTCCCAAACATAACAACATTCTTTGCTGCAAGGATTGTCACTCCGTCTCCCTAGTATTGTCAATACCATACGCCCTTCGGTCACTACTTCCTCGGCACGACACTTCAGAAACGTGAAAAAATCTGTTTGAAATTGCTCGCGGTATGCTCTTATTACGCTTGGTGGGCTTGTTGGTGACATATATATGTTTCCTTTATTTGTTTTTGTCATTTCAGGAACCTATTTAATAACAAAGATTTCGTTCATAAATGTTGGAAATTTTAAAATATTCAAGTGAATAGACATGTTAAAAAGTGTGAACTTTTAGAATACTACAATTTTAAGTGTGGATTAATTTCTACACATTTTTAGTTCTCCATATTTTTACACACATAAAAGCGTGACAAATTTTTTATTTGTTCACGCTAAGTAAAAGTGTGAACAAATGCAATATTATTTCTAGTGTTGGCTTGATTACGTGTGAAATTCGAATTTTTTTAATCGGATGGTCGATTAAACGATATTTTCGTGGAAAGTTAAAATATACTTCAATTCTATAATATTACGTACCTTAATACAATATAAAAATACGACGAGACAACATTGTTTCGATCTGACCTCTTTTCTCACTTTAATTACAAGATGTAACATGAAAAAGAAAAATCTACTACAAAATCAAGAAGATGACATATGCTAACTATGAAGTACTATATATGACCGGCCACTTTACCATGTTTTGCTAGCTAGTACAAAACAAAAGATATAGACACCATATATAAAAGAAGGTAGCTAGATAACCCCAAATTAATGAACGAGATGCTTACAGCTAGTCCATTGAGACATAATTTTCGCCATAATATTATTATGTACTCCGTATTTATTATTCACATTTCTCTTTATAGTGTACGTTTAATTATTACTCGTATAAGCTTTTAAGAGCGATTTTGAGCCATATTAATTCGTTTCATTTTGTTTTAATGTAACATTATATGGAAGTAAATATATGTAAAACTGTAAAAGCGTATATATATGTAGCCAAGTTTTAAAAAAGAAGCACGTATAGTATAAACAACGTACGTACCTGCAAAAGCGAATTATTGGAATAGCTATTATCCCCGTTACCACCATTCATACAAAGCACCCGAGTGACGTCCATAACTACTTTTTTTCTCTCTTTAATTTCTCACACACACACAGTCAGTTGGACAAAAGAAACACACTTGACTCTACTAGGTTGTGGAGTTTGGATTTCGAACTATCTAGCTTGGTCTATTTATAGATGCTAATAGAATTGATTAGCTCCAGAGGCGGAGGTACTACTCTAACCGACATACATTTTATGCTTAGCTATTAGTTTTGTTAAGTATCGGCCCACTATAATAAAGCTCGGTAGCACCTAATCACCTATGTTTCTTGTACCAGTATACGACAAATAACGGTAGAGTTTTCAATTGACATTAATAAGTTAAAAAGGAAAAAAAAAACTAGAAGTTCAAAACGCAAAGATCATACAATCAGAGTATTGGGTTTGGCAGGTGTTTCTTGCTAATAAACATTCAACAATCATTTAATTGGTATTTGCTCAAATTTTCTTATTTGTTTTATTTGATTTATTGTTTATGTTTACAGCTAACTATTGGTAATTATTGTTTAGATATGTAGAGACATCTTTAATACGTTATTATCATAATATAACTACAGGAAAAATCCATAAAAAGGTAACATTTTTACACAATTTTTCTATTAAAGGGAACCTATTTAGTTTTCGTCTATTTAAAGAATCTTATTTCTAAAAATTTCGCAATAAAGGGAACATCGTTAACTTTTAACAGCAGTCCTCCGTTAAGTGTCACGTCACCACTGCCACGTCATCAGTTTTGCTTACGTGACATTTGACTTTGAGTAAAATATATATATATACCCAAAATATATTCCGGTTCACACACACACTCTCCCCGCTTTTTATATGTGTTTATATATACCCAAAACAACGAGAAACACCATCTCCAAATATATTATACATTTAAAAGTGTTTAATTGATAAGAAATCAATCGAATTTGAGAAGAAGAAAATTAGGGTTCATGAGTTTTTTGGAGAAAATAAAAAAGGGGGAGAAAAGCGGAGAGAGGGAGTGTGTGAAACCAGAATAGATTTTTGGTATATATAAACACATATATATGTATTTTAGTCAAAGTCAAATGCCACGTAAGCGAAAGTGATGATGTGGCAGTGGTGACGTGACACTTAACGGAGGGCTGCTGTTAAAAACTAACGACATTCTTTTTATTGCGAAATTTTTAGAAATATGATCCTTTAAATAGACGAAAACTAAATAGGTTCCCTTTAATAAGAAATTTGTGTAAAAAGGTTATCTTTTATGGATTTTTCCCTATAACTAATGATGATTGTGAATTATAATTTGTGGTCAAAGTTTTGTGCTTTAACTCGCAGTTAACTAGTTCATTTTATGGTTAATATAGACATATAGTTTGACATTTAAAATAGATGATATTTATGAGACTATGAAACATTGAAACCAAGGTTGGGGAACTCGTGACTCGGATCGACTCGGCAAGGTAAGAAGTCAGGAGTTTTTATGACTTAAAATATTATAATGTGAGGAATTTTATACAAAAGTTAATACATAATATCCACATATTATTATTCCTGAATTGATAATATCAAAGATACATTTAGTTGATAAGAGATTAAATGAATTTACGGTGTCATTTTATGACCTATTGTAAATTGTAAGTTGTATAGTTCATCAAAAATTGAAAAAAAATTGTCAACATCGTATACCTTGTATAATTTAAAAAATTTATAACGAATTTAGTTTATAAAATTAAAGTGAAGAAAACAATATCCATTTAAATACACCATTATATACAATCAAAACAATTGTTGTCATGGTGTTTTTTTTACTAACCAACCAGTTACTTATAGTATTATCATATCGAAATATGTTTATTTATTTATTTTCAGAATCAAATTAATATAATAGTTACACATACAAATACCCTAAAGGATAAATGGGTCTATTCTAAATAAGAAAAGAACTCAATTTTACATGTAATCGATTTTAGTTTTTTTTTTAGAACGGTCTATTAAACTACTCTTACTTTTAAATTACACGTATGCCTGGAAACCAGAACTGTCAAAAATCTCTCAATTAATCCACCTCCACAAATGTGGGAAGTAGGACTCGAACCCAGGTGTTCTTCCTGCTAAACTTTTGATTTTGCACAGACGTCCTTACCGAGTTTACTGAGCATAAAGAGGGTATTAAACACAAAATACCAATGGGAAATGTCTGCTAAAATACACAAAATAAATCTAGTACAAAGGAAATTCTTATTCATAAACACGGAATACCAATCGTGTTGAACTACATATAAAAAGTCTCCAAAATCATGAAGTATAAGTTGCCACAAGGACGACACACCTAGGAATACCAGCCTTCTTAATATTAAACTAGAGGGGTGCCCGCGCAATGCAACGGCGTTAGTCGTGTGGTTATTAACGTAAAATAATTGATGTAAATAGGGGTAGTGTTGTTATATCAAAGGTTGAGAGATGTATGTTGTAAATAATTTTATTAAATGTATTATAGATATATGTTGAGTCCTAATGTATAATGTAAATTTGGTGATGAAAAATCTGATGGTCAAACACTTGTAATCTTTTTGGTTCTTGTAATATCACCTGGGTCAGACTAAGCTGACACAGCTTACGATCTGATTCTGACCCAGATCATACTTCATGTATTGTAATATCTTATGGAAGCAAGTGTTCTTCAAGCTGCATCAACAATATATATAGCATTCAGTTCAAGTCGAAGAGGAAGATTGAAGATAGAAGACCAAGCTGGTAGTGGAAGTCAGCTTGGGATTACCAGTCAGCTTGGAAGCACTTAGGCAGATTGAGCTTTGACAAATGGCTCAATCTATGTCTGACAATCAAGTGAATATCCAAGCTGGAATGAAGATAAGGATGATTGATGTGACTAGGCACGGTCCTAGGATCCAGGTTGGTTGGTTGTATTACATATGCGTGTCCATACTCTTATTGGGTGATATATAACGTGTGGCAATACTTGGGGACCACAAGTACTATGACTGGGCACGATCAAATATTCCATCTGACAAGCCAATAGAAGATGAATACGTGGTTGAATTGGACACCAAGATTAGAAAGACCTTCGCCTATAAAAGCTTCATTCCTTGGTAGTGTATGTGTGACATTTCTGAGAATCAATTTTTCACACAAGTTTTTTTTGCTCTTATACACAGCTTAGTCTGCATAAGATCAGCTTTGACTGATTCTTTTGAGTAGAAACTTATTGATTGTAATTTGTCATTTCAGCTGGGTTGTTTAGATATGTGTAGACTATCTTGTTCCGCAACAACCCTGTAATTCTTTGTATAGATTCATTCTTAATAAAGAGTTACATTTAAAAATTACAATATGTGTTGAAGAGTTTATGTATTTATTAAGCTTTACTGTTTTATTAATTCCTGTTCTTTACTTACTTAATACATAATCTGAATCTATAAAACTGTTTTAAAAGTTGGTAAAGATCGAATTAAGTTGTATTCACCTCCCTTTACAACTACTTTGTGTACATTATACTTTGGTATATTGATAAACTTTGGACGTGTCAATATATTAGGTGAAAATAGTTAAATTGATATATAAATAAAGACATACACTAGTTTGGTTAGATAAAGGTTGAAAAATATTTTAGAGGTATTTTGGGTAGATGTAATGTATGGTTTGAGAAAGGGTTGAAAGTTAAAAGTATTTTGGGTTTTATAAAGATAGAAAGTTAAAAAGAGGATATGGGTAATTTGTTTTATAAATGAGTAAAGATAATGGTGAGTTAGGGGTATTTTAGGAATATTTGAAAATGTGCTTAATTTACTTAAATATGGGGGTTGAGTTTGCATTATAAAGGAGTATAGATATAGATAATAGTTGCTATATAGTTAAACCAATTTCCTAATCCTCGTACATACCAGAATGAAAGATATTAAAAGCATAAGAATGTACGTGTATAACAAAATTCTAGAAAAAAACTTGATTAATGGTAATGATTTAATCACAGAATCAAAAATGATTAAAGAATCATTAAAACAAAAAGATAAGGCCAAAATAATCTTGATTAATGGTAATGATTTAATCAGAGACTCAAAAATGATTAAAGAACCATTAAAAACGAAAAGATAAGGCCAAACTAACTTTCTTAGGTATTGTTAGGAGTAGTAAATTATTGTTTCTTATCATAAGGAATGTACTTTCTATAATTTTAATCTAAAAGGAACGTAAATATCATTCAATAAATTAATAAATTTGAATTAGGAATATGAGGTCAGCTAATTAATCCAAAGGTCATAATTTAAGATTGCTTCCCATCTAAGGGCTATGGCTTTTAAAAAAAATGAATTACAGAGGTTGTTTTATAATCTCTTAATAATAATTATAAAAAACTCCTTTAATTCATTTTTTACTGTTTTTCATCTAAGGGCTATGGCTTTTTAAAACATGAATTAAAGGAGTTGTTTCATAATTATTAAGAGATAAATATAGTTATATACTATACACTGTTCGTATAAGATTAGTGATAATTACGATTTACAAAATGAACATGAAGTCAATGATTTCGTTTTAAAACAAAAGTCAAAATAGAAGTCGCATTTGACACGGTGATAATGTGAGAGAGAGTACATTAACACGTGGGCATAACTTTACGCGTTTGTGAACACATGGAAATATCATACTATTCAATATTCATATCCCGTTTGATTTTTTTAATGATTTCGTGTAACAAGACCAAACATACAACAATCTGATGTTTTCTTGTTCGTTTTTTCAAAGAAAAACGCTTCTCTAACTTCCATATTTAGTATTGACGTACTACACACGTGATTTATGCCTTTATGGTACAGCTATGAGATTTTCAAACTGCGTCATCACTTCATAAAGTAAGATATTTATGCTATGTGTATTATGTCTAAAATATCTATATTATGAGGTCGTATTGTAACTAAATATATCTATGCTAGTAATACTTTTGGACTAACTAAAAATTTATAAAATAAATTAAACAGGTCTTCATGTCGGTATCCGGTATTTTCGTATTATACCGGCCGGTATTTCCGGTATTTTTCGGTATTATCGTCCGAATTTCCGGTATTTTTCGGTATTATACCGGCCGAATTTCCGGTATTTTTCGGTATTATACCGGCCGGTATTTCCGGTATTTTTCGGTATTATCGTTCCGACATTTCCGGTATTTTCATTTTTTTTTGTGAAATTTTCTTAAAACTATTTTTATGATACTTTAATGTTATTTTTTGTTATTTGTGAACTTTAAAACTTATATTTTGTTAAAAAATACTTATTTGGTATTATTCTTGAGTGGATTATAATTGTATTTTGACTATTTTGTTAAAAAATACTTATTTGGTATTATTCTTGAGTGGATTATAATTGTATTTTGACTATTTTGTTAAAAAATACTTATTTGGTATTATTTTCGAGTGGATTATAATTATATTTTGACTATTTTTGTTAAAAAATACTTATTTGGTATTATTCTTGAGTGGATTATAATTGTATTTTGACTATTTTTGTTAAATTGTAACAAGTTTTGAAGGATTTTATTTAGAAAAATAAAATAAATTAAAATAGTCGTACGGCCGGTATTTCCGATAATACCGCCGAATTTCCGGTATTTTTCGGTATTATCGTCCGAATTTCCGGTATTTTTCGGTATTAGCCGAATTTCCGGTATTTTTCGGTATTAGTTCCGAATTTCCGGTATTTTTTTACTATTCAATACCGGCCGGTATTTCCGGTATTTTTCGGTAATACCGGCCGGTATTTCCGGTATTTTTCGGTATTATCGTTCCGACATTTCCGGTATTTTCATTTTTTTTTGTGAAATTTTCTTAAAACTATTTTTATGATACTTTAATGTTATTTTTTGTTATTTGTGAACTTTAAAACTTATATTTTGTTAAAAAATACTTATTTGGTATTATTCTTGAGTGGATTATAATTGTATTTTGACTATTTTTGTTAAATTGTAACAAGTTTTGAAGGATTTTATTTAGAAAAATAAAATAAATTAAAATAGTCGTATCGGCCGGTATTTCCGATAATACCGGAAATTTTTTCCACACCGGTATGACTAAAATACCGGTTTTTAAAACATTGTTTTCTATTCCATCGTACCAAACACCCCTTAATAATTAAAAAGAATAAAATACTACTCCCATTGTGTTTAAACTACGTGGCATTAAATGAAGATACCCACCCAATGACTCGTCCACTCCAAAAGAAAAAATGGACTGAACATTTAGAAATAGCCTTTGGAGACAGAGGTCATGAGTTCGATCTTCATCCCATGCAAAGGTTGGAGGATCTTTTCTACAATTAAGGTAGAAAATGGAAGCAATCTCTCTACTTAGATAGAGATAAGGTCTGCCTACATCTTAACCTCCCCTATACACCGTCGAGGTATTGAGGCTCAAAATCTGTCACACCCGCCCCAGACGGGGCATGACGTACATGGATTCACAACACAAGATATACTGAACGACACAAAATGTTGTCGTTTTAAAATACATTTATACATAACATGATTTGCATCGTTTATAATACAAATTGTTTTCAAAACATTTATTCAATATTAAACAGTAGATAGAGAGTCTTTAGCAAATTGACGAGTCTTTACTAAAGTCTGAGGGTAGACCATAGTCCAGTATATAGTATGCAGCGGAAAGTAGTCCCATACACAGTGTATCATCTAGTTACCTGAGAATACATGCTAAAATATGTCAACATAAAGTTGGTGAGTTCCATAAGTTTTTCATATAGAAAATATAGTTTCCAAAAAATGCCAGAGTTCAGTGTGATCATTGCCTTACCGCAATATCAAGTAGTTATG
>CM067175.1:2277131-2299853 GCA_034093135.1 Erigeron breviscapus
TATAATATATATATATAATTTTGTAAATATACATATAAGTATATAACTTTGAAAATATACATATAAGTATAACAAGTAGTTTTATTGCATGTATCTCAGTCCCCAAATAAATGTATAAATAATTGAAAAGAGGAGTATGAAGACTCACCTTAGTGATAATAGCAGAAATCAAGTAGGTGAAATAAGCCTTGTATAGTTATACCAGAGAGTATTTAGAAGAGAATATGTAATGGTGTGTGTTTTAAAGTTTAATATCGTCTGCTATTTATAGTCGAACGAATTCATTCGTTTGATTATTATAATAATAAAATTTGCCGTCGATTTAGAAAAAAAAAGAACGCGTAGAATTAAGACTCAATCTTCAACGAAATTTTCTAACGTAACTCGTTTATATATAATATTATTATATTATATTATTATTATATTATAAAGTTAATAATGAATAAGGGGTATGTATATATATAGTATTCTTTTTGTCCATATCTCTAGTGAACTAAACCCGTGATTCATAATTTATGAATTTTAAAATATAAAGTAGATAAAAGTGTGTTTCCCACTACCTCTTAGACGTTTCTAATGATAGATTTCTTTTATACTAGTAGTATATATTTATACATTGTTTTAATCCTAAATTATGCATACGGGCTCCTATTGAGAAAATTTAAGTTTCTATAAGATCAGAAAATTAAGATATACAACTTTCATTTTAATAATTTTTACTCAACTAACCCCTGTCAGCGGGTTTTGGACTTTTATATTATAAGAATAAAGTATGAAAGCGATGTTTACTATTCAGCACTATTCACTTTTGAATTTATTCGAATTCTGAATTCAACGTAGACTTTAAATTATTTGACGTGGGTCCCGCCTTTATATTATTTTATTTTATTACCCTTTTTACAATTTACTTTTACCTTTACTATTTAAGATTTACCTTTTACCTTTATTATTTAGAATTACTTTCTACCTTTACTATTTACCGTTACCATTCACAGTCACTATTCACAGGACTATTCACATTCACTATTTACGGTCACTATTCACGATCACTATTCATGAATACGATTTCAAGATACGATTACTATTCACGGATACAGTACTATTCATGTATACGTTACTATTCATGAATATGATACTATTCATAAATACGGTTATTGATAGTATAAGTATGAAAAAGTATTTCCTTTTTATTTATAAGTTAGTTCAAAGTATCTCTGTGAAAAATTAATAATTTCACGCACGTTAAATATATATATATATCAACATATATTTTATAACAGAATCTATATATTTAATTTGCTCTTTTTAGATATATATATATATATATATATATATATATATATATATATATATATATATATATATATATATATATATATATATATATATATATATATATATATATATATATATATATATATATATATATATATATATATATATATATATATATATATATATATATATATATATATATATATATATATATATATATATATATATATATATATATATATATATATATATATATATATATATATATATATATATATATATATATATATATATATATATATATATATATATATATATATACGTCATCGTTTTTATATTATAAAATATATTTCAGCCGTTAAAAAAATTAGAAATAATAAGTGTAAGCTGATGGTGGGCCCTCAGCAAAATAATACTCGTATCTTTCAAATGGGTGGTCCTGAGGGTGCGTTTGGTTGGCGAATTGTGTGTGAATTTGATGGAATTGGAATTAGATTCCATTCCAAGGTGTGTTTGTTTGGACAAAAAATGAAGTAATCTTATTCCTATGGAATCTACACATTCCTTCAAATGGTGGAATTTACAATCCTAGGGGATATGCCAAAGAATGTCATTCCATCAGTAAGTGGAATCTCCAAAAGACAAATATACCCCTTACAACCCTAAACAATATACCAGCCTCCATCTCTTTTTTTCATCCACTTCTATAGATCTCTTTCATACATCTCCTTTTCCATCAGGTAACTTTCTAAAAACCTTATAACATTAATCCATTCATAGTAATATTTTGATATTTGTTCATATTATATCATCTTTCTCTTATGTGGATGATTTCTTTTTTGCATTTTTTTTTAATTTTTTCTATACCGTTTTTTCCCCCAATTAATTCCAAGTAATATTTTGTTTACTCCTTTGTTTTAATTGTGCCATGAATACTGCACTAATCAAAGTGGGTTTTTTTTTTGAACATACAAAATGTTAACCGATCAATTCTTTTGCTTATATGTTTTTAATAATTTTTTCTGTATCTGCTATTTAAGGTTTTTTTCCAATCATATATGTTATTTCTTACACATTGGATGATGACAGGATGTCACGTCTTAGTTTAGTAACACGTCGGCGTAGGCAAAGGAGAAAACAAATAGTTGTTGCATTTTGGAACCAAGTTATGACTGTAGCTGTATGGTTTTTTACTACAATATGCATGTTGATGGTCAAATACAGATTTAGTAAATCCCGTATTCGGACCATTTCATCAAGTTTTAGTCGATCCACAATATTAGATAGGTATGTTTACCAGAGTGACACTTTGTGTATCTCAAACCTTAGAATGGATCGAAGATGTTTTATAAAGTTGTGCGACATGCTTACGAGTATAGGTGGATTGAAAGCAACTAGAAACATGAGTATTGATGAACAAGTTGCTATTTCTCTTCACATGCATGCACATAATATTAAGAATCGGGTCATTATTTGTAATTTTTATCGTTCGGGGGAAACGATTAGTAGAGTTTTTAGTCGAGTTTGTAACGCGGTGATAAGATTGCATTCACATTTGCTTAAGAAACCTGAACCCGTTCTCGAAGATTCAACTGATCATAGATGGAAGTGGTTTAAGGTATAATAGTTTATTTAAGTTTTTATTTGTAAGTAGCTTGATATGGTATATTGACAGTTTCTTCTTTATGGTGCGTAGAATTGTCTAGGGGCTTTAGATGGAACCCACATAACGTGTCGGGTATCACTCGAAGAGAAACCTAGATATAGAACAAGAAAGAATGATATTGCTATAAACGTGTTAGGGGTTTGCTCCCAAGATATGCAATTTATTTATGTATTACCGGGATGGGAGGGATCGGCGGCTGATGGTAGAGTGCTTCGAGATGCCCTTGTTAGACCACATGGATTAAGGGTTCCAAGACCAGGTTTGTAGAAACAACTTAACTTCAATGTTTTTTAGGTTCAAGATGCCCTGGTTAGTTCTAGAGTTGTATTGACTATAATCTTTTATAGGTTATTACTTGGTAGATGCTGGTTATACAAATGGAGAAGGTTTTCTAGCCCCTTATATAGGTCAAAGGTATCATTTAAATGATTGGCTTGAAGGACACCGACCAACTACACCAAAGGAATTATACAACATGAGACATTCATCCGCAAGATAAAACATCCATGGTTAGTGCAAGATAAAACATCCATGGTTAGTGCTAAATAAAACATCCATGGTTAGTGCAAGATAAAACATCCATGGTTAGTGCAAGATAAAACATCCATGGTTAGTGCAAGATAAAACATCCATGGTTAGTGCAAGATAAAACATCCATGGTTAGTGCAAGATAAAACATCCATGGTTAGTGCAAGATAAAACATCCATGGTTAGTGCAAGATAAAACATCCATGGTTAGTGCAAGATAAAACATCCATGGTTAGTGCAAGATAAAACATCCATGGTTAGTGCAAGATAAAACATCCATGGTTAGTGCAAGATAAAACATCCATGGTTAGTGCAAGATAAAACATCCATGGTTAGTGCTAAATTTCCAAAATTCCATCGATGTCTCGTGTGGACAAGTTCAAGGCAAGTCGAAAGATCATGCGTGAGCCCGAAGCAGTGTTAAACTTTTGGAATTTGGAAGGAGATGAGCGAGAGACCTTTGTGAAGCTTATGTTGGAAGAGTGATATGAATATAACAATGCTTTTGTTGCCATATTAGTATGAAAGTGGTGAATATCAAAATACTTTAGTGAAGCTTTTGTATCATGATACTGATGTAGTTATGCTATCTTGTTATGTGTAGTTATGGTACTGGTTATGCATCGAGACATGTGGTTAAACCAGTAGTTATGGTATCTTGTTGTATTAGAATGCTTTATTATTATGGTGTATTATAGTTTAGTTTCTTTATTAACAACGTGTCTTTTATGCGCTCATTTTCATGAATGTCATTTATGTGTTTTATATTTGGCACATAATATTATGTTTTTACATAAATACAGAAAAATTAAAATTTTTTATTAAGGGTAGTTTGGTCTTTTATCAAAATTCCATTCCAATTCCGTTGACAGATTTACAAACCAAACAGACAGAAGGAATTAAATTCCATTATATTTTCAGACAACCAAACACACTACAGAATTAAATTCCATTCCTTCAGAATTCATTCCATTCCATCAGATTCCATTCCTTCCAAAAACATTCTGCGAACCAAACGCGCCCTGAGTGTGTGGCACAATAAGAGAATGAAATTTGGAAGGGGGCCATTTTGTGGTGAGTGCGTACCGCGTAGTGCGTCCCAGTGACAAACAAAAAAGATCCCTTTGTGTAATGAGCGGCCCACCAAACAGAAAGCAATGGCCTTAACGGGCATCTTTGAAATCTCCATGGCCGTTAACTGGCCCATCCACCTTCACGTTTATTAGCAAGCGTATAAACTTTGGGCTTTCCGGTCCATGACAGTCGTTATCTATGTCAAGAGGCGGTAATCTTAGTCGGAACTCGGAGGATTATTAAACAGATTTTATGAAAAGATATAATACCATCTTTTTCAATTTTTTATCTCTTTTCTTGTCTCCTATTTTTGTTTTAATCAATATTGATGATTCCATAGAAGTTGGCATCAAACATAGTTGTTAGACTCTTACGAGTCACGAGTCAACTCTTGCAAGTCGAGTCAACTTACAACAACAACAAGGTGATTCTTGTTTGCTCCCAACTCTTACGAGTCGAGGTGTAACTCGGTCCGAGTCAAGACGAGTAGCAGACGCGTTCGAGTCATGCTAAAAAAATTGAATCAAGGTTTGTTTTAGTTTTATAGTTATCGACTCGGTATTTTTTATTTTGATTCGAAATCTGACTTTTTGACTCGTGACTTGAATTGTAAAAGTCATGATATTTGATAATAAATAATTTTATGATTATATATAAGCTTTTATTGTATAAATATAGTATTGTATTGATATATAAAGCTAAAATTAGAAAACATTATTAAAACAAAATCAAATTTAAAAGCATACAAAAGAGTTGTGTTTTAAAAATAAAAAAATTAAAAGTAAAAAATTAATTTTTGACTCGTGACTCGGACTGACTCGCACAACAAAACACGAGTCTTGATACGAGTCTGGAGCAAAACCGAGTCATTCACTGAGTCACTTCATTTTCACTTTGTTTTGACACAACTCGTATGAGTCGACTCGTGACTCGTACGAGTTTGACAACTATGACTATATATTGTATATTATTTTAATTATCTTTATGATTACATCGTCCTGTAAATTATATATGTATTTTTGATATTTTTAGAACTAATTTGGAGATAATATGTAAGATGTGACTAAAAACTATCGAATATGTAATATTTTGGTAAATTTATTAAGATAATCAACTTATATTTTGTTTATAAATTTGTCACATGTATATAACTATACTACACTATATTATATTATGTTATATATAAAAATGTATCGACTCTTACGAGTCGAATTACGTTCTGTTTCACGAGTCAAAAATTTGGGTTTTCGATTCGAGTCAAATGTCACGATAACTATTGCATCAAACTTTTTTTTATTTTTTTATTTTTGTTTATTCATATGTATGTTTGTTAAAGGAGATAAAACAACTAAAAATAATTTAAGGTTTGTGGTTCCCATATAATATTATCTTCATTCTACATTAATGGAAAAAAAAAGGTGTGGTTTGTGAGTGTCTTAAAGCCGAAAGAACAAATGGAATGGAAGTGGGCAACGTAAGGTACTATGGTTGTGTGGTGAATGCATACGAGGATGCATAAAGAGGCTTAGGAAATTGCCCTTGTTACTTGTAGAGTTAAAATTACATGCATGTTTTAGTATTTAAAAATAAAAAATGATATATCTTCTTAATAATTATTAGCACGTTACCTGCGCAATGCGACGGTGGTGGTGGCGGCGACGACATGGTGGTGGGGGCGACTGTTGGTGGTAGATGAGGCGTCGAATGGTGTAGATAATTGATATAAAAGTAATTGATGTAAAGAGTTAACTGAAATATTTTAAAAGATAAAGGTGATAGTGTAATTTAATCATTAATGTTAAGGGGTAGTATAGATGAAAATATTTTAAGGGGTGCTAAGTGAACATATTACATTTTTTCAACACTTCCAAAAATAAAGTGTTATTTTTTATAATATAATATAGATAAATAGAATAATAATCTTTTGTTAATAATCCTTTTAACAACCATAATATATGATCAACTCATTCTTATTTCCAATTTCAGCCATTAATTTTAATAAGTATCATTAAACCCAAGAATCTTACAAAAAACCCCGACAAACATAAGTCTTCAAACCCTCGACAAAAATCTGCTTCGAACCGAAACTCATAGATTCTGGACAGCAACTTCGACTGCTTGTATCTCCCTCTTGGAACCTCCGATCAAAATTCCCTCCGGTCAGAATCTAGATCTATGTGTCTTCAACCTCCAGTTAAAAACTTACAACGATCCAACGGTTAACGAACCCTCAACAGCGATTTTACGCAGCTGCGCAGAAACCGACGAACAAAAACAATAGAATACAATTTGTAGGGATTGTCTACCTTTGAGTCGATCTAGCTTTAAGACACCAACGTAACGAGGCTCTGATACCAATTGTTGGAATAAAACCAACAAACCTTAAAGCTAATCAAACTACAAAGAAAACCAAGAAGAAGAAGATCCCCGAAAACTAGCCTTGTTTATTAACCAAATGATTTTTGGTTTACAATGGGATGATGGGGTGTAACAAATCAGTCTCACCCCTCCTCTAGAGGAGGGGTACATCCTAGGTTTCCTAATTCTATTCAATTATGTTACCTAGTTTAAGTTTGTCTAGGATATGGAAACTACCTGACTTTAGCTTTAAACTTGGACTTCAAGTATTACCTAAAAACCAGTTTACATAAAACTCATATCCTAATCTAAAACTAATCCTACATGTATTACAATTTAGCTAATAATATTTTACAAATCCAATGGTCATTAACTTTCTAACTTTACTCCTCAAGTTACTTCTAATTTGAGGGAATCCCCACCCATATTCTAGTGTGAAAGCATCATGTTTTCGTTGATTTACCTTTTTTTCTGTTGATTTACCTGTATAATATATTAAATTTCACAACTTTATGTTTATCTTATATACTCTTATTTTGCATTTTCACTGGAGCTAATTAAATTATTTTTGAAAGAAAAAAGCCCAAGTGACAACGTTCATTAAGGGTATTTTTTAAAAAACAAAGCGGATAAATGATTAGCATCCCTAACTTTGGTGCGTCCATACCGGGTTTGAATCCTGACAACGCCCAAAAGGGTTTCCTTTCCCATGTGTAGATGGGTATAATGTTGCTAAGCCCCCCTCACCACATTTGCATGTGGCAGGATTCGAACCCTTGACCTCTAGAAAGAAATCACAAAGTGAAAAACTCCCTAACCACTGAGCTATCACCCCAATGGCTTCAGTTAATTAATCACAATTAAATTAATTCAAATTTCTGAATTATGATATCTGCTTTTTTTTTTTGAAAATTAAGTAATTAACCATCGGTCATTTGTGCATCAAATCATGATTATTATATATATATACTAAATATATATATATATGCTATGGAAAGATAACCGCTTTTACCAGTCTTGTGTGTAAATTCAAATCCAAAATGGCACTAATTAATAAGCATATATATATGTTTCTCCATGTAAACTGTTGGAAATTAACTGGAAAAGTTTGCCATGCAATAACATCAAACTACAATGAGATCAAAACGTTCTTATTAAACACCTTATCACTACAAGAAATCCTGCTTTTAGCGACGCCTAAAGTCGTCGCAAAATGAATTAGCGACGCACTTTGTGACGACAATCAAGCGTCGCTGAAAGTTCGTCTCCTATGACTTTTAGCGACGCCTTTTGCGACGCCGGCAAATGGGACCCATCGGGGGAAAAAATAAAGGAAAAAGAAATTTGAATTTTTTTTCGCGACGCCATTGGCGACGACAAAGTCGTCGCTAAATATTTTTTAAATTTAATTTATTAAATAAAAAAAACGGATTAAAGAATATATTTTTTACAAAATAATTTTTTTGCGACGCCATTAGCGACGACAAAGTCGTCGCTAAATAATTTTTTTTATTAAAAAAAATAAAATGCTAATACAGTATTTTGTATATGCTGTATTTATATTTATATAAAAAAATTTAAAAAAAACATAATGTAATTATATATATATTTATACATTATTTTTAGTCAAAATATGCATAATATATCTAAAATTAACAAAATCTTCTTACAAAACACACAAAATTAATAACAATTTATACCAAATAAAAACTATAAAGCTATACAAATCTTCATATAAAATACACCAAAATTAAAATCATACATACATAAACAAAGTAGTAATAAAAACTAATTAACAAAAATACTACAAATTAAAATCATACAAACATAAAAACTATAAAACATAACAATATACACCCACAAAGATTATAGAAACTTACAAAATTTCAATAATAAAACTATATGAGCAATACAATTTAATGGTAAAAATAGAAACCTTGAAAATTGTAAATCATTCATGGTGGTGGTGACTATCGAGAGGTGGTGGTGATGATAATGAGTATAGCAGTGGAGGTGATGGATGCGGTGGTGGTGGCCGTTTTTCGATTATCAATCGGTTATGACGATGGTCGTGGTGGTGAAGATATGATGACGAAGAGGTGGTGGTAGTGAAGATATTTAGTGTATGGTAAACACATTACATATTTAGTTTTAAACGACAACAGAAACGGTTGCTCTTCTTATAACATTAAGCATATATAGATGCATGTTTAATCAATTCACAAATGAAGTTCAAGCTTTGCGGGTCATTGCAACAGTGACATTGATGAGGCTAGTCTCCGCTTTTGACATGCGATCCTTGATAATATTCGTGTATCTATCGAAAAGTTCCTCGACGATTGTCTCGCCAAAGTGACTCAAGATCATAGGTTCCGCCACAGCTCGCATACATTTGCCCATGTTGTATCCATGTATATGCTCTTCGGTTAAAATAAGATTGTGATCCGTGCTTGAATCCCAATTCACGTCAGAAACCTCGAGGTGATCAATCGTGAACGATCCTTCTTTCTCTACTTCATTACGAACTTCCTTAGCGCATGGAGTGTATTGTGGAATGTTAAACGAATCCATTTTCTCTTCTTCTATGAGTCCCTATATATTGTCAAAAATGTTTTTAATTACTTATGAGTTATGATTAGTACATTAGTGTTAATTAATTAACCATATGCAACAAGGTTAATTAGTAATAATGCTCAAGAATAAGTATATATGTATGTTCTAATTATATATACCTCAACAACCATATCATTTAGGGCTGTGGCTAAAAGGTCCCAAACATAACAACATTCTTTGCTGCAAGGATTGTCACTCCGTCTACCTAGTATTGTTAGAACCATGCGCCCGTCGGTCACCACTTCCTCGGCACGACACTTCAGAAACGTTAAAAAATCTGTTTGAAATTGTTCGCGGTATGCTCTTATTACGCTTGGTGGGCTTGTTGCTGACACATATATGTTTCCTTCATTTATCTTTGTCATTTCAGGAACCTATTTAATAACAAAGATTACATATATATAAGTTTTTTTTTGTTACACATATCTTTTATATATGTAATATCGTGAATATTTGACTATATATGTATAAAAATCTAGTTAAAGTAAAACAAGTATTAAAGTAAAACAAATAAAACAATAGGTTTCTATTCACTGAAAATTAATCACCGTGCATCATGAAAATCATTGTGGATCAATATATATATTTGTGCTTCGTATATCTTCGTGCATCAATTTTATCATGATCCAAGGGTCAAGATCTTAAACTATTTGTTTTAATTTATACTTGTTTTACAATAACCAATCTCTCTCTCTATATATATATAACGAGTATATAGAAATAACCTTGGAGAGCCACATGAGACTGTAGGAAGAATGAACAAAATGAATGCTTTTCTTCGGAAAAAGCCTTGTATAAAATGAACCCGGTACACCAGAAAAGTAACACGGAGGTGAAGGTGTTGGGTTGCATTTTATATGCTTGGCTAGGCTCTTTTGAAATTGTGACACCGAGAGAAAAATGTTGTTGAAATCATTTTGAGGAAGGTCATTCAAGTATATTTGAATTTCGGCGGCCGATTCATCTTGACCAAATTGAAGCCTGAGTTTGTCGATGGACTTGACGAGTTCAGATGCCACAAGGAAAGTGTTTGATCCAGATGAACATCCAAGATCCGCCATGATGAGGGTTTTGGGAAAGTTCAAAGCACGATAGAGGTTTGTCAAAGCATCTTCAATTACTGGTTTTGTCATTGATATCACCTTTCTCTGTGGACAAAAATCTCAATAAAATTAATTACTCCATGATTTAGCTATCTAGCTAGTTTCATTGCATATAATTATGTCTATCTTACACTATAGCCCACCTCCATGCAGTAGCTATGCATTAATTTAATTAAATATATATGACAACGTACGATAATCATTGGCTAGATTAATTAGGCGCGAAAATTAATTTGAATTTGTTCAATCGGGCCGTCGACATGTAATTAATACCAAAATACGACCATCAACATTGTTTCTTGACCCAAAATATTCTCACTTTACATGCTAATGTACTATGAACCACTTTACCTATCTTGTCCTACTATACTAGTACAAAACAATAGACCATATATATAGACACCATAAAACAATATACTATCAAATCTTGAAAATAAAAATAAAATAAAAAGTTATACTATCAAATCTTGAAAATGGTTTTTTTGTGTACTTAATGACAATCTTTATATATATGCAAGTTCTTTTAGCGATGATATAAATTATTTGCAATACGCCAATTTTCGTTACCATCGAGAGAATGTATGATCAACTAAAATTAAACCTGGTCAATGACCGGGTATTAATCTAGTTGTTATTTGGTGAAGTGGTTGAGCTATTATCCATTTTATTTCATTTCTTAACTGATCAAACATATATGTGGAAACATATATGTGGAAGAGTAAGTATATGTGACAAGGGTTTATTAGGAAAAAACATATACAGGGGTACGTACCGCAAGTCCCATATATCACAGGGACGACGATCAAGAAACTACGTACATACAAAAGGTACACATATGTGTATCTATAGAATTTTATATACGTACACGTGTATATATATATATATAGTATAAACAACGACGTATATGTACCTGCAAAAGCGAATTATTGGAATAACTATTATCTCCATTACCACCATTCATGCAAAGCACCTGAGTGACATCCATAACTCGATATCCAAATAGTATTTCTTTTTCTTTCACAGACAGTTGGACAAATTAAGTTAAGAAACACTCTTGAATCTCTAATAGCTAGCTAGCTTGTGGAGTTTGGATTTTGAACTATCTAGATTGGTCTATTTATAGATGGATGCTTAATTGATTAATTAGCTCAATGTTTTTTTTTTAAACTCTATAGTCTATACATACATGATACATGTGGTAGTTGGCTAGCTATCGTCTCTCGTATAACAATATTACAAGTAATTAACTAGCATACTTCCAAAATCAGTACAAGCAATTTATTCATTTTAATTAATATCAAGTTGAGATAACTTGAATTCCTAGTTCACTGCACAAGTATCCAAGAGATGCGACAACGCCAATACACAGTGTACTATGTGTCGTGACAATTAATGTTAACTAGGTGGTTCATAATGCCCCGCGTTGCGGGGCCGTATCATTTTTGCGCGTTTCGTTTTTTAAAAATAATACTACAACTTCGATATAATAAGTTAATAACTATGTTTACTCAAGAAAAAAGCAGAAAGAAATAAAATATTAACAAAATAAAAAACCAACTATCAAACTAAAGCAAAAGAACTTAAAAAAGAGCATTAGAAAAAAAGTCAAAAAGATATATATATAAAACGAATACGTTAAAAAGCAAATAAGTTAAAAATATAAATATAAAATACACACACAAATAGCACCATAAAGTTACAAAATAGATGTTTAAAAAAAAATAAAAAGTATATAAAAAAAAAAAATACAAAGTATATAAAAATAAAAAATAATATAATACAAAACATCAAAACAATAAAAGATACAACACAATTTAAAAAAAAAATGTTTAAAAAGCAAAACAAAGAGCAAAAGAAAGAAAAAAAAAAAAATAAAGGGGGGAAAATGCAATTTTTTTGAATCTGAAACCAAAAAAAAAAACAAAAGGATAAGGGGGTTGGGCGTTCAGGAAAAAAAAACAGGGGTGCAAAGTGTAATTTTTAAAATCTGGAAAAAAAAAACAATAAAATTAAACAATAGGGGAGAGGGGAAACCTCGAACCCATGACCTTGAATATTTAAAGTGGCGTACTGTTCACATTCAATTGTCTTATTATAGAAGGTAATTTCAAACATAACACTTGAATATTATTATTTTTCATCAACCCCTTTCCAACCGTGTCAACCCATATGGAAGTCCCTCTATGAGGCAGGTCTCGAGTTCGAGTCCTGCTGAGGGGGCAAGGTTTACTCTAATTAATGTTGTGCCTTTGGGCGGTTAATTAGAGGTTTATCCCCCCATGTGGTGTATTGGAGGTATCGGAGTGGATAGCATTCTGGCCTGGAAAACTCCTAGCTAAGGGCAACTCAACGATCGTTAAAAAAAAAAAACATGTTGCCTGATCGAGTGACTAAATCAAAAGACTATATATTGATACAAGGCATCCTGAACTATACATTAGATTTAGGTATATATCAACTCCATCATCCCCTAGGCTTGCTAGTTTATCATCCTGATCGAACTACACCATTACTATCGGCTCGACTTGCTAGATGTAGCTAGATTAAATAAAAACTGAAAATAAGGTAATTAATAACCAAAGAACAACATATATGGTACATGGGTGTTTAACGTGTGGTATGTCTAATCATTAAAACCAAATTATTAGTTTAATCCATATATGAGCCAAACTAAAGTAATTTTGTATTGACAAAATAAGCTTTATGTGTTCGCTTTCCAAGAGTCGAGCACAGCCCGCTCAACGTGTTGGCTTCATGGCGAGTAGAGCATACCTGACGGTGTCGATTTTTAGTTCATGTTAACTTGTACTGTATTTCCTAAACTATTATTCAAATACTGTAATTATTAGATGACACATGTTTTACATTAAACGTGTATTATTATACGGAGTATGTTGTTATAGTGATAATGTTTAACCAATTTTTGTTTTAACCCCCTAAAATTTTTATATATACTAAAAACTAATATGATTTGTACAAGATGCTATGTACAAGCCTTTTAAGCATGAAAGGTACAAGCTATTGAATCACATACTAACTTTAACTAAATTTCGTTTTAACCCCTAAATTTTAACCAATTTTCGTTTTTAACCCCCTAAATTTTAACCAAATTTCGTTTTAACCCCCTAAATTTTAACCAAATTTCGTTTTAACCCCCTAATTTTAACCAAATTTCTTTTTAACCCCCTAAATTTTAACCAAATTTCTTTTTAACCCCCTAAATTTTAACCAAATTTCGTTTTAACCCCCTAAATTTTAACCAAATTTCGTTTTAACCCCTAAATTTTAACCAAATTTCTTTTTAACCCCCTAAATTTTAACCAAATTTCTTTTTAACACCCCTAAATTTTAACCAAATTTCTTTTTAACCCCCTAAATTTTAACCAAATTTCGTTTTAACCCCTAAATTTTAACCAAATTTCGTTTTAACCCCTTAAATTTTAATTTCGTTTTAACCCCTAAATTTTAACCAAATTTCTTTTTAACCCCCTAAATTTTAACCAAATTTCTTTTTAACCCCCTAAATTTTAACCAAATTTCGTTTTAACCCCTAAAATTTTAATTTCGCTTTTAAAGCACATGCTAAATTTTAACCAAATTTCTTTTTAACCCCCTAAATTTTAACCAAATTTCGTTTTAACCCCCTAAATTTTAAAAATCTTTTTAACCATGCCTAAATTTTAACCAAATTTTCTTTTAACCCCCTAAATTTTAACCAAATTTCGTTTTAACCCCTAAATTTTAACCAATTTTTTTAACCCCTAAATTTTAACCAAATTTCGTTTTAACCCCTAAATTTTAACCAAATTTCGTTTTAACCCCTTAAATTTTAACCAAATTTCGTTTTAACCCCTTAAATTTTAACCAAATTTCGTTTTAACCCCCTAAATTTTACAATTTTCTTTTAACCCCTAAATTTTAACCAAATTTCTTTTTAACCCCTAAATTTTAACCAAATTTTCTTTTAACCCCCTAAATTTTAACCAAATTTCGTTTTAACCCCCTAAATTTTAACCAAATTTCGTTTTAACCCCTTAAATTTTAAAATTTCGTTTTAACCCCTAAATTTTACAATTTTCGTTTTAACCCTAAATTTTAACCAAATTTCGTTTTAACCCTTAAATTTTAACCAAATTTTTTTAACCCCCTAAAATTTTTATATATACTAAAAACTAATATGATTTGTACAAGATGCTATGTACAAGCCTTTTAAGCATGAAAGGTACAAGCTATTGAAAGCACATACTAACTTTAACAATTTCGTTTTAACCCCTAAAATTTCTATTTTTTAACTTTTACTCCACATTAAAGTTTTCGTTTTCATATATTATATATATATATATATACTAAAAACCAATATGCTATGTACAAGCCTTTTAAGTATGAAAGGTACAAGCTATTGAAGCACATACTAACTTTAACTAAATTTCGTTTTAACCCCTTAAATTTTAACCAATTTTCGTTTTAACCCCCTAAAATTTTTACAAATTTCTTTTAACCAAACTTTAACTAAATTTCGTTTTAACCCCTTAAATTTTAACCAATTTTCGTTTTAACCCCCTAAAATTTTTATATATACTAAAAACTAATATGATTTGTACAAGATGCTATGTACAAGCCTTTTAAGTATGAAAGGTACAAGCTATTGAAGCACATACTAACTTTAACTTAATTTCGTTTTAACCCCTTAAATTTTAACCAAATTTTGTTTTAACCCCCTAAAATTTTTATCAAATTTCGTTTTAACCCTAAAATCTTAACCAAATTTCTTTTTAACCCCCTAAATTTTAACCAAATTTCGTTTTAACCCCTAAAATTTCTATTTTTTAACTTTTACTCCACATTAAAGTTTTCGTTTTCATATATATATATATATATATATATACTAAAAACCAATATGCTATGTACAAGCCTTTTAAGTATGAAAGGTACAAGCTATTGAAGCACATACTAACTTTAACTTAATTTCGTTTTAACCCCTTAAATTTTAACCAATTTTCGTTTTAACCCCCTAAAATTTTTATATATACTAAAAACTAATATGATTTGTACAAGATGCTATGTACAAGCCTTTTAAGCATGAAATGTACAAGCTATTGAATCACATACTAACTTTAACTAAATTTCGTTTTAACCCCTTAAATTTTAACCAATTTTCGTTTTAACCCCCTAAAATTTTTATATATACTAAAAACTAATATGATTTGTACAAGATGCTATGTACAAGCCTTTTAAGCATGAAAGGTACAAGCTATTGAATCACATACTAACTTTAACTAAATTTCGTTTTAACCCCTTAAATTTTAACCAATTTTCGTTTTAACCCCTTAAATTTTAACCAATTTTCGTTTTAACCCCCTAAAATTTTTATATATACTAAAAACTAATATGCTATGTACAAGCCTTTTAAGCATGAAAGGTACAAGCTATTGAAGCACATACTAACTTTAACTAAATTTCGTTTTAACCCCTTAAATTTTAACCAATTTTCGTTTTAACCCCCTAAAATTTTTATATATACTAAAAACTAATATGATTTGTACAAGATGCTATGTACAAGCCTTTTAAGCATGAAAGATACAAGCTATTGAAGCACTTTTACTCCACATTAAAGTTTTCGTTTTCATATATTATATATATATATATATACTAAAAACCAATATGCTATGTACAAGCCTTTTAAGTATGAAAGGTACAAGCTATTGAAGCACATACTAACTTTAACTTAATTTCGTTTTAACCCCTTAAATTTTAACCAAATTTTGTTTTAACCCCCTAAAATTTTTATATATACTAAAAACTAATATGATTTGTACAAGATGCTATGTACAAGCCTTTTAAGCATGAAAGGTACAAGCTATTGAATCACATACTAACTTTAACTAAATTTCGTTTTAACCCCTTAAATTTTAACCAATTTTCGTTTTAACCCCCTAAAATTTTTATATATACTAAAAACTAATATGATTTGTACAAGATTCTATGTACAAGCCTTTTAAGCATGAAAGGTACAAGCTATTGAAGCACATACTAACTTTAACTAAATTTTGTTTTAACCCCTTAATTTTAACCAATTTTCGTTTTAACCCCTTAAATTTTAACCAATTTTCGTTTTAACCCCCTAAAATTTTTATATATACTAAAAACTAATATGATTTGTACAAGATGCTATGTACAAGCCTTTTAAGCATGAAAGGTACAAGCTATTGAAGCACATACTAACTTTAACTAAATTTCGTTTTAACCCCTTAAATTTTAACCAATTTTGTTTTAACCCCTTAAATTTTAACCAATTTTCGTTTTAACCCCCTAAAATTTTTATATATACTAAAAACTAATATGCTATGTACAAGCCTTTTAAGCATGAAAGGTACAAGCTATTGAAGCACATACTAACTTTAACTAAATTTCGTTTTAACCCCTTAAATTTTAACCAATTTTCGTTTTAACCCCCTAAAATTTTTATATATACTAAAAACTAATATGATTTGTACAAGTGCTTTTGCATTAGGTACAACACTTTCTACTTTTGCCAATTTTAATATTTTGCCCTTAAGTTTTTAACTTTTCACTTTTACCCCAATCATAATATAACTTTAACACTTTTTTACTTTTGACTCATTTCCTTTTTACCCTTTATTGTTTTTATCTTTTAACTTTTAGCCCTAATCAAAGATTTTATTTTTAGTTTTGACACTAAACTTTTGAGTTCTTATGTTTTTATCCAACTACTTTCACACATTTACGTTCACTTTTTTTAGACATTTGGTTATATATATAACGTTTTATAATAAATAATATTTTTCATCATCTAATGTTATACGTTCATGTAACATTAAAAGTAAGACATTATATTATATCACTGCCGTCAGAGTGTCATTATTTGCGTTAGTATAGTACTTTTTTATTCTATGCTTTTATACACCCTATAATTTTTATTGTTCTTATATGTTACTTTTAGTATTGTTTCATATCTTTTACCTTTTTTTAAATTTGGGTTCTAAGATTTGACATCAATGTATTTGCATTAAACTAATACTACTATATATTGTTCGTATCCAAAACTTTGTCGTATAAAAAATGTGTCCCGCGGCAACGCGCGGGTTCATAAAACTAGTTACATACTATAAACAAAGAGCAAGAAGATAGATGATGGTAGTTGATATATGACGGGGTCATCTTTACATTTACATACTTAATAATACTAGAATAGGACTCGTAAGGCGGTGTAATGATAGTGGCGGCGGTGGTGGTGATGGGTGGTAATGGCGTGGGGAGGTAGCGGCAATAGTGGCGATGTAATGGCGGTGGTGGTGACGGGTGGTGGTGGCGCGCAGCTATAGCGGCCACAATGGTGACGGTGACGATTGGTGACGACGTCGACAGCTGCGGGTAGTATAGGTTATTGATGTAATGTTGTCTTAATAAATTATTAAAACTTAAAATTTAACAAAAATAAAATTTGTTTTATTATATAGTATAGTTATTATTATTAGAGTTAATGACATAAATCGTCCCTGTGGTTTACCTAAATAGTCACGTTTCGTCCTTTATAATCAAAAACCTCAAGGACAGTCCTTTATAGGAGGATAAGGATCACGTTTGGTCCTTTGACTAGTTGACCGGCATCTCCTCTCCGTTAAACCTCATACGTGACATCCACGTGAGGGGTATTCCAGTCATTTAAGGTTCTTCTCTTTACATATACACTCTAAAATCCCATTTAATCCCAATAATTCTTAATTCTCCTAATTTCTTTCTTTTCTCTCTTGTCCCAAACCCAGAAACACAAAATCAAATTCAACAACACCATCATCTTCATCAACAACACCACACCAGATTTAACCATTCCAACCATTTTTATTTACTTCATCTTTTAATCCAAAACAACAACAAAACAAAAGATTTATGCTTCATTTCTCAAACTCCCCACAAAAACTTATTCCCCACAAATACATCGGTTCTACTGGTGGACAATAATATATTATCCATGCTTTATTGCTATAAACACGAATCGAACAGCTTCACAAAACTAAACAATGCTATAAACATTAGTACAATCACCAAAATCTCATAAGCATTTCCATTCGGATATAGATCTGGATACAAACCTGGGTTTAATAATGAGTATTACCTTTACATTGGAAAATTATAGAGAATTAACAGAAGTACTCGTATGGTGTGGATCCGCAAAAGACAAACAAAGAAAAACTTTGAATCTTTTCTTTGTGGAGTTCGTAGAGTGCAGCCGCAGAAAGGCTTTTAGTATTTGAGGATTTCGTGAACACCAGCAGTAGTCGATTACATCAACCGCATGCACTCCGTTTGATGTGGAAGCCGGCGGTGTGATGGTAGGATTTTATAGATATAGATATAGATCTGGTTATAGATATAGATCTGGATACAGATGTCGATCGGGGTTTTGGCCGGAAAACCCACTGCTGTTAGCACCACTGTCGTTGATGATCTGATCGAGAGGCGGTGGCCGAAAAATTCAGAGAGATGGGGAATAGCGCAGTGGTGGTGGTCGGAGTTTTCAAGGTTTTTGTTGAAAACCCGATGGTGAATACAGGAGGTGGTGGTGGTTGTATTTTTGAGGGGATGTTTGGATCAAATAATTTGGATCAAGAAAAGTGGATGAAGTGGACATGGAGATTAGATTTCAGATCTGATGCATCTTTTCTTATTTTGTGTGAGAGAGATCCAGAGCGGTGGTTTGTATTTTTGGGAATATAAGTCATAAGATCTGGAAAATGGTTTGTATTTTTGGGAATATAGATTTGGAAAATGGATTGTTAATTTGAAGAATATGATAAATACAAATATATATATATATATATATATATACATGTATTATATATTATATATATATATATATATAATATTTTTAGGATTATATATATATATATATATATATATATATATATATATATATATATATATATATATATATATATATATATATATATATATATATATATATATATATATATATATATATATATATATATATATATATATATATATATATATATATATATATATATATATATATATATATATATATATATATATATATATATATATATATATATATATATATATATATATATATATATATATATATATATATATATATATATATATATATATATATATATATATATATATATATATATATATATATATATATATATATATATATATATATATATATATATATATATATATATATATATATATATATATATATATATATATATATATATATATATATATATATATATATATATATATATATATATATATATATATATATATATATATATATATATATATATATATATATATATATATATATATATATATATATATATATATATATATATATATATATATATATATATATATATATATATATATATATATATATATATATATATATATATATATATATATATATATATATATATATATATATATATATATATATATATATATATATATATATATATATATATATATATATATATATATATATATATATATATATATATATATATATATATATATATATATATATATATATATATATATATATATATATATATATATATATATATATATATATATATATATATATATATATATATATATATATATATATATATATATATATATATATATATATATATATATATATATATATATATATATATATATATATATATATATATATATATATATATATATATATATATATATATATATATATATATATATATATATATATATATATATATATATATATATATATATATATATATATATATATATATATATATATATATATATATATATATATATATATATATATATATATATATATATATATATATATATATATATATATATATATATATATATATATATATATATATATATATATATATATATATATATATATATATATATATATATATATATATATATATATATATATATATATATATATATATATATATATATATATATATATATATATATATATATATATATATATATATATATATATATATAGATAGAAGTTGACGGTCAAATAGTCAAAGGACCAAACGTGAACCTTATCCTCCTATAAAGGACTGTCCTTGAGGTTTTTGATTTTAAATGACGAAAGGTGACTATTTAGGTAAACCACATGGACGATTTGTGTCATTAACTCTTATTATTATAATAATTGTTATTATTATCATCATCATTTTTTGTTTTGTATATTGGGGTTGTAAAATGCGTATGATTGTGAACAAAGTTCGTGTAAATGACCCTGTAAGGTTATTATTGTTTTGACCAGATAACTTTTTGTATGCGTACAATTGATAGATTTTTTTTTCAAATTATACTTGTATCATAACTTTGATTTATGTATTTACCATAAAATATTACTTCAATAACATATTATACCTGAATTTTAAATGATACAAATATAATCCTTTTTCTTTACGACAAATGTTAATGAAAAACTTTCTACCTTTCTTTCAAAATAATTAGCATCAGCTTCAGAAAATCGGTCTTTTTTTAAATAAAAAAACAAATACGTCATATGCAACTATGCAAGCACATGGATTAGTACAATATTAGTATTATTAAAATTAAACGAGCATGGTACCCGCGCAATGCGGCGACGATGATGGCGGCGACGGATGATGATGGTGGTGGCGGCGTCAAATGGTGTAGGTAATTGATGTAAAGGTGATTGATTTAAAGGGAGTAGTAGAGATACTTTATAATATAAAGGACTAATGGTGTAATTTAAAATTAAGGGTGGTGTTGATTTAATTCACTAAAGGGCTACATCTTCATATACTAGGTATGGGGTAAAAATGTTTTTTTAATGTGAACTCAGTTAATACAACATAATCTTATATTATATTTTTAAGTTTAATTATTAAAATCACAAAAATGATATATACTTATATATTTTAGCATCATGATTAACAAGTAGATTAACCACGCTTCTTTCACGAACGTCACGTGGATACCCATTCAGTATTGTATTATAATCGGTTACGTTTGATTAAGAAACATCAATTTTAGACGTTTAGTTTAAACAAAAAATCTAATAATATATAAAGATTTGATTAATAGTATATATATAATTTATCTATAGGCTTAAAAGCATATCTAAAACATAAAATCTAGACATATGTTTAGATCAAAGGTGAGGATGAAAGATAGAATAAATGAAAATCATGTAACAAAACTAAATAAATCAGATATGTTTAATCTTATATTCCAATTTAATTTTCCTTTCATGTGTTTCGATTTTGTTTGTTTGGTCGTGTGAACCAAAGTCGCTAGTATGCTGATGTTGCAGACAACCCACGTCACACAATTTTAACATTACGTTTTTTAAAATTAATTTTTATATTTTGTTTGTTAGGTGGTGTGAACGCAAGTCACTAGCATGCTGATTCATAACACCAACGTCACACTAGTCTCGTACTCTCGTATAAGATCCTTTAAAGTTATATCAATTTTATTTGTAAAGTGAGAGGAATCTCAATCATTGAATTAAAATCAAAAATCAAAATCAAAATTTAATTTTTAAATATTAACCCTTAATTTTATTCTAATGGTTAAGTATTATCCAAATTCACCTATAAAGTTGATACAATTTTAGAGAATCTCTATCCTTAATTATATTAGAGTAGAGTATTTGTCTTTTGTCCTGCAAATCTACCAATATATTTAAAGCATTTCCAATTGTAGCTTAATCAATAGTCTTTTTTTAAAGAAAGTCTTTCAATAGTTTTTTATTATTGAAAAAGATGACTTCCTATTAAATAGCTATAGTATCCTTAAATAAATAATTTACATTATAGATTCATTAACTCTTATTATTATAATAATTGTTATTATTATCATCATCATTTTTTGTTTTGTATATTGGGGTTGTAAAATGCGTATGATTGTGAACAAAGTTCGTGTAAATGACCCTGTAAGGTTATTATTGTTTTGACCAGATAACTTTTTGTATGCGTACAATTGATAGATTTTTTTTTCAAATTATACTTGTATCATAACTTTGATTTATGTATTTACCAT
>CM067175.1:2300853-2365853 GCA_034093135.1 Erigeron breviscapus
TCAGACACAGAAACAAGAAACCAAGAGAGAACAACAAAATTACATCTATCCCATTGTTTGGCAAGCACATCATTATCCTCAGGTCTCAAACAAGTTCCATTTATAAACCCAATTTTGTTTTTTGTTTCAAGGGCAAGTTCCATAGCACAAGACCATACTTTATAATTTTCGGTCCCTTTTAGTTTTAAGTTTATTAATGGTGTTCCAGTGGTAGCATGTAAGTACAAAGGGTCACTAAAATCTAGCCTACTAATCAAAGTGCCAAGAGCATACTCATCATTCAAAATACCATTATCACCAACAGGTCTCAAATTTTCATCCAAATAATCGTCCATAGTGAACAGATAAAGACAACAACAACACAATAGAGATACAGAACCTAAGCAGCAAGAAAGATAACACAAGAAACCCTAAAAGGTGCAAGATCAGTGGCCAGATTCAAGGACACTGAAGTGCCTTGACAAGTATACTCAAGGACCTTCTCTTCTACCAAGAAAGGGTTAGCAGATAGATAATAAGAAAGAACAGATAAGATTTATGCAGTAAAACACAAACCACCTTAGACAAACAAGAAACACAAATCACAAAGACAGAAGCAACTTCAAAGATAAACCTAATGCATTAACGAAGAGATCCCAACCTATAGGCCAAGCTCTCTACACAAAGAGCACTCTAAGTGTAGAGCAGTTTGCTACAGAGAGGGTAGGTAAAGAGACTTACAGTGGGGTCGCCAACAGTAATTCCATAATCATCTGAAGGCAACACAGATTATCAATGTCCTGGAATGGACAAAGAAGAAGTCAATATTCTCAACCAGTCTTCAAGAATCCAGTCCTTATAAGAAAGGTTGAACTCAATGAAGGAGGAGACAAAGGATTTTTCAAAAGAGTAATATTGTATTACTAAAGGATTTAAAAGAAGAAAAATAAAGATTAATCAAAAAAAAATTTTTTTTTTTTTTTTTTTAGAAACAAACCCAGGAAAAACCCTAAAATAAAAGGATAAATAAAAAACCCTAAAAGAAGATTTGAAGAAAAGATTTAGACAGCCAAAAGGATGAATCAAAAGATAGATGTCATCGAGCCTAAGCTCTGATACCGTGAAGAAATAACAACAATCAAACACACATGTAGTCGAATGATTGATTCATCTTGATTAATTTATGAAAGTTCTTAACAATCAAAATAGAAATACTGGAGAGATTACAATAAACCAACACAAAGGTGAAGGATTAAGGGACAAACACAAGATATTACATAATCAGAATAATGATCAGATCAAACATGGTGATTGTGGTGATAATTGGGTGTAACGGTTATAAACGGCAAATTTAGGAGATTGTGTTGTAACCCTAAACAGTAGCAACAACTTCAATATATAAGCAGCCAATCTTCCTTCTTCTACCCTCTACTTCTTCCTTGTCCAGCTTTAGTCCTCAGAGTTTAGCTTCCTTATATTGGCAAGACAAGTCCTTCTAAATATATAAAACATACAAACAAAGTAAATTAGAGCAATCAAGGTGTTTATTTCAACAGTAACGATGCAATTTATAGATTATTTATAGGAGAAAACGTCAAGAAAGTGAAAGTAAATATACTTTTTACAATACAAAGGTAAGATTGATTTCATGACAAAAAAAATGTACTGACCAATGTCAACTCAATTAGGGAGTGACTTTTTTCACTTCAATGTAGCAATCCATGTAAAAAACCTGGTTTGTGGTGGATAATAGTGGTGGTTGTGACCGATTCTCAAAAAATTGAATTGTAGGTTTGTCAAAAAATTTGTCTAAGAAACATGCCAATGTGGCTGCGGACATGGACTGCCCCGTTACTCTACATGAACTGTCACGTCAACAAAAATACGTTTTCAGATCAAGATATCACGTGAAATTGATCAATAAATCCTTTGTTTGTTGTAAAATTAGTGTTGCACTTCTATTGAAAATAAAAAATAATGTATATGTATATATATTAATATTCTTAGCAATTTAACGTAGTTACTGTAGCATCTCAGTTATTATGAAGATATTGTCTTAGTCAAAGTTTGTTATGGTCTTTAGGAATTACGAGTCAATACCCATTTGTGTGACTTCACGGTGCTTCTTTCTAAACTCAAGAAATATACTTACTAATTGACCAAATGTTTTGTGGAACAAATTTAATTTCTTTCGTTCCAAGAGAATATATATTGTTTTTGCTAATACCATAAACAATAAATAAACAAATAAAGCCCCTTCCCTCTCATACATATATAGCATGAGTATTTAAGTTCCAGAATAATAAAACATTCCACCAAAAATAAATTGAAAAGGTAAACAGAAAAGATAAAGTGGTAATCAAACAAACACATCAAGTAGGGCATAGAATAAATCAAAGAATTGAAGTTGTCTCCTCATGCCAATGGAATTCAAAGCCATGACGACCTTGATACTGAAATTATTGCAATGCCAATCATACCACATACGACGACTATTCATATATGATTATGTTGATAAAACAATATGACATTCTAGTTCGATTTCCCGCATTCGAATAACTTTTCACAAACACAATAATCAATATATTTCACTCCATGCATGACTTTCGGTTCTTCAATGAAAACATTGTCATGGGTATGGGACTGGAATTCATTTTTCTTTTTGTAACTTTTTTGTAAAGATCTGTGAATTGAAGCAATAAAATGGTAACATACTATGTATTGAAAAGCTCAAATGCACAATCCAATATAATTCGCTAATCGTTTGTTGAAAATATAAGTATTGTCTTACTGAAAATTTCTAAGGTTTCAATTTGTATCGCTTAATTGGTATGTGCCACACAAAATATATGCGACTATAAGAGGGTGTTTGGATTGAGTTTTGAAGTAATTATTTGATTATTGCGTTTGCATAACGCAATTAATGATATAAAAATGTTTGGCAAAAAAATTAATTATTTACGTTTTCACAAAAACAACACACAGTTTTGGACAAACAGGTTGGGATATGTTTTTTTCAATACGTAGTTTTTAAACGTAAGATCAGTTTTAGAAACGCAATCTCAAACACCCCTATAAATATGCAGGCAATTATAGACTGGTTTAGAAGTTGCAAGTTATCAAGCTTTTGCAACAAAATTAAGGAAATAATTTACATACAAGCATAAATCAAAACAATGACTACCGGTGCTTCTAAAATTCACTTCTAAACGGAATAATGTCCATCGATTGTTTCCTAACAATGACAATCACTACTTCTTATATTCCTTTCAACTTTCTTGTAAACTACTAGTTATGATTCTTAAAAGACTATATTTATGATTCTTGTTCGATGAACGACTTTAATGGTTTGCTATATAGTGATGTATTAAATTTATTTTTCAAGATTATAGGATTATATATTGTTGGAATATGCGAACATAAATCATATAAATATTCACATATAATCACGAGTATGCGCAACGGAAGAATCGAATATGCAATCACATTAATTAACAAAGAGAGAATCGAAACATGTATCTTATGCAAAGCTTCCAATAAAATCAATAATAATAAGATTATTATTGTTGTAGGGTTTAAAGTAAAACTCCTCCATGATCGCACACTAGACACCCCTTATACCGTATGCTAGTACCCCGATCACGATCAAACAACCCTTTGCTTGTACCCTCTAAAAGTCGAACCAAAGCAAAACCAAGAACCCCTTGACTTGCTACCTACGGCCGAACCAAATAAGAGAGGAAGAGAGGAGAGAATTTTTATGTGAAGGAATATATAAACCCTTGGAATTAAGCCCCTTTTATATAGGGATATATCTAGGGTTTTTATCCTTGGTGGGCAAGTAATCTCAAGGCTTTCCAAGCCTTGAAATTTTCGGCCCAACCCATTAGGAATTAGAGCCCAACTCTAATTTCCTAATTTCACATTTTAACCTCCTTTTAATTAATTAAATAAAATTAACCCTTTAACTTATTTAAATTAATCATTTCGTGATCAAATTAATTAATATATTACTTTAATATAATAATTAATAGTATAGAGTTACCGTGTCATTTCGTGTGACCCCGTAGGCTTAAATTACTTCCGGACATGCGTTTATTATAACGTGATCACATACCAACAGCTCCCACTTGAGCATGTTATCATAAAGGCAATAACATTGGTTAACGTCTAGCAACACGCCAATGCTCCCGGAAAAATTTAAGGATAGTTTCTTAAATTATATTTTGAAATGATTTAGTCATTAATATCCCTTTGTTTCAGATACCCTTGTTAATTATGAATATGGATCAATGTCATTTCATAATTTAACGATTCTGTTTCTCATTTCTACAATTAATCAAGATTACCAAATTAGTCAAGACCACCTCTTGAGTTTATTTGGGTATGCGCATATAAACATCTTAATTAATCAATGAGGGCGCCAAATGGTATCATACTTCAGTTGCAAATTGAAGGAACAAATCCTATATTGACTACACATGTTAGTCATGTCGTTTCACTACATTTCTGAAAATAGCCCTTTATTACTACCTTGTTCAGGACAGTTAGAACTATATCTAGAAAATGCAATCCACACATGCATAACCTGCTTGTATCTTAAGTCTAAGGATAAATAAAGCAACCATTTCATGAATTTCACTTAATGACGTCGATCCATAAAATGACAATTCGTTACGTGGGGTAAGTCCGATATTCACCTCTTTGAATACCATGTGAGTTTGGCAGACCATCTCCAAATATTCCCTTAAATATTTCAACCAATCTCTCACATTTGTCTTAGTTTAACTATATTCCCATATAGTTAATTGACAATGGACGTTTAGAATATATCAAAACATATTCATGGATTAAAACATGCAAATATAGGACACAATTATTATAAAATGAAACATTCATACCAAGTATCAAAATTCATTTATTAAAATAACAATCGTTTAACATCCCATTATCCAAATACCAATCACAGATTTACATGATATAACTAGCAAAATCTAAGACCTATGCCCTCGGCATGCTTATTGAGCTTTCCTTTTGACGAAGCCTTTGTAAAAGGATCTGCTAAGTTACAATCTGTGTGAACTTTGAGTAAATTGATTTCACGTGATTCGATTCGCTCACGAACATAGTGATATCTTCTTTGGTAATGTTTGGCACCTTTCTGAACTCCAGGTTCATTGGCAATGATAATTGCTCCCGAATTATCACAGTACAGATCCATAGGTGAGTTATTTGAGGGCATCACGTCAAGCCCAGAAATAAACTTTCTGATCCAGACAGCTTCCATGGCTGCATCCGAAGCAGCTATATACTCAGACTCTGTAGCAGACATAGCAACTGTAGATTGTTTCTTGCTCTTCCAATCTACTGCACCTCCATTTAAAGTGAAGACATATCCTGACTGAGATTTTGTATCATCTTTATCAGTCTGAAATCCAGCATCACAGTATCCAGTTACTTTGAGCTCTGCATCGGGATTTCCTCCATACACCAAGAATAATTCTTTAGTAGCACGCATGTACTTCAGAATGTTCTTCACAGCAGTCCAATGATCCTCTCCAGGATTTTGCTGATAACGACTAACTATATTTTGCGCGAACGCAATATCAGGTCTAGTGCATCTTACCGCACACATGATAGATCCCACAGCCGAAGCATAAAGAATTCTTTTCATACGCTCCACCTCTTCAGGTGTAGAAGCACCGTTCTTGCTAGATAAATTAAGTCCTTCTTGCATCGGCAAATTACTGTGCTTAGAATTCTCCATCTTGAATCTCTTCAAGATTTTATCTATATAAGCACTTTGACTTAATCCAATCAACCGTTTACTTCTATCTCTATAGATCTTGATTCCAAGAATAAATGCAGCTTCACCCAAGTCTTTCATAGCAAAATACTTTCCAAGATAAGATTTAACGTCCTTCAACATTGGAATGTGATTTCCTATTATCAATATGTCATCTACATACAAGACAAGGAAAGTAACATTACTCCCACTAGCTTTGCGATATACACATGGCTCATCAGGATTTTGAGCAAAACCAAACTTTTTGATCTCTTCATCAAACCTTTTATTCCAACTCCCTGATGCTTGCTTCAATCCATAAATGGACCTTTGAAGTTTGCATACCTTGTCGGGATGTTTTGGATCGACAAAAACTTCTGGTTGTACCATATAGACTTCCTCATCTAGAAAACCATTTAAGAAAGCGGTTTTGACATCCATTTGCCATATCTCATAGTCATAGTACGCTGCTATGGCTAAGATAATCCTAATAGCTCTAATGTCCGCAACGGGAGAAAAGGTTTCCTCATAATCAACTCCGAAAAGTTGAGTATAACCTTTTTCCACTAGACGAGCTTTATAGGTGTGTACATTTTCATCCATGTCGGTCTTCTTCTTGAAGATCCATTTACACCCAACGGTTCTACCATTTGGTGGAAGATCAACCAAGTTCCAGACTTGATTATCTTTCATGGATTTTATTTCCACATTCGCAGCTTCAAGCCATTTTTCAGATTCCGATCTGATAATGCAGCTTTGAAATTAGGAGGTTCATTTAAGTCTCCTACTACGTGTTCTTCAGACTCAATCATAAGATTTAATCTTTCACGAGAACGTATTGTCCTTGAGGACCTACGAAGTGGAATCGCTTCATCTTCAACTTGAAGTTCATCTTGAGATTCATCTCTTTGAACATTTTCCCCCCCAAGTTGATGATTGCTAGTATTTTCAGAAGTTGACACATCTTCTTGAGCCTCATCAAGTTCAACAATCCTCCCACTGTCTTCTTGAGATATGAGTTTCCTTTCAAGGAACTCAGCAAATCGAGATACCTTAACAGTGTTTTCGGTAGGAAAGTAGAAGTAGTAACCCATTGTTTCCTTTGGGTATCCTTCAAAGATGCACTTAACAGATCTAGATTCGAGTTTGTCAGGCGTATCTCGTTTCACGAGTGCCTCACATCCCCAGACCTTTAAGTAAGACAACTTGGGAACACTCCCATGCCACAATTCATGCGGTGTCTTGTCAACCTTCTTGGTTGGAACCATATTGAGAATGCGAACAGCAGTCTCTAGGGCATAATCCCAAAACGAAAAAGGAAAAGTTGTATGATTCATCATTGATCGAACCATTTCTAACAAGGTTCGATTTCTCCTCTCCGATACACTATTATGCTGTGGAGTATATGGAGGAGTAAGCTGTTGAACTATTCCACAAGCTTTAAGATAATTTTTAAACTCTTGGCTTAAGTATTCACCACCTCGATCCGAACGAAGAATCTTGATGGTTCTACTGAGTTGATTCTCTACTTCACTTTTCAATTCCTTGAATGTTTCAAAGACTTCATGTTTATGTTTAAGCAAGTAAACATAACCATAACGACTGAAATCATCCGTAAAAGTGACGAAGTAGCTAGCACCTTTCCTTGACACATGTCTAAATGGGTCACATACATCCGTATGTATTAGTCCAAGTAGTTCTTTTGCTCTCTCCGGTTTATTTGGAAAAGGTTTTCTTGTCATTTTGCCGGAAACACAAGATACGCATTCGTCAAATGAATCATCATTTGTTTGTAAGATTCCATCTCTTTGAAGCCTTTCAATGCGTTTCTTGCCAACATGAGCAAGACGACAATGCCAAATATAAGTCGAGTCCAAATTGGTCTTGACTCGTTTGCTAACATTATACATTGAATTATCCTTTGAATCACAACCATGCATATCAATTTCATAAATACCATCACAAGCAATAGCATTAAAATAATGAACATTATTTCGTGAAACTGAAATACCAATATCATTAAAAACATTAATGAATCCATTGTTTTTCAACAAAGAAACTGAAATGACACCTCTAGTAATAGACGGTGCATAATGACATTGTCTAAAACAATGACTAAACCAGTAGGTAAAACTAAATGATAGTCGCTTATTTCTTCTACAGCTGCCGGTAGGCCATTTCCCACGAACAGTTGTAAAGATCCTGGTTTCAGTTTCCTTCTCCTTCTAAGCCCCTGTAAACAATTACAGATATGAGTACCACACCCGGTGTCGTAAACCCATGAATTACGCTTAGAAAAGTAATATAATTCAATTGTGAAGATACCTGAAGTACTGGTCAAACCAGTTTGCTTCTTCTTCAACTCAGCTAGATACTTAGAACAATTCCGCTTCCAATGTCCCACTTCATTGCAGTGATAACATGTTTGGTCCTTAGCGGGATGTTCCTTTTTCGCTGGAGGGGTCTTCTTAGGTTTAGGAGTAGCAACTTGCTTTCCTTTACCTTGATTCTTGCCCTTTCCTTTTGGTTGTTTCCCTTTCTGGATCTTTCCCCCTTTGATCGTGAGAACTTAGGGTGTGGCAGACTTCTTTGGAAGCTTCTTTTCATACTCATTCGCCATGCCATGAAGTTCAGCAATGGTTTTATTCATGCTATGCATATTGTAATTGCGCACAAATTCCTCAAAATCCTTAGATAAAGACTTGAGAATCATGCCAATAGCAATAGGCTGAGGATAAGCATAATTCAACCTTTCCAATTGCTCAAAATACCTCTTCATCTTGAGTATATGAGGACTAACCGGTGTTCCTTGCTTGTGTCGCAAGTCATGAAGTGTGTCAACTAGGTCGAACAACTCCACTCCCGCTTGCTTTTCGTACAAAGACTTGAGCTCGATAATCATATCACGAGGAAAATAATTTTCAAATTGCTTTTGAAGATCAGCATTCATGCTTCCCAACATCAGACAAGCAACCACATTGTGTCTATCATACGCAGCAGTGTATGCAGCCAACTCTTCAGTTGTAGCATTAGCTCCCGGAACAACGAGTGTCTGCTCTTCAAGGATTTCAGTTTTCTTTTCAGCACTTAGAACTATTCTTAGCTGACGAAACCAATCATTGAAGTTAGGTCCAGAAAGTTTTTCTCTTTCCAGCATCGACCTGAAAGCCGATTGGTGTATGTTTTGAGAAGGATTTGTTGTTGCCATCTACAAAACAGACAAAAGTTCAATTATCGGTTTTTTCGTTAAATAATCCTTAAGAAATGTAATTTACCCTTGTTAAATTCATTTAACAATTAATTTCAGTAAGGCTAGGATCTAATTGACATATAATCATTTCATCTGTTGATCAGCTAGAAATGACGGTACTCAAAAGGTAATCGACGATCAATAATTGCATTCATGCAATTCCTAGAGATATGGAACTTATAACAACACTTTAAAGGGGTATTAAGTGTTTTGTAAACATGTTTTGTCCCATCTTATGCCACGGGTCAAGGATATCACCTCTTAACTCGTTTTAAGTCGCTCAATTAAGAACATGTAAATAGTCCACCACTGGTCTCACGGTGGAGTGGTAATTTACCTTGAAGAGATACAATTCGCCTACGGTCTCACGTAGGAGCGAAAAGCACTGGCAAGTGTTCTTAGCAAAGTGGGTGGCAATGACTTAACTTTAAATGAGTAATGCATTTGATGTGAATCAAAAGTTTATGTATGAAGACTCATGCAAATCTTCATAACATAATGTTTAATAAAATCATTTTATAGTCTTAGCAACACAAGAGAGCTCGGTAGCTCCATTTGAACGCACAAAGAAGCGCAAGGGCAAAGGTTTGCGAAGGACGCAATTAAAAACCTGCCCTTTTAGGAGGCTAGCGCACTCCGACTTATACCTCTCTTAGAGTTTGTTCAAATGGGTGAGCCGGTGTATCTCAAGGTTGTAAGACTCCAATTTTATCAAAGAAATCTATATTTCGATAGTTCTTAGTCAAGTTTATTCTTTTCTCCAAAACAATTTTTGCATCACCTTTATAGCTCTTTATAAACACGCAAAAATTAATAAACTTACTAATTACCGAACTAATTTAATCATGTAACAAGTTAAGGTAGGCCACCTAAACATGGTCACTATGGTTCATGCATATGTTTAAAGCCGGCTCCCCCCTCCGAAGAAGAGGACCATATACATCAAGTTGCCTTGATTGCGTAAGCCTTTGAACAATTTAGTTAACAAGTAATTCACATAAACATGCTGACTGGAAATTTCCAGCAGCTTCACGACCTGTTTAGCCCTGTTTCTGGTCCGATTCAGCTTGTAGCCCTATGTGTCAAGCACCTACTGTCCAAAGAACAACTTCTAACTCATTACAGATTAAAAGATATGAAATTTTTAGTGAACTGTCGCAAATCAAAAAAATCACACGAAAAAATTCACTTAGTCACACAATTATCTAATAATTAACCCTAATTATTGGATCATCATTTGTTAAATATATCTCTATATATCAGTAAAAATCACAAGTAATTTTCATGAATTCTTGTGATTTTACTTTTATTTAACAACTTTAAATAATTAAGATACACAAAACATGCAATTTATACAAATAAATCATGTCAATTCACTAACTCAAAACTTGTCATGAGGGTTTCAATCTCCATTGAATTAGGTTAATTTTAATTAAACAAAAAAAAACTCTTATTTTTATTTAATTTAATCCGATTTTTAATTAAAAAAAAATAAGAAAACAACTTTTAATTATTTAACAATTAAAAATCAACCAACCCTTAACCCCCCTTCAAGTTTTGATCTTTGTAACTAATAGATCACATATGTGGCTTTGATACCACTGTTAGAATATGCGAACATAAATCATATAAATATTCACATATAATCACGAGTATGCGCAACGGAAGAATCGAATATGCAATCACATTAATTAACAAAGAGAGAATCGAAACATGTACCTTATGCAAAGCTTCCAATAAAATCAATAATAATAAGATTATTATTGTTGTAGGGTTTAAAGTAAAACCCCTCCACGATCGCACACTAGACACCCCTTATACCGTATGCTAGTACCCCGATCACGATCAAACAACCCTTTGCTTGTACCCTCTAAAAGTCGAACCAAAGCAAAACCAAGAACCCCTTGACTTGCTACCTACGGCCGAACCAAATAAGAGAGGAAGAGAGGAGAGAATTTTTATGTGAAGGAATATATAAACCCTTGGAATTAAGCCCCCTTTATATAGGATATATCTAGGGTTTTTATCCTTGGTGGGCAAGTAATCTCAAGGCTTTCCAAGCCTTGAAATTTTCGGCCCAACTCTAATTTCCTAATTTCACATTTTAACCTCCTTTTAATTAATTAAATAAAATTAACCCTTTAATTTATTTAAATTAATCATTTCGTGATCAAATTAATTAATATATTACTTTAATATAATAATTAATAGTATAGAGTTACCGTGTCATTTCGTGTGACCCCGTAGGCTTAAATTACTTCCGGACATGCGTTTATTATAACGTGATCACATACCAACATATATAAATTAAACACACGTTTATCTAAAAAATAACTCTCGAACAATATGATCTGTGATTTAAATATCATGTCTATTCTCTGGATTTTTCTTTTTTTTGGGAACGACAAAATTATATTAAAATACGCTAAAAAGACACAAGTAGCTAGTCAAAACATACAATTACATTATATATATATAGGATAGAGATCAAAAGAGAAGTTACCTTAAGAGAAGAGAAGAGAAGAATCGTTTTTTATTTTTTTTAGCTTGTTTTTTTTATTTTTTTCTTTTTTCACTTTTTCATTCTCTCTTTAATTAACTAATTACAAAAAAAAAAATTAAAAATTTTTAAAAATAATTTTTTTTTCAAAGGGCGTAGCCCGTAAGCTATAGCGAAGCCTGTCAGTTTATGGCGAAGCCATGATGGCTAAGGGCGGAGCCCGTTAGGTAGATCACTCCATCACCGATCACCCCTATGACCTATCACCCCCACCAGCTACCCCTTATTAATATCCTTAAGGGCGAATCCCGTACCGTACCCTTGTATGTATAGGCCACTAACTCGGATTAGAACTTTTTATTTTTTATTATTTTTAATTTTTTTTTTTGTGGAATGAGTTAATTAAAAAAAGAATGAAAATAGTGAAAAAAAGAAGAAAAAATCAAAAAAACAAGCTAAAAAAAATCAAAAACGAACCTTCTCTCCCTTCAAGTTTAAGTTTCTTAACTTTTGTAATTTTTTCCACATAAGTTTGTGTTTTTTAAGTCTCGCTTTGAAAGTTTTCTTTTATTTGATTTTTACCACATAACTTTTGGTTTCTAAATTATGTTATCAACATTTCATTTTCTTTACTCTTGACCACAACTTTTGTTTTCTTAACTTTTGTCATGCAAATTTCGTTTTTCGGCTTAATGTTTTTTAACTTTTGTCATTAGAGTTTTGTTTTTCTCCCGGGGCAACGCCTGATTAAAAATACTTGTATAGAATTAAAACAAAACTACATATTCCTAGATCTCTTCTACAACTTAATTATCCATTATCCGAATACATCACATGTTCCCATATGTAGCATAATTCAAATCCCCGATAATAACTACTGAAACTTCCGATCTCGAAACAGTTAACTCTTACGAAAACATAAGCTAATTAAGTTGCTTATATATGATTATATATGATATATGATGATTATTTTAATTTAATACTCTTACCACACATCCATACGTACGCTAGCTTTTATTCTAAATGAGTGGATTTGATAAGTCCTTGGCATCTATTCTACCTTTTTAGAGGATGTATTGTACACGTCCTATCAACTTATATTCGATCAAAAAATTTTGTAACTCGAAAAGTCGAACATTCAACTTAACGTATGATATTGTACTTGCGATTTCTTATCTAATTCCAAAAAGTTATGCAATCGATACGATATGTGAATATATGCTTGGATTATTACTGACTTACAATATATGTTTTTTAATTTTGAGTGTATATATATGATATTACAGAACGCACATATTCTATTCTTTTGTTTTTGTTTCACTATATGATATAAGGCAACTTCGATAAAGGCATAAAGGGTTGCACAATGACTAATTCGACACTTGGATTGAAATGTCATTCTAGGTGAAACAGTTTCCATAGGTGTTTATCAATTTCTGTCGATCTTCTAATGTAGAAACACAAAATTAATCTAGTCAAAGCAACATTTCATTTTTAAACTTCCATGGCATCTACTATTTCTCTTTATTAATGCTCATCGCCTCATTTAGGACAAGTGATCGATAGAATTTAGCTGTTTTGTTTCAAGATTATTAGAATCAACGCTTATTGAATGAATGTAACTTTATTGCTCGTATTGACATTTAGAAAGGTCGGAGTTTTAAATGAATTGTGATTTAGTGGTAGGGTCGTGTTCAAATATAAACATAAAAGCACTTTTTTGGAAGAATTTGTGGATCATAATTAAATATATAACAAGCTAGCATTACGAACATATTGAACAACTTTTGCTATTATTGAATACGGAAAACATAGTGATATAAATTGATACTATACCCACCACAAACTTTTTTATCTAGAGATTTTTAACAACTGCTACGTCCAATCGTCGAGGTAAGAAAAAGTTCAAAAGTTTTGTTACAGAAAACTGGCCTCATTTAAGTTCCATGTATTTTAGTCGAAAAGACTCACACCCCTTTAGTAACTTGAATTGAAAAAATCTTATCCGTTTTAGTCGTTTTTTATTGTTTACACCATTTCATCTTTCAAATTAATTAAGCTGGTAGCTAAGCATGCGCATGAGTCCTTTTAGTTCCATCCACTTAGGTGGGTTGGCCAGGGGTATCTTTTAAATCCACTATATGGGCCCCGGAGGTGAGTTTCCCCAAGGTCTCGGGTTCGAGTCTTGGGTTTCTCATCTCAAGGTATTTTCCATGAGAAGGGGGTTGGAGGTCCAACAAATCGCTGGTTAAAATTGCCTCCAGCACGTCTCAATCGAAACTAACTTTACAAAAAATGTTCCATACTAGCGACGGGCCGGGCCGGGTCGGGTGATGTCAAAAACCGAGAACATGTTAAGAAAACCCGTGTTCCGCCCGTGACCCACCCGAACCAAACATTCACGGGTCAACCCAGTTCGGGCCGGTTTTCCACCCATACACATCCCTATACTAACCTATCAAAATTATTACTATTAGTTCACTATCCCATCAATTATTATATAACTAAGACAATCCATAATGCATTACACAAATATATGTTTCTTTCAAACAAAATATATCACACATACGAACATATTTATTTATAGTTTGTTCGTCGATGATGATAACTTAAAACACTTTAAGTCGATGATCATTTCTAATACATTATTTTTATCATATAATTAAAACATGTGTTGCTGTGCAGTAAAATGCAAAAAGACTATCATAAACAAAAATTATAAAATAACGAATATAAGTTCATAAATTTCTGTAAAACTTCTTATATAACCACCAAATATAATGTTCAAAGAATCATTACTTTATATAAATATTTAAATCAAAATTTGAAAATTGAATGCATAAACTGGAAAATCATCAGTTACAGATCGACATACATTTTTGAAAAATTAGTATCATTTTATCCTATTTTGTTGTCAGAGACAAATATCACAACTTGGTTTACATTAAGAAAAAATCACAAGTACAAGTGAATGGAAGACAAAAAAATACTAGAGGAAACAAAAAGAATGCAAAGAGAAGGAGATAGGGCCAATGTGTTTGACATATATATCCTTTTAAGTCGAAGATGGAAATATGATGTGTTAAGATCACTTTTAGCATCCAATGACATAACTAATTTACTTCAATAAATCCCCCTTTTGTCTATAGGGTGGAATTATTCATCATAACGTCCCCATTCTATGAAATAAAATATCTATAATAAAGATTGAGAAGAGAAAAAAAAATCAACTTGAGCTATATATAACAAAATCATATAAACTTTTTTTTCTGACTTTTTTATCTTTAAAGAGCAAAGCATGGGATAGTGATTCATAATTACCCCATAATTTAGCTTAATCATGTGTGACTACTTTTTCTTACTTTATATTATGTTTCTTTTGTAAGAAGGGAAAAATTATAATTCAAGACCCTGGAAAACAGAACAAAACTATGTCTCATATAATTCATTCAAATGTAGTAGTTTGACGGACGTACAATACCGAATTACCGATGTATCATTTCTAATGCATTATAAGCTATATCTCGTGATGGTTGAAAGGTCATCCACTCATCCCTCATTCAAGAGGTCTTGTGTTCAAACCTTTAGGGGACATAGGAAGTCCCTATATGAGGGTTGGCTTAGGTATACTCAGGTTCAAGTCTGACGGAGCAAGGTTTACCCCTATTAATCGTCGTGCCTTCGGCGGATTAGTAGGGGGTTTTCCCCATCGGGTATTTGAAATAGGCATTTCTACTTCGAGTGAGCTCTTTAGCGCGGACCCGGTTAAAACAACGTATGCTAGACCTCCCGCTGTCGAATCGCGACACGAAGTTTCCAGCGAAATTCGCCTTTTAAAAAAAAGCTATTTCTCAAATGATATAAAATTTTAACTTTTGATGTTTACAGCATATTTAATGAATCCAGTAGTTAACTAGTTATTTCACCCCGCGCGTTGCCGCGAAATATGCTTTTTACATGATAAATTTTTGGACCCAAATTTATGTCAAATATTCGAACCCAAACTTGAAAAACAACAACTAAATATGTAGCAATATAAAAAAGTTGTAAAAGAATAATAAAATGTATAAAAACATAAACAATAACTATATTAATGTCAATAACTATATAAAAGTTTAGTGTCAAGCAAATGAAAACGAAAACTTTGATGTGGGGTAAAAGCTATAACATAAAAACTTGAGGGATTAAAATAAAAATTGGTAAAAGTTAGTATGTGCTATAAGAACTTGTATATTTCATGCTCAAAGGACTTGTTTTAAAAGTAAAATCGTAACTGTGTAAAAGTTGTTTGATGAAAACATGAGAATCTAAAAGTTTAGTGTCAAGAAAACAAAAACGAAAACTTTGATGTGGGGTAAAAGTTAAAAGATAGAAACTTTAGGGGGTTAAAATGATAATTAGTATATGCTATAAGAACTTCTATATTTCATGAGCAAAGGACTTGTTTTAAAAGTAAAATCGTAACTGTGTGAAAGTTGTTTGATGAAAACATGAGAATCTAAAAGTTTAGTGTCAAGAAAACAAAAACGAAAACTTTGATGTGGGGTAAAAGTTAAAAGATAGAAACTTTAGGGGGATAAAAAAAATTGGTAAAAATTAATATGTGCTATAAGAACTTGTATATTTCATGCTAAAGGACTTGTTTTAAAAGTAAAATCGTAACTGTGTGAAAGTTGTTTGATGAAAACATGAGAATCTAAAAGTTTAGTGTCAAGAAAACAAAAACGAAAACTTTGATGTGGGGTAAAAGTTAAAAGATAGAAACTTTAGGGGGATAAAAAAAATTGGTAAAAATTAATGTGCTATAAGAACTTGTACATTTATGCTTAAAGGACTTGTATTTAATTACTTTTTAGAATATATACTAGATTTTTATCCCGCGGGTAAGTTTAATAAAATCGTTTTAAGTAAATTGGGTAAGAATTAAGTAAGATCATTAAAGGTAAAATTATAGTTAAAATATATGCTTAACGGTCAAATCAAGGAAATGTTCCATCAAATCTTATAAAATGAATGCATTTTACATTTCAAATGACATATTACAAATCTTATAAAATGACATTAAAATCCAAAGATTATGACACCTAACTTAAAAAAAAATCATCAGCTTAAAACATGGAAATGTCCATCAAAAAGGTACAACCTAAATGCTTGAGCTCAACTCCATATATTTAAACTCTTCACACTATCAATTCCAAGATTTTCTTTTCAGCAATTTCTCAAACATATAACTCCATCTACTTGCCATACTAATGTTTTGTTATAGAATAATTATAATGAACTCTTTAAAGATCATGAACTAAAATCATCAGTGTACAATTTCCCACTTCAAGCAGCTCTCGTCCATATACACCTGCATTTCATCAACTTTAGATTATATAATGTTTTTCAAACTTAAACTTGCCATAATTTCCCATTTCCTAAATGATACTAATTCATATGAATTAGAAACCTCCGATCCAAAACAATTTCTGGTTGCATATTAGAGAGGCATGCCATAAAAGGTAGGTATCAATTACATGCGTACCTCATTGTATGTGTTGTTGTTTATGAAATCAAAACTCGGAACTTTTGAACCATGTATGTGTCCGTCTTAATAAAATTACATGCGTATCTCATGTATGTGTTCGGCTTCATTCTCTAACATTCTGAACAAATGATATCTGCAGATATATACAAAACAGTTTTTAATCACTCACTCCAATGTCTCAAAGATAACATGTGTTCAACGTCAATAATTTGTTTCAAATACACTTTGAACACCCATCAATCCCTTTTGACCAGTTTCATTTTTAGCTACTAAACCAAATGTGCCCAACTGACCCATTTGTGCTAAATTATATAACCCAAATTCAAGTTATCCTTGTTATTGAAAGGACAACACATGGGTCATCATAAATAAACATCCAAATAAATATAAAAGTAAAGAGAATGAAGGCGAACATCATGTTTTCCTTTCAGGTACCATAATAGGTTTTCTAACAATCCATGCCCATATTCACGATCCCATCACCTGATTGGAAATAGCTCCCATTCCACCTGTTGGGCCAAATATTTCACTGACTGTCCTCCTCCATAATCAGTTTCATGATTATGTCTCCACACCCCATCAATTGAAGATCCTTGGCCCTCAAGCTTCCAGCCCCAACCTGCAATTGTTTTTAGGCAGAAGGATTGTATCCCATTATTTGAAAATAGGTAGCAAAAGAATAGAACTAAGCCAATGACATAATCAGATGACCTATATAACCCCATTTTAAACATTTGTGTATGCATTAGATTTGTTTTTTTATGGATGATTAAATGAATTAAACTTTATAAATGATTTTTTTTTCTTTCAAAATAGTGGTTGTTAAGCTAAATCATGTGTTATTCATATAACATCAGGGTACCTAATCCATTTATACCCAAACCAGTTTTTAACCTCTTACCCAACCCGATCCACCCATTTTGCCACCTCTGGTGTAAACATATAGCATTAGGTTACCTCATCCTTGGTGAGGCGAGGGTTAGTTAACATCTTTACTTCCACCTGCCTGAGAAATATACGGTTTACGTAAGCATCTAGTTACTTTATGTAAAGATTAAAAAACAAAGTGAACAAATGTCTACTAACCATGTAGCCTTTTTAATCTACTAACCTGGTGCTTGTCGACTCACCAACTCATCTCATCATATGGAAAATATTGAAAATAACATTAACTACACCAAAACATAGGAAAATTAAGTACAACATTAATCACAAAACTGGTGCTTGTCGACTTATCGACTTCCGTACTCATGTAATGAATGCTATTCATGTCTTCTCTTCCCCCACATTAGATACACATGATAACAAAACTTGAAATTAAATTAGATATAAAATGCCATATATCTAGTAATACTAATGACCAACCTCATGACCAGGCACTTTAATCTTCAAATATCAGAAAATCTAAAATAGTACACTATGAGTAGTCGTTTTCCCACCAGTCCCTTGCTTACCCCCTGCATGCCATAAAATACACTATGAGTTTTTGAGTGTTACTTTATATACTTATACTAACACTCTTCATTCCAATTGCAATTCCAGTCCATTATATGCCAACCAAACACATGGACTGAACAAAGTCATACCTGTGGATTGACCTCGCACTACTCTGCCCTCTTTTTACAATAACGGGCTCATTGGCGAGCACTCTCTGAAGATGAGCAAGAAGTTCTTTACCTTGACAAGATCCAAAATCAGGGTCTGCATCTTCATAAGACCACACCAGGGCCGTTTCTTTGTCTTCAATTGTTGACCCATCAGTCTTCTCGGTGTGAAGAGTCATAACTGGTTCCTGAAAAGTGAACAATCTAGTTGGATAACAAAAACATATAGCATATACTATCGAACCATAGTATATTGATGATAGAAAAGCTACTCACTTGAGAATCTACGGTCAAATTGAGCTTCATTTCTAGTTTCTCTTTTCGAAGCTGCAATCTCTTTTTGAAGTTTCATATTCTCTCATCCACACACAAGCATTTCTTTGAGCATCATTGAACACCTAAAAAGCATAAAATCAAACAAATGACACTCAAATTACCAAACTCAATAAATAAAGACCACAAAAATCACACACAAGTTATCAAACTTTTTACACAATTTACCAAACTTTTTTATTTGGTTAAAGCATGTAAACCCAAATACGCATGGATAAATATGATACACATATAGTTGCAATTGAAGATTGCAACTTGAATTTTAGTTGTATCTGGCAGACACCATACCACAATCTGCTTCTACATTTCCATCCTTTGTCTAAATCTATCACACAACTTCCATATGACACAAGCAAGTACCTCATTGTATACAATTAAAATATCAATCTTGCTGTCTTCATCCATGTTTTCAAACCTAAACAAAATCATTAGACTTATAAAATTATAATTATAAGCTATATAAATATATAGAGAAAAGGATATGAATTTATATAAAGCGATGAAGAACACTTTAAAGTAGAACATCAAATAGAAAAATTTTCATATCCAACAAATAAAATACAATAATTAGTGATATCAATCTTACATAATAGCGAATATGAATTTAAAAACTAATATTCAAATTAATACTTGTGGTTTGGTCACTTTTCTAGCAATTTCAAACAAAAGCCAACTATCAAAATGCAATGTGGGTTATCAAAATCCAAATATTCATTGAAGCATTTTATCAAACACTTGATATTTATATACAAATCTAAAATCATTAAATAAGATAACCTATATCAAATCTACAAAATTCTTAGAGGAAATCAACAAAGAAAGAACCCAGTTTATATTTGCTACTTAAAAACACATCATATCATCATCCTTTATAATTGCATCATACCATCAAACCTACAAAATTATTACGATTATAAATTCCTGGAAAACACGAGTCATCAAAACTAAAAAAGCTTCAACCTTTCCCAATATGATTCAGAAATCAAATAAAACTCACCTTCATTTACATGAGGTAATGAAAAAACGGTCTTAGAAAATATGTCTTGAATCATTATATTATCTGTAGAACAAAAGAAAAATAGAAGAAAAAAAATTTAGAAGTAAACAATCTAATCAACAGGCTTGATTGAGCCTTTATAAACACATCCAAATCCACCTTCTCGAAATCAAAATCTAAAAATCACACCATAATCTTGAAATTTCAAATTTCAAAAACAAAATAGTCTTAATCATCGCACCTTTTTTCAACCCAAAACATAATCTTCATCAACACCTATTGTGTAACCTTACAAAAATCAACACAACAAAATCATTACAAAGATGTTATCGATACATGATACCAGAAAAAACAAAAAAAGCAATACAAAAACCTTGTAAGCAATACGATTATACCTTGCCTTTGCCTTTGTAGTTATTGGCCATCAAATGTAAATCTATCAATATTCTTAGGCACAGGGTAACACCACCAGGCAAAAGTCAACCCGACCAGGGCATTAGCGGCGACGTCGCCGCTAATACTCTGACACTGACAGGGGGCCCGCTAATTTCTCTGCCAGATTTACCATTACAGACAGGGGGCCCGCAGTATTAGCGGCGACGTCGCCGCTAATACTGCACCAGAGAGAGTATTAACGGCGACGTCGCCGCTAATAATCTCTCTGGTGGGGTTACACTTTTTTGCCTGGTGGGGTTACACTCCTCGTTATAAAATCAGATTTGGGGAGAAAATAAAGATTTGTATGGGAGAAGCCTCCCCTCTCTCTCTCTTCTGTCTCTTTATATTTATATATATATATATATATATATATATTTAAAAGGCCTACATATTGAATTTTATTTACAAGGCCCATGTTTGAATTTTAAAAGTCCCGCTCATTGAATCAACACACACTTTATATCAACACACACTCTATACACCTTCAAAAACACACAAAATTCATCACACCCCATGTCATACTTCTAATGTGGCTTAGGTTAGAGCTTGAAAACACAACTTTCTTACATCACTTGGTTACCCTCCTTTAGTATGAAAACGGAGATAATATTTACATGTTTGAAAATTTTCTAAGTAAATATTCCGAGGATGGTCAAACTCGCTTGGTAAACACTTTAAGAGTGGTAAATGGTAATTAATGTTGAACATGAACATGGTTTTAAATTGATTCCTAACAAGTGGCAGAGCCAAAAAACTTGTTGAGCGAGTTCATAATAATCCAAATTATTAATGTTTACAAATAAAATCAAAAGGTTCAAACATGATTTCTGATTGTGCACCGGCGCGTAAGCCTAATGAATGAGGTTGTGGATGAAAAAGGTATATGTTAAAAGGGGTCCTTAAGAGTTCTTAAGGATTTATTGGCGATTCCCCGAAGGTAGGAACGGTGTTCCTTTACGCCAACGAATGGTGATTAAGGGATCGTCGAATTGTGTTCGACTATGATTAGGGTTTTTATCGATATTGTATATCGAATGTGTATGGTGATCGAAGTATATCGATTATGAGGGATTCCTCCTCCTTTTATAGGAGGAGGTTCCTTGGAGGAGAAGGTTAGGGTTTTCCCTTATTCCTTCTTGATGTCAAACTCTTCTTACCATTTTTATCCAATCTTGTTTCCTTCGGGAGTTTATCCTTTAGAGAGATCGAATTACGTAAGGATTGTATTTGTTATTTGGAAAGGATTTATGTTAATCTTTTTGTCCTTCGTCCGATGTTAAATACCTTCGTGCTTATATCCTTCGTGAAACAGCTTCGCTATTAGTTATCCTTCGTATAGTGATTTTGGGGGGGTACATCGTCAAGCCCCCCAGTCTAATATTAGGGGCTTCAGAGACTCTGATTTTAGACTTATTCTTCTTCCTCCGTGTTTAAAAGTTTACCCATAGCGCGAAGGACCAGGAAAAATCATTTATAACTTCAACAGGGACTAAAGGGCGGTGACTTATAGCAGAGGGGCCATTCTTGAATGAATCCAAAAGATAGTGGGATCCTTTCGTTTTCCTACGCGGAAACCGAAGTAGTAAGTGGGCTTTATTAAAGCATTGTCTCTCCATTTTCCAAGATTATCATCTTCCTTGTTTCAAGCGGTTTCTTCTTCAACAAAATTCTTCAATTCTGCTCCAATATATTTCAATTTCCTATGGCGCGTGCTAAAGCAAAAGGGACAGTTGGTGGCAGTCAACCTTCATCTTCTCATGCCGATGTATCTCCTGGTGGGACTCCGGTGCCGACATATTTTCAAGGTCGCCGGAAAAGGTCTGCCAGAAAGAGCAAACATCCAGTTGTTTTTACTGATTACGATTCTAACTCAGAAGCTGATAAGGCGTCTTATCGTGAATTGAGGACTGAATGGGCCCGTCTCCGCCAGGAAATCGTTGAAGTGAAGCGTAGGGAGGCTCGCCTAAAGAGCGACGTTCAATATGCTGGTGATGAGATCCGTTGTTTGTCTCATGATGTGGAGAAATCCATTCCTTTTGTTGCCCTTCGATGCTCCAACAAACGTTATCAGGAGAAGTTGAAGGAGGCAGAGGGGGTATTTGATTATTTGTCCAAAAAACTTGATGATTCAGAGAAGCGACTGTTGGAGAACAACATCTATGTTGATGGGGTCAGGAAGGTGTGGGGTGACAAGTGCGAGGAACTGCAAACTGCTCACTCAAAGATTCAATTTTTGGAGGGGCAATTGAAGCGGTGGAGGAAGGAAGTTATTCCTCATATTTATCAGACCGCACTTGCTGACCCGGAGGTTGCAAAACGTTTGGTAGAAACGGAGGTTGCTTCGGAGAATGTTTCCGATGTGCTTCCTGTAAAATAAATTGTATTGTAATGATAATTAATTGTTTTTGTTGTTGAATTTTTTATTTTTTTTTTAGAAAGAATTTTATCTTCTTTTGAAGCGTGCACGGTCCCGAAGGGTCCCCCTTCAGTGTTCCATGTCTTATTTTTAATATGTGCGTGGTTGCGAAGGGTCCCCCTTCGTTGTTCCACGTCTTTTTATTTGGTGCGCATTATTTTCCTAGGACTGTGTCCTTAGGCTTCTGATTTTACGCTATGTGGGCGTCCCCTTGAACATGCGCTTTGCTTTCAGAAAAACACGTCTTTGCCATTTATTGGATAATCGATCGAAGTAAAAGAAAATACGTAAGGGAGCGACCCTTCGCATAAAATAAAAATGTATTGCTGTTTTGCAATTTTATTCTAACAAAGATAGTTGCCATATTGTGCATTCTATCTACTTATTATGTGCCTTAACACTTTGGTACAAAAAACTAATCAGCATTACTGATAAAATTTTCGGAGATTTGAGCTGTTCCATGTGCGGTCCACCGGTTCGCCATCCAATGTTGTTAGCTTGTATGCTCCATTTCCGAAGGCCACTTGAACTTGATACGGACCTTCCCATGTTGGTCCCATCTTCCCTGTGTATTTTACTTGGCTTGCACTGTTTAGGCGAAGGACATAATCACCAACTTTGAACGAAGTCGGGTTGGTGCGCTTGTTATAGTATTTCTCAAGCCTCTTTTTATATGTGGCTTCCCTTATTGCAGCTATGTCCCTCCGTTCTTCCAGCAAGTCTAAGTTCACCCTTAGCTCTTCTTCGTTTTCTTTTGCATCGACCTTGGATGTTCGACAAGTTGACACCTGGATTTCTGCTGGCAAGACCGCTTCGGTCCCAAAGGCAAGGCTAAAGGGAGTTTCACCATTGCTTGTTTTGGGTGTTGTTCGTTGTGCCCATAGGACGAATGGTAGCTCATCTACCCATCCAGTGTGTTTGTTCCCTAGCCTTTTTTCCATTCCTTTATTTATCTGTTTATTGATTCAACTTGCCCGTTTGCCTGTGGGTGATACACGGAAGTGAATTTTTGCTTTATTTTTAGCCTTTCACAGAACTTCGGAAATGTCCCTTGTGCAAATTGCTTCCCATTATCAGATACGATAGTTTGTGGCATCCCGAATCTACACACTATGTGTTCCCAAATAAATTTCTCTATTGCTTTTCCCTTTATTGAGGCGAGGGGTTTGGCTTCGACCCATTTGGTAAAGTAATCAACTGCTACTACCAAGAATTTAACCTTTCCGGGGGCTTGTGGTAGTGGTCCCACTATGTCGATAGCCCATTGCACGAAGGGCCAGGCTGAGGTTACCGAGATCATATCTTGCTTCGGAGCCTTTGGTACATTCGAATGAATTTGGCAGGATTCACATTTTTGGATATACGTCGTGGCATCTTGGTGCATAGTTGGCCAGAAATACCCGAAGCGCATAGCTTTGGTTGCCACGGATCGTGCTCCCGAATGTGTCCCACATATTCCTTCGTGTATCTCTTCGAGGATGACCGAAGCTTGGTTCGGGCCTACGCACCTTAGCCAAGGCGTCACGAAGGACTTCCTATATAGTTGCCCGTCTGTGATTTTATATTGAGGTGCTTTAACTCTAATCTTCCGGGCTTCGTTAGGATCTTCTGGTAATATCCCGCTGATTAAGTATCCACATATTGGTGTCATCCAATTTTTCCCTTCCTCTTTTATGAGATCAGCAACATACTTCTCATTTATTGATTTTTCCTTCAATACTTCAATGAGCACCTTTTTGCCAAAGTGTTCGAAGGTAAGGCTTGCTAACTTGCTTAATGCATCTGCTTTCTTGTTTTGGTTACGATGAACGTGCTCTATCTTGAAGCTACTAAAGTAGTCCTTTAGCTCTTTAGTTTTTGCCAAGTATTTCTTAATAGCTTCTTGCTTAGCTTCAAATTCCCCAGTGAATTGACATGCTACTAATTGGGAGTCAACGAAGGTATGAATTCGCTTGATTTTCATTTCTTTCGCCAAACGGAGTCCTACTAAGAGAGCTTCATATTTTGCCTCATTGTTTGTTGTGTCGAACTCTAATCTCAGGGCGTAAGTGTACTCTTTTTCTTCTGGGTTGACCAGGATAACTCCTGCTCCTGATCCATCGGAACTTGATGCTCCGTCGGTGTACAGCCTCCAAACGCCCCATCCTTCGTTTTCCGTGACATCTAACGAGGCATACTTTCCTGGTTCATCACTTCCTTGCGTTTCTGCTATAAAGTCAGCTAGTATTTGTCCCTTAACTGCATTCCTTTTCCGAAATTCAATGTCATGTTCTCCTAGCTCTATTACCCATTTAGCAACTCTTCCCGATTTTTCTGGTTTGAGCAATATTTGCCATATGGGTTTATCGGTTAACACTGCGATCGGGTGAGCTTGGAAGTACCTTCGCAGTCTTCTGGCCGCATGTACCAGGGCGAGGGTTAATTTTTCCAGCTCAGGGTAATTAGCTTCGGACCCTTGCAAAATTCGGCTGACGAAGTAAATTGGGACTTGCTTCCGCTCCCTTTCTGCTAGGAGGACCGCGCTTACACATTCGGATGATGCAGCTAAATACATGAATAGAGTTTCTCCTGGGATAGGTGAGGTGAGAGTTGGTAACTGAGCTATGTACTTCTTCATTTTCTCGAAGGCCTCGTCCGCCTCCTTTGTCCAGACGAAATCCTTCTTGTCCAAACATCCTTTGAGAGTTTTAAAGAATGGGAGCTGCTTGTCTGCTCCTCTGGATAAGAAATGGCTAAGGGCTGCAAGCTTTCCGTTTAGGCTCTGTACCTCCTTTATCGTCTTCGGGGGCAGCAATTGACGAAGCTTGTCTACTTTCGAAGGATTAGCTTGGATTCCTTTGCCCGAGATATAGTACCCTAGGAATTTTCCTTCTTCAACTCCGAAGGAACACTTCTTCGGGTTTAACTTCATATTGATAGAACGTAGAGTGTTGAAGGTCTCCTGGATGTCTTCTAGCAAGTCTTCTTCTGTTTTACTTTTAATCACCATGTCGTCAACGTAGGCTTCCAGGTTCCTGCCAATTTGATTTTTAAAGACTTTATCCACCATGCGGATCGATCTATTTATTCTTTCGGCTAGCCGTATTCATTCCTCTCCTTGAAGTCGAGTCACTTCGTACCTCTCCACCCAATCATAAGACGTGGCCCCGACATTCTTTAATCCGAAGGGCATTTTCTGATAACAGTATGTCCCTTTACTGGTGTAGAATGCTGTCTTCTCCTCATCCCCCTTAGCCATCTGAATTTGATGATATCCCTTGTAAGCATCCAGAAAGCATTTCAACTTATACTCCGTTAGTGATTCCATCTTCCAATCGATTTCTGGTAACGGTAGCAATCTTTTGGGCAAGCTTTGTTGATGTTTGTGAAGTCCACGCACATCCTCCACCCCCCGTCACTTTTTCTGACCATGACCGGATTCGCGACCCAGATAGGATATGTAGATTTCCGGACGATCCCAGCTTTGGCAAGTTCTTCTACTTCCTTATTGGCAGCTTCTTCTCTTTCCGCGGCCAGGCTTCGTTTCTTTTGGTGAAAGGGGGTTGCATCCTTCCTTTCATTGAGCCTATGCTCCGTTACAAACTTTTCTCCTTCGATCTCGATTATTCGAGGTATTCCTGTCATGTCTGAGTATTCCCAAGCGAATACATCCAGATTTCGTTGAAGCAGCTTAAGTAATTTCTTCTTTAAGCCTTCGGGAAGTTGCTTCCCTATCGATATGGGTTGATCTGGGTATCCTGGGTTGACAATAACCTTGTCTTGATGGTCTGGTACCTTCGTAAGGTCCTCTGAGATCTTTGGAACCTCGAGAGCCTTCTTAACCTTGTGTACCTTTGCTTGGCCGGATTCTGAGTAGATGGTTCCTACTCCTGTAGGTGTCAGGTGTTTAACCATGGAGTGAATGGTGGAGGCGATCATCTCCAGCCGGTCGCATTGCCGGTCGTCCAAGCAGTATGTTGTATGGAGAAGTAGATCTGACCACTATAAAATCTAGTGTTTCTGTTCTGACATGGGGTGGTTCACCAATGGTTATATCCAGATCTATCTCCCCCAACGGGCTGACCCTCTCTGGGAACTGTAACACCCGACGTTTAAAAATATGGGTTTTCAAAAAATCTTTCACCTAACGGTGTTAAATTGCGGAAGTAAAGACCGTAAAAGTCAAAACCGATAAAAACATTTCGGTTTCTGCGTTTAGTTGGTGTTACATGCCATATCAAACATTAGTTCAAATGAAAACCCAACGGTTGCCCAACATTAAACAACCGTTCACACATTATTACATAAATTCGACATCAAAATGAAATGTATTCAAAAGTCTCCATAATAAGCAACTATGGGTAGCTAAGGCTCCTTCATTGCATCTACCCAAGCTCATAAGTCCTGCATCACTAGTCCATCAAGCTAAACCTGAGGGAACAACCACATTAAGAAACAAGTGTTAGCTATAAGAATAGCTAAGTAAGATCACCCTTAATTTAAAAGCATTTGTCCAATTAAAACATTTCTTCATTAATAGACAAACTCATTAGGCACAACACGCAACACACATAACCGCATATCAACTTCAATTCAATTAGGATAATCATCCTAAGTGTGCCTATCCTGCATTAGTTCACACATTGTCACACCTATCTTCGTTATCTACATATAAGTGTGCCCTGCATCACACCCGACTAGATGATCAACCAAAAGACTAATCATCGTACGTCGTTAAGGAATGGCAAGCCAATCCAAGAGTAATCCGTATGTGGAGGTTGGTCAAACCCCTCGTATTACTCGCCCTGCATTATTAAGACCATGTTGCAAGGAGCCACCCAAGCAACAACTACGTCAACGTACTCGTCCGGCTAAGACTTGTACGGGTTAAGCTTAACACTTTCCCTGCATTATATTTACGAGCTCGATCCCACACATAATAGTTTAGGAAACACACATAGCCTAAACATAATCACACATTACCTTCATTTCGTTGGGCCCTTAAACGTGCAAGTGACATGGCAACCTACCAAGTCTAGTGAGCTAGGTGTACAAGCCATGTAGTATGCATATGTCACACAACAACTTCATTTCTACATTTCACACATAATAAGACACTTCATAAATCTACATAAACTGCATAACAATACCCTACATTGAACAATACTTCATTTCACTACATTAAGGTCTGCATTTCAGGTATCATGGTCAACTACATATCCCATAATACCTCCCGTGTAACCCGAGATACCCACATATATCATAAGTTACCGTTAAGGAAATTATAAGTATGAAACCTTTGCTTGTTGAACCCTCAGCGTGACAAAAGTAGTGTATCTTACCTTGATACAGCTTAACAACAAGCTACAAGCACAATACAACGATGACTAGGTGTCTCCAATAACCTAGAACAAGTATAAGATCGAAAGATAAGCTAAACGACACTTTTTGTAAAATCTGGGCAGGTGGTGCGCCGCACCTTCCAAGTGGTGCGTCGCACCAAACCTCCAGAGAATTCAAATTAACTACGAGTGCGCCGCACCTACCCTTTGGTGCGTCGCACAAAACCAACAGAAAAATCTTATCAACAATAGGTGCGCCGCACCAGCCCTTGGTGCGTCGCACTAATCCTCCAGGGAATTTAGATTAAGACCAGGTGCGCCGCACCAGCCCTTGGTGCGTCGCACTAATCCTCCAGGGAATTTAGATTAAGACCAGGTGCGCCGCACCAGCCCTTGGTGCGTCGCATATCGGGGTCCTCCAAAACCCAAACTGGGCTGTGGTGCGTCGCACCACCCTCCAGGTGCGTCGCACCTGGAGTGTCGACCAGAAATCCCAACTTTGTTCTTTGATCAAACGAATTCCATACGAACCCATACCCCAAATCCAACCTGGGGACTTAAAATTAACCCATTTAATTGCACTTTCATCAACTATTTTCAGCCTATAAATCCTTTAATCCTTTACTTCATAAATCAATCATTTAATCACCCGAATAACATGAAATCGGTGAACGTTTAATCAAATAACCCAACCCAAACCCTTATGGCCTGGATTAAGACTAATATAAGACTCAAACAATCATATCTCAAAAAAGGAACACCTATATTACCTGTATTAGGTGATAAAGATCCAAAATTTAAGCAATGCACGATCGATTTGGCTCCAAAACGAATAGATCTAGCGAGAAACTTGAGGGAAAGGGAAGGGATCAACTAGGGCTTGTTTAGGAGGAAGAAAATCTGCATAATGGCTCTCTAATGACAACCCCTAAGCCTCTAAACCCGTTTTTAACTTTGCACACATGTCAAAACTAGCCCCTAAGCTTCCTAATCCTTCATTATTGGTCACAAACTACTTATTGACCATATACATCATTAATCCTTCATTAAATGTCACTACATAGACATTGATCTTCATATTACACACATTTATACTACATTAACATTTAGGCTTACAAGCCTCACACATAACACACATTAGCTACATATAAACATTAAATCAAAAATAGACTTAACGACACACACAATATTGACTTAACGGCATTAGTCAACTAGTAAAGAAAAGTTTGGGATGTCTCCGGAGAACCCTATTAACGGGGTTCGCGGAGGACTTAAACGAGCTTTTATTCCCTTCGGGGGCTGTAAGAAGCAGTGTTCATAAATGATATCACATTCGCTTCCTCCGTCTACATAAACTCTGTAAACTCTCGTGTTAAATATCGATATTTGTATCACGATTGGGTTTTCTGATGGAGGTATCTTCAACACCGGGAAGTGGAAAGCCAGTGGTGTCCATTGTGAGGGTTCCTTTCTCTTGTTGGACGTTTCTTCATTCGAACACCCAGATCTGTGGTGTGATTCATCTGTCATGGGTAGCAATCTTTTGGGCAAGCTTTGTTGATGTTTGTGAAGTCCACGCACATCCTCCACCCCCCGTCACTTTTTCTGACCATGACTGGATTCGCGACCCAGATAGGATATGTAGATTTCCGGACGATCCCAGCTTTGGCAAGTTCTTCTACTTCCTTATTGGCAGCTTCTTCTCTTTCCGCGGCCAGGCTTCGTTTCTTTTGGTGAAAGGGGGTTGCATCCTTCCTTTCATTGAGCCTATGCTCCGTTACAAACTTTTCTCCTTCGATCTCGATTATTCGAGGTATTCTTGTCATGTCTGAGTATTCCCAAGCGAATACATCCAGATTTCGTTGAAGCAGCTTAAGTAATTTCTTCTTTAAGCCTTCGGGAAGTTGCTTCCCTATCGATATGGGTTGATCTGGGTATCCTGGGTTGACAATAACCTTGTCTTGATGGTCTGGTACCTTCGTAAGGTCCTCTGAGATCTTTGGAACCTCGAGAGCCTTCTTAACCTTGTGTACCTTTGCTTGGCCGGATTCTGAGTAGATGGTTCCTACTCCTGTAGGTGTCAGGTGTTTAATCATGGAGTGAATGGTGGAGGCGATCATCTCCAGCCGGCGCATTGCCGGTCGTCCAAGCAGTATGTTGTATGGAGAAGTAGATCTGACCACTATAAAATCTAGTGTTTCTGTTCTGACATGGGGTGGTTCACCAATGGTTATATCCAGATCTATCTCCCCCAACGGGCTGACCCTCTCTCCGGAGAACCCTATTAACGGGGTTCGTGGAGGACTTAAACGAGCTTTTATTCCCTTCGGGAGCTGTAAGAAGCAGTGTTCATAAATGATATCACATTCGCTTCCTCCGTCTACATAAACTCTGTAAACTCTCGTGTTAAATATCGATATTTGTATCACGATTGGGTTTTCTGATGGAGGTATCTTCAACACCGGGAAGTGGAAAGCCAGTGGTGTCCATTGTGAGGGTTCCTTTCTCTTGTTGGACGTTTCTTCATTCGAACACCCAGATCTGTGGTGTGATTCATCTGTCATGGCTATGCTTGCGTTTCGAAAATCAATGTCGTGGTGATTTGGTGGGTTTTCCTTTGTTTTATGGTCCCACGGATGGCGCCAAATGATTGTGCACCGAATCGCGTAAGCCTAATGAATGAGGTTGTGGATGAAAAAGGTATATGTTAAAAGGGGTCCTTAAGAGTTCTTAAGGATTTGTTGGCGATTCCCCGAAGGTAGGAACGGTGTTCCTTTACGCCAACGAATGGTGATTAAGGGATCGTCGAATTGTGTTCGACTATGATTAGGGTTTTTATCGATATTGTATATCGAATGTGTATGGTGATCGAAGTATATCGATTATGAGGGATTCCTTCTCCTTTTATAGGAGGAGGTTCCTTGGGGGAGAAGGTTAGCGTTTTCCCTTATTCCTTCTTGATGTCAAACTCTTCTTACCATTTTTATCCGATCTTGTTTCCTTCGGGAGTTTATCCTTTAGAGAGATCGAATTAGGTAAGGATTGTATTTGTTATTTGGAAAGGATTTATGTTAATCTTTTTGTCCTTCGTCCGATGTTAAATACCTTCGTGCTTATATCCTTCGTGAAAGAGCTTCGCTATTAGTTATCCTTCGTATAGTGATTTTGGGGGTACATCGTCAATTTCATATAAATTTTACACTAAATTACGTTTGAATAACGATGAAAAGTTTTGTTCGATGGATTTAGTTACACCATTTCAAGTATCTAATGGTGTTTGTAAATATGCCATATAAGGGTAATCCTAATTGAAGTGATCGATAGGTTGCAACTTATTAGATGCAAATGGCATATGCCACATGTCAATCACATATATCATCACTTAAACCATTGTGACCATATATGTACCACAAGAAATTTCTAGACCCTCGTTAGGTCATTATATACAAACATCTCCGTGGCATTCGTGAGCAAAAACAATAGTTACATCTAGTGAATGTCACGGCTCATGACATCTCAACCAAAAACAGATATTGCTATCAATTGAAAATAGGAATAATGTAAATGCAGCAGATGTATGTATATGTGGGTTGTAGTTATACGGGTAAATATATTTGCTAGAGTGAGTATGTCAGTAACTTTATAACAGATGTTGTGGAGAGAACATATGCCCTTAATGGTGAACATGTCATAAGAAATTGACATATGATATGACATGGGACCAACTTCAAGGGTCCAGATTTATCACGAGTGATATGTTTTTAAAGCATTCATGATGATTCTCTCAAACGACATATATATAGTTTTTTCGTTATAATTTAAGATGCTTAGAGCTCTCGTAGCACCATGTCTTTGGCATGTCCTCTGAAGAAGGTCGGACGCACACTATACCATGCGTCTTTGGCGTGTCCGTCCCTCTAAAGAAGTGGTGTCATTGGTTTATGGGATAAGTATCCTGAAATGTAACAAACTTTGGACGAATGTCTATAGTAGGAAATAACTAAAGTTGTGTGTATTGTATGTAAACAACTTGAAATTATGTTTATTGTATGTAAGAAAATGTATCCAACCAATCAAAATCTAACAAGTGGCAGCTATATATGGTTGACACGTATGTTTTCTTACATACAATAAACATAATTTCGAGTTGTTTACATACAATACACACGACTTTAGTTATTTTCCACTATAGACATTCGTCCAAAGTTTGTTACATTCCAGGGTACTAATCCCTTGGTTTATTTATTGAGTATATGGATGATTAACGGATTAGTGGTATAAGTAGTGGCCTGAGACTAGTCTTGACACTGGAGATATTTTGAGAGATTAGTCCTTGGCATGTCTTTGTTTGATGTGTAATTGATGTGGTGCTGACAGGGACATGTCCTTGGAGGATATGTGGGGTGCATTGTGAGAGCTCTTAATATATAGGCTAAGTGCGCAAGAATGCAGATAACTAATCATGAAAAGTTATTGTGTGCACGAACTCTAGGTCAGCTTTATTGTATTCAGGAAACTTGAAATTATGTTTATTGTGAACATAAAACGGGATTATGGCTATGTGGGACCGGTTACTTCACATAAAATTTATTAATCATATATTATTTTTATTGTGTACATAAACTAATCCTAAAAAGTTATTGTGTGCATGTCACGTAAGCAGTCAACGGGTCAACGTGAAAGTGGTGACCGCTAACTTCTTACCCGGTAACTTTTGTTTACTATGGGACTCTTGAACAAGTTTCCTGAATACAATAAAACCGACCTAGAGTTCGTGCACACAATAACTTTTTGGGATTAGTTAACTGCATTCCGGCGCACTTAGCCCTAAAATAATATATATAAACACATATATTAATAATATATATATACATCTTACACAACAACTCGAGAAAAAAGAAAATATATACATAAACAGGAATTATGATATGTTCAAAGCAAGAATGCTTGACACTCCGTGGAGGCACTGTTTAGAACCTGTCATTTCTCATATTCCAGAATTAGAAAATATTATTTCACAAAAAATATGTACAGAATTTCCTATACAACTACTTTTATTATATGTAGTACTTTTTCTTATGTTTTTCTTTTTATCATAGAATCCATAAGCTTGTGGTGTATATATAGCTGTTTTACAAAATGCGTATGCATTTCTTTTTAACTGTTCTTGTAAAGCTACTTCTTTACATTTTTCTTCTAATATACTAAATGTAAAGGTTATTATAAATCTTTGAAATATTGAAGGAGCGTTCTTTAATCCAAAGCTAACGTGTCCATCATCTTTTGTCTTTGTCTTCCATGTCTTTTTCTTGAATTATTTGTGTAATATGTCATTGATGACATATGTCTTCTAGAAACCTTATCTCCTAGAAGTCTCGATGAGTGCTGTCTATGGATGGTGGTGATCCGGGATCCGAATCCATTCCACATGATATTTTTGGATTTTCTTCATTGCGTATGTGTTGTAACTGTAAGGGATTGATTCATTATCGGATTCATCCGTTTTTATAGTTTCAATTTCATAATCATTTAATTGTTCTATTAAGTTTGCTTTTTCTGTATTATTATTTTTATTAGGACATTTATTTGCTAAATGTGTTTCATCTCCACAAATAAAACATTTACATTTTCTTGTTTGTGGTTTCTTAACATATTTGTTTTTATTATAATTTGGTTTATAATTTTTATTATATGTAGTACTTTTTCTTATGTTTTTCTTTTTATCATAGTATAGAGGGGGGTACATAACACAAATAATTTTTTATAGTACAACAACTAATTTTTTACATATCCTAATTTTAAATACATTTGTAAATTTATATTAATATATAAGTATAAGCAAAGTTTTTATTTGGCATAAATGGTGCAGTTATATTTTGTAAATTAACCCATCTTGTTCTATTTACTTTTTTACTTTGTTCGTTTTTAATAAACTTTACTATAGCTTCACAGTCTGTTCTAACTGTAAATTAAAGAACGCTCCTTCAATATTTCAAAGATTTATGGACAATATATTTCTCAAATATAACTTTTGCTTAGTATATATTGATGATATACTAATAGCTAGCAAAGATTTGCAGGAACACGAAAGACACTTGCAACAGGTATTTAAGGAAATTAAAGACAATGGTATAGTAGTCTCTAAAAGAAAAATGGAGCTATTTAAAAGAAAAATTTCTTTTCTTGGACTAGAAATTGGAGATGGAAAAATAGAATTACAAAAACATATTTCGACAAATATGTCATTGATGACATATGTCTTCTAGAAACCTTATCTCCTAGAAGTCTCGATGAGTGCTGTCTATGGATGGTGGTGATCCGGGATCCGAATCCATTCCACATGATATTTTTGGATTTTCTTCATTGCGTATGTGTTGTAACTGTAAAACTCAAGAGGAATTGATTGCTCAATTACAACAACAATTGGAAAAGCAAGGAAAAGATACAAATTCTATACAAGACAAAATAGAATCTTGCTTATTAAAACAAAAAATGCAATTACTCGAGGCAAAAAATATACATCTTACACAACAACTCGAGAAAAAAGAAAATATATACATAAACAGGAATTATGATATGTTCAAAGCAAGAATGCTTGACACTCCGTGGAGGCACTGTTTAGAACCTGTCATTTCTCATATTCCAGAATTAGAAAATATTATTTCACAAAAAATATGTACAGAATTTCCTATACAACTACTTGAATTACAACAAAAATTGTGCCACATGGCCTTCAAAGAGGATCCACGAACAGATACAAGAGTAGTACAAAGAGAAGACGAAGATGGTCTAGGACCACTACTCCTACAAATCAACTTAATGAAGACAGACATGACAGATGAAGAAGTACTTCAATTCTATCATAATGGTATGATTGATTACTTGGAGTTCAGCCTTAATCCAAAGACAGAAAGATTATTAGATAAATTTGGTGAAAAATTCATCATGGTAGCAGGCAATATTTCAACACACAATTATCAACAAGGATCGGTAAGTTGCAAAATAATATCATCTTTCCCATATGCCGATGATTACACATACAGACCTGCTAGAAAAAGAATCTTTATAAGTCATACACCCTGGGGTCAAAGTTATCTAAAAGGTCTTGCAAATACACGGAATATTAATTTCACAAATTTCACAGAACAACAAGATCCTAAAATAATCATAGAAAATTATCAAAAAACACCAGAAGTGCCAGTCACAATGTGGTATAGTTTCAAACTATTAGCCGAAGGACATTATTTACAAATCTGGGCACACAAAAACTGGAACATGTTTCTCCCTTTCGTTGGGGAAGGAGACTTTTTACAGTTACAACACATACGCAATGAAGAAAATCCAAAAATATCATGTGGAATGGATTCGGATCCCGGATCACCACCATCCATAGACAACACTCATCGAGACTTCTAGGAGATAAGGTTTCTAGAAGACATATGTCATCAATGACATATTACACAAATAATTTTTTATAGTACAACAACTAATTTTTTACATATCCTATTTTTAAATACATTTGTAAATTTATATTAATATATAATATCAAGCAAAGTTTTTATTTGGCATAAATGTAGTATAGTATTTTGTAAATTAACCCATCTTGTTCTATTTACTTTTTTACTTTGTTCGTTTTTAATAAACTTTACTATAGCTTCACAGTCTGTTCTAACTGTAAATTAAAGAACGCTCCTTCAATATTTCAAAGATTTATGGACAATATATTTCTCAAATATAATTTTTGCTTAGTATATATTGATGATATACTAATAGCTAGCAAAGATTTGCAGGAACACGAAAGACACTTGCAACAGGTATTTAAAGAAATTAAAGACAATGGTATAGTAGTCTCTAAAAGAAAAATGGAGCTATTTAAAAGAAAAATTTCTTTTCTTGGACTAGAAATTGGAGATGGAAAAATAGAATTACAAAAACATATTTCGACAAATATGTCATTGATGACATATGTCTTCTAGAAACCTTATCTCCTAGAAGTCTCGATGAGTGCTGTCTATGGATGGTGGTGATCCGGGATCCGAATCCATTCCACATGATATTTTTGGATTTTCTTCATTGCGTATGTGTTGTAACTGTAAAACTCAAGAGGAATTGATTGCTCAATTACAACAACAATTGGAAAAGCAAGGAAAAGATACAAATTCTATACAAGACAAAATAGAATCTTGCTTATTAAAACAAAAAATGCAATTACTCGAGGCAAAAAATATACATCTTACACAACAACTCGAGAAAAAAGAAAATATATACATAAACAGGAATTATGATATGTTCAAAGCAAGAATGCTTGACACTCCGTGGAGGCACTGTTTAGAACCTGTCATTTCTCATATTCCAGAATTAGAAAATATTATTTCACAAAAAATATGTACAGAATTTCCTATACAACTACTTGAATTACAACAAAAATTGTGCCACATGGCCTTCAAAGAGGATCCACGAACAGATACAAGAGTAGTACAAAGAGAAGACGAAGATGGTCTAGGACCACTACTCCTACAAATCAACTTAATGAAGACAGACATGACAGATGAAGAAGTACTTCAATTCTATCATAATGGTATGATTGATTACTTGGAGTTCAGCCTTAATCCAAAGACAGAAAGATTATTAGATAAATTTGGTGAAAAATTCATCATGGTAGCAGGCAATATTTCAACACACAATTATCAACAAGGATCGGTAAGTTGCAAAATAATATCATCTTTCCCATATGCCGATGATTACACATACAGACCTGCTAGAAAAAGAATCTTTATAAGTCATACACCCTGGGGTCAAAGTTATCTAAAAGGTCTTGCAAATACACGGAATATTAATTTCACAAATTTCACAGAACAACAAGATCCTAAAATAATCATAGAAAATTATCAAAAAACACCAGAAGTGCCAGTCACAATGTGGTATAGTTTCAAACTATTAGCCGAAGGACATTATTTACAAATCTGGGCACACAAAAACTGGAACATGTTTCTCCCTTTCGTTGGGGAAGGAGACTTTTTACAGTTACAACACATACGCAATGAAGAAAATCCAAAAATATCATGTGGAATGGATTCGGATCCCGGATCACCACCATCCATAGACAACACTCATCGAGACTTCTAGGAGATAAGGTTTCTAGAAGACATATGTCATCAATGACATATTACACAAATAATTCAAGAAAAAGACATGGAAGACAAAGACAAAAGATGATGGACACGTTATACAAAAACAAAAAATAATGGAAGACTTTTATGGCTCACTAAACCACTCTCCTATTCTCCTTAGATAAACTCTTAATCCTTTAATATTTTCCTTGTTCTTCATAATATATCCGCTCCAAAAAAAAAAAAAAATAATAATATATATTAATAACATATAAAATAATATCCGTTGTGTATACTCTCCATCTCTGCTGTGCATACTCCTCTTATTGTAAGATTTCTATACTCTTATTTCCTATGTATATTTGTATTAAGCAATATATATGGTTTAAAATATATGTTTATATTAAAATATATATTAATATAAATTTACAAATGTATTTAAAATTAGGATATGTAAAAAATTAGTTGTTGTACTATAAAAAATTATTTGTGTTATGTACCCCCCTCTATAATGGTATCAGAGCAAAGGCTTTCTTAAAAATCTAAAAACTTTATATTATAAATTTTAATATAAATTTAATATATATATATATATATAAGTATTATTTATTTAAATTAATAACAAAAATATATATATATAATATATATATATAATATATATATATATATATATAATATATATATATATATATAATATATATATATAATATATATATATATATAATATATATATATATATATAATATATATATATATATATAATATATATATATATATAATATATATATATATATAATATATATATATATATATATAATATATATATATAATATATATATATATAATATATATATATAATATATATATATAATATATATATATATATATAATATATATATATATATATATAATATATATATATATATATATATAATATATATATATAATATATATATATATATATATATATAATATATATATATAATATATATATATAATATATATATATAATATATATATATATAATATATATATATATAATATATATATATATAATATATATATATATAATATATATATATATAATATATATATATATAATATATATATATAAGTCTACCGGGTCACAATACGAAATGACACGTATACTCTATGTAATTAATTAATATGTTAATGTAATATATTAATTAATATGATCACGAAATGATTAATAAACGATAGTTAAATGTTAAATAAATGTTTATTAATTAAAAGAGAAGGATTAAAGTGTAAATTAGATTTTAAGGAAGTTTCCTAATTACACTAAAAGAAGGGGGGGCCGAAAATTTGAGAGGGTTTCCTAATCCTCATCAAACTTGGTCACCAAGTTTGAAAACCCTTATAATTAATCCTTATAAATAGAGGTTAAAGGTTAAGGTTTTTTTCATTCATTCAAGACAATTAGATTTGTGAAAAACCTAACTCTTTTCTCTCCCTCTCTTCTCTCTTGTTCGGCCGAAGCAACAAACCCAAAAGGGTTTCGGTTTGGGGTTCGACTTTTAAGGGTATTACACAAGGGGTTGTGAGTTCGTGATCGGGTACTAGCATACATACGTAGGGGTGTCAAGTGTGCGATCGTAGAGGGGTTTTACTTTAAACCCTAAATAATAATAATTCTTATTATTAATTTTATTGGAAGCTAAGCTAAAAGGTACATATTCGATTCTATACTTTGTTAATTATTATATTGCATATATGATTCTTTCCGCTGCGTACTCGTGAATATGTTTATGATAATAGTTATGAATCCTAACAGTGGTATCACGAGCCTAATATGTGATATATTAGTTACAAAGTTCAAAACTTGAAGGGGGTTTAGGGTTGGTTCGATTTAATTAATTAAATAATTAAATATTAAAATTGTTTTTGTTTATTTATTTTAATTAAAATCGATTTTAATAAAAATAAAATTAGGGTTTTGTTTTTTATTATTAATTCAACCTATTCAATGTTAATGGTTAATTAAAACCCTCTATGCAAGTTTTGATTATGTGAATTGACATGTTTATGTGATAAATTGCATGTTTTATGTACTTTTTATTTAATGTTGTTAAATAGAAGTAAAAATCATACGGAATTCATGCAAAATTCTTTATGATTATTACATAGATATATTGATATGAATTGCTTAGTGTAATGGTCCAATAATTAGGGTTAATTATTTGATAATTGTGTGACTATGTGAATTTTTCGTGTGATTTTTCCTGTTTGACACCTGTTCACTAAAAAATTCATATAAAATCAACCGTAATGAGTTAGGAGCTCTCCTTTGGAAAGTAGATGCACGATTCATAGGGCTACAACTTTGTAGTTCTGAGCTAAGGCCAATTCGGACGTTTACTATGTCAAATCTGGTCGTCAAACTGCTGGAAATTTCCAGTCAGCATCTATGTGTTTATTTGATAATTGTATGTTTGTATATGTTTAAAGGCTTACGCAATCAAGGTAACTTGATGTATGTGGTCCTCTTCTATGAAGGGGGATCCATTCTTAAACATGTACATTAACCATAGTGACCATGATTTAGGTTGCCTACCATAAATCGTTGCATGATTAATTGTTAATAGTTAGTAAGTTTATTATTTTGCTATTATTGTAAATGGTGATGCAAATTTGTTTTAAGAAAAGAATAAACTTGACTAATAAATATCGAAATATGATTTTGTTTTAATAAAATTGGTGTCTTACAATCAAAAGATACACCGGCTCACCCATTTGAACAAACTCTAAGAGAGGTATAAGTCGGAGTGCGCTAGCCTTCTAAAGAGACGGGTTTTTAATTGCGTATATCGCAAACCTTTGCTTCTGCGCTTCTTTGTGCGTTCAAATGGATCTACCGAGCTCTTTTGTGTTGTTAAGACAATAAAAATGATTTTATTAAACATTATGTTATGAAGATGTGCATGAATCTTCATACATAAACTTTTGATTTACATCAATTGCATTACCCAATTAAAGTTAAGTTTTTGCCACCCACTTTGCTAAGAACACTTGCAAGTGCTTTTTGCTCTACGTGAGATGTAGATGAATTGTAACTCCAATGTAAATTACTACTCATCGTGAGACAGTGATAGACTATTTACAAGTTCTTAATTGGGCGACTTAAAACGAGTTAAGCGGTGAGACCTTGACCCGTGGCATAAGATGGGACAAAACATGTTTACAAAACACTTAATACCCCTATAAGTGTTGTTGTAAGTCCCATAAATCTAGGAATTGTACTTGTAATGCAATTACTAATCGTCACTTACCTTTTGAGTACGTCATTTCTAGCAGATCAACTGATGAAATGATTGTATGTCAATTGGATCCTAGCCTTAATGAAATTAACTATTAAATGATTTAACTTGGGTAAATTATATTTCTTAAGGATTATTATCGAAAATACTGATTTTTGAACTTATATCTGTTTTGTAGATGGCAACAAATCCTTCACAAAACATACACCAATCGGCTTTCAGGTCGATGCTAGAAAGAGAAAAACTTTCTGGAACCAACTTCAATGACTGGTATCGTTAGCTGAGAATTGTTCTAAGAGCTGAAAAGAAAACCGATGTCCTTGAAAAACAGATGCCCGCTGTTCCCGATGCCAGTGCCACGTCTGCACAGTTGGCAGAATACAATACTCAGTACGATAGATATAATGAGGTTGCTTGTTTGATGCTAGGCAGCATGACTTCCGAGCTTCAAAAGAAATTCGAATTGTACAATCCGTATGATATGATCAGAGAACTCAAGTCTATGTACGAAAAGCAAGCTGGAGTTGAATTGTTTGAACTTGTTGAGTCACTCCATGATTTGAAACACGGGTATGGAACACCGGTGAGTCCTCATGTACTCAAGATGAAGAGTTACTTTGAGCACTTGGAAAGGTTAAACTATGTGTATCATCAGCCTATTGCTATTGGCATGATTCTTAAGTCTCTTTCAAGGGATTTTGAGAGTTTTGTGCGCAATTACAATATGTATAGCATGAGTAAAACCATAGCTGAACTTCATGCCATGTTAATTGAGTATGAGAAAAACCTTCCAAAGAAATCTGATACACCCCAAGTTCTTATGATCAAAGGGGGAAGGGTTCAGAAAGGAAAACAACCGAAAGCTAAGGGCAAGAACGTTGGTAAGGGAAAGCAAGGTGCTTCAGTCTCAAAACCTAAAAAGACCCCTCCGGCGAAAAAGGAGCATCCGGGTAAGGACCAGGCTTGTCATCACTGTGCTGAAGTGGGACACTGGAAGAGGAATTGTCCTAAGTATCTAGCTGAGTTGAATGCGAAGAAGAAGCAAGCTGGTTTAGCCACTACTTCAGGTATCTTTACAATTGAATTATATTCCTTTTCTAAGCGTAATTCGTGGGTTTATGACACTGGTTGTGGAACTCATATCTGTAATACTTTACAGGGGCTTAGAGGAAGGAAGAAACTGAAGCCATGAGCTTTACAACTGTTCGTGGGCAATGGTCTACCGGCAGCTGTAGAAGAAATAGGAGACTTTTATTTAGTTTTACCTACTGGTTTAGTTATTGTTTTAGACAATTGTCACTATGCACCATCTATTACTAGAGGTGTAATTTCAGTTTCATTGTTGAAAGACAACGGATTCATTAATGTTTTTAATGATTATGGTATTTCAGTTTCTCGAAATAATGTTCATTATTTTAATGCTATTGCTTGTAATGGTATTTATGAAATTGATATGCATGGTTGTGATTCAAATGATAATTCAATGTATAATGTTAGCAAAAGAGTCAAGCCTAATTTGGACTCTACTTATCTTTGGCATTGTCGTCTTGCTCATGTTGGCAAGAAATGCATTGAAAGACTTCAACGTGAAGGGATCTTACAATCAAATGATGAATCATTTGACAAATGCGTGTCTTGTGTTTCCGGCAAGATGACAAGAAAACCTTTTCCGCATAAACCGGAGAGGGCTAAAGAGCTACTTGGACTTATACACACCGATGTATGTGGCCCATTTAGACATGTGTCAAGGAAAGGTGCTAGCTACTTCATCACTTTTACGGATGATTTCAGTCGTTATGGTTATGTTTACTTGCTTAAATATAAACATGAAGTCTTCGAAACATTCAAAGAGTTTAAAAATGAAGACGAAAATCAACTCGGTAAAACCATCAAGATTCTTCGTTCGGATCGAGGTGGAGAATACTTAAGCCAAGAGTTTAAGGATTATCTAAAAGCTTGTGGAATTATTCAACAGCTTACTCCTCCATATACTCCACAACATAATGGTGTATCTGAGAGGAGAAATCGAACCTTGTTGGACATGGTGAGATCAATGATGAACCTTACGACTCTCCCATTTTCATTTTGGGATTATGCTCTAGAGACTGTTGTACGCATTCTCAATATGGTTCCAACCAAGAAGGTGGACAAGACACCGCATGAATTGTGGCATGGAAGTGTCCCTAATTTGTCTTACTTAAGAGTTTGGGGATGTGAGGCACTTGTGAAGCGAGATACGCCTGACAAACTTCAACCTAGATCAGTTAAGTGCATCTTTGTAGGATACCCAAAGGAAACAATGGGTTACTACTTCTACTTTCCTACCGACAACACTGTTAAAGTTGCTAGATATGCTGAGTTCTTTGAAAAGAGTCTCGTCACTCAAGAAAACAGTGGGAGGATTTTCGAGCTTGATGAGACTCAAGAAGAAGATGTGTCACATTCTGAAAATACTAGCAATCATCAACTTGGGGGGAAAATGTTCAAAGTGATGAACCTCAAGTTGAAGATGATGATATTCCAATTCGTAGGTCCTCAAGGACAATACGTGCTCGTGAAAGATTGAATCTTAATATTGAGTCTGAAGAACACGTATTACGAGACTTAAATGAACCTCCTAACTTCAAAGCTGCATTATCAGATCTAGAATCTGACAAATGGCTTGAAACTGCGAATGTGGAAATGAAATCCATGAAAGATAATCAAGTCCGGAGCTTGGTTGATCTTCCACCTAATGGTAGAACCGTTGGGTGTAAATGGATCTTCAAGAAGAAGACCGACATGGATGAAAATGTACACACCTATAAAACTCGTCTTGTGGCGAAAGGCTATACTCAGCTCTATGGAGTTGACTATGAGGAAACCTTCTCTCCCGTAGCGGACATTAGAGCTATTAGGATCATCTTAGCTATAGCAGCGTACTATGACTATGAGATATGGCAAATGGATGTCAAAACCGCTTTCTTGAATGGTTATCTAGACGAGAAAGTTTATATGGTACAACCAGAAGGTTTTGTCGATCCTAAATATCCCAACAAAGTGTGCAAGCTTCAAAGGTCCATTTATGGACTAAAACAAGCATCAAGAAGTTGGAATAAAAGGTTTGATGAGGAAATCAAAAGGTTTGGTTTTGTTCAAAATCCTGATGAGCCATGTGTATATCGCAAAGCTAGTGGGAGTAATGTTACTTTCCTTGTCTTATATGTTGATGACATATTGATAATAGGAAATCACATTCCAATGTTGCAAGATGTAAAATCCCATCTTGGAAAGTGTTTTGCTATGAAAGACTTGGGTGAAGCAGCATTCATTCTTGGAATCAAGATCTATAGAGATAGAAGTAAACGGTTGATTGGACTAAGTCAAAGTGCTTATATTGATAAGATCTTGAAGCGATTCAAGATGGAGAATTCCAAGCGTGGTTTCGTACCTATGCAAGAAGGACTTAACTTATCTAGCAAACATGGTGCCTCTACACCTGAGGAGGTGGAACGTATGCAGAGGGTTCCTTATGTTTCGACTGTAGGATCTATTATGTATGCGGTAAGATGCACTAGACCTGATATAGCGTTCGCGCAAAATATGCTTAGCCGATATCAACAGAATCCGGGTGAGGATCACTGGACTACTGTGAAGAACATTCTTAAGTACCTACGGGCTACTAAAGACTTATTTATGGTGTATGGAGGAAATCCTGATGCAGAGCTCAAAGTGACTGGATACTGTGATGCTGGATTTCAGACTGATAAAGATGATACAAAATCTCAGTCGGGATACGTCTTCGTTTTAAATGGAGGCGCGGTGGATTGGAAGAGCAAGAAGCAAACCACAGTTGCTATGTATGCGACAGAGTCTGAGTATATTGCCGCCATGGAAGCTGTCTGGATTAGAAAGTTTATTTCTGGGCTTAACGTGATGCCCTCAAATAACACGCCTTTAGATATGTATTGTGACAATACTTGTGCAATCATCATTGCCAACGAACCCGGAGTTCAGAAAGGTGCCAGACATTATCAAAGAAGATATCATTATGTTCGTGAGCAAATCGAACTAGGTGAAATCAATTTACTCAAAGTTCACACAGATTATAACTTAGCTGATCCTTTTACAAAGGCATTGTCAAAAGGAAAGCTCGATAAGCATGCCGAGGGCATAGGACTTAAGTTAGCTAGTTATATCATGTAAATCTGTGATTGGTATTTGGATAAGGGATGTTGAACAATTATTATTTTAATAAATGAATTAAAATACTTGGTATGTTTGTTTTCATTTCAATATATAATTGTATCCTATATTTGCATGTTTAATCCATGAATATTTAATATTCTAAATGTCCATTGTCGATTAACTATATGGGAATATAGTTAAACTAAGACAAATCTGAGTGATTGGTAATATTCTTAGGAATATCTGAAGATGGTCCTACCAAACTCACATAATATCCATAGAGATGCATATTGGACTACCCCACTTAACGAATCATCACTTTATGTATCGGTGTCATTAAGTGAAATTCGTGAAATGGTTGCTTTATTTATCCTTAGACTTGAGATACAAGCAGGTTATGCATGTGTGGATTGCATTTTCTTGATATAGTTCTAACTATCCTGAATAAGGTAGTAACAAAGGGCTATTTTCAGAAATGTAGTGAAATAACATGACTAACACGTGTAGTCAAAATAGGATTTGTTCCTTCAACTTGCAATTGAATAATGATACCATTTGTTGGCCTCGTTGACTAATTAAGATGTTTGTATGGCCGTACCCAAATGGACTCCAGATGTTGTCTCGATTAATTTGGTAATCTTAATTAGTTGTAGAAATGAGAAACAGAATCGTTAAATTATGAAATGACATTGATCCATATCCATAATTAACAAGGTATCTGAAACAAAGGGATAATAAACACTGAAACCGTTTCAAAAGACTTTAAGAAACTATACTTAAATATTTCCGGTAGCATTGGCGTGTTGCTAGACGATAACCAATGTTATTGCCTTTATATAACATGCTCAAGTGGGAGCTGTTGGAATATGATCACGTTAAATAAACGCATGTCCGGAAAGTATTTAAGCCTACGGGGTCACACGAAATGACACGTATACTCTATGTAATTAATTAATATGTTAATGTAATATATTAATTAATATGATCACGAAATGATTAATAAACGATAGTTAAATGTTAAATAAATGTTTATTAATTAAAAGAGAAGGATTAAAGTGTAAATTAGATTTTAAGGAAGTTTCCTAATTACACTAGAAGAAGGGGGCCGGAAATTTGAGAGGGTTTCCTAATCCTCATCAAACTTGGTCACCAAGTTTGAAAACCCTTATAATTAATCCTTATAAATAGAGGTTAAAGGTTAAGGGTTTTTTCCATTCATTCAATACAATTAGATTTGTGAAAAACCTAATTCTTTTCTCTGCCTCTCTTCTCTCTTGTTCGGCCGAAGCAACAAACCCAAAAGGGTTTCGGTTTGGGGTTCGACTTTTAAGGGTATTACACAAGGGGTTGTGAGTTCGTGATCGGGTACTAGCATACATACGTAGGGGTGTCAAGTGTGCGATCGTAGAGGGGTTTTACTTTAAACCCTAAATAATAATAATTCTTATTATTAATTTTATTGGAAGCTAAGCTAAAAGGTACATATTCGATTCTATACTTTGGTAATTATTATATTGCATATATGATTCTTTCCGCTGCGTACTCGTGAATATGTTTATGATAATAGTTATGAATCCTAACAGACTCTTGTTTCAAAATTAAAAGACCATATTATTTCTAGTATATTATATGTATGCTTATAAATTAAGATCGAACAACTAGAAGTAGACAGATGAAAATCCGAAGAAATGCATTTTTGCAAAATGATGAAGTGTAATTGATTAGGATTAGGTTTGAAGTAAATAATGTGTAAATGTGAACAAATTCTATTAGACATATGTTCTTGTGGTAAATGATATGCGTCCATCATTGTCATGTCGGTATGGTCACCACTTGTTTCAAGAACTTGGAACACATTCCTCTTGTTGTTTTTACCTTTCCATTTCTCCATAGACAACTTGCATAATTCTCTTACCCATTTCCCAACCAAATACTAGACAACTGTCTCTTTAATCCACACTCTTAGTTTGAATTGTTTCAAATGTCTCATGTGGCAAGTGTAATTATGGTGTTAATCATTTTGTTTATTTCAAGTACCTTCATAACTTATAAAGCAAAGAGTTAATGGCATAAATCGTCCCTGTGGTTTACCAAAATTCGTGGTTTACATCCCTCTCAAGTTTTTTTAGTGTTTTTTATCCCTCTCACAAGAATTATTAGCGATTTACGTCCTTTTTATTAACGCAGTTACTTTCTTGCCGTTAAAAGGCTGCACGTGCCGCCCACGTGAGGACTGTTTCGTCTTTTTGGTTATCACATGGACGTTTTCTGCCATCGATCGTTTTATATTCATTAAACCCAAACACCCTTTCATCTTCAAAACCCCAACGATTGATAAGCAAACCTAACTCACTGAAATCACTCAATGAAATTTTAGGGTTCATAAATCTATATTTCACAATGGCAACTACATGGAATATACGAACAAACAATATATTCAATCCTACCAAAGCTTATGGTAATTTAGGTTTTTTATTTCCCCCGTTTTTTGTTTTTTTTCCCGTTTTTCATTTTTTTTAATTTAAAAAGAAAGCTTATGGATTCAATCGATTGTTCACTAATGTTATCCTTTTCTTTGTAGGTTCAAACCTTAATTTGTTTTCTTTGAAAATTCATCATGGTGGGATGTTGACTGAGTCTCCTGAAAGGTCATACATCAATGGAAAGGTCAGTTTTGTGGACAACATCGATGGAGATGCTATCAGTGTTCCTGAACTAGAGTCAATGATGCACGACTTAGGGTATGTCTCCAAAAATCCAATGTCTTACCATTTCAAGGTACCTGACACTTACCCTTATATGGAAAGCAATGTAATTAAGACATTAGCCAATGATAAAGATGTTATAGATTTAGTGAGTTATGCAGGCATGTCAAAAGTAATAGAGGTGTTTGTTTATCAATAAAATTGAAAAAACCAAACTAACCTTTCTTGAACAGCAGTAGAACCTTCTTCCTGGATTATTTGGTGTCCATGATGTGCGTATGATGGAAGGAGATCCACATGATGAACAAATCACCATAACTTTTGATGGTATGAAAAGGGATTAATTTAGGGTTTATAAGAAATGGGGGGGAAAGAGAAAGGGAAAAAGGGGGAAATAAATTAAGTGTGGAAATGAGAAAGACAAAAATATATATAGAGGTTGTATTTGGCAGAAAACGTCCCTGTGATAAGCAAAAAGACGAAAAGGTCCTCACGTGGGCGGCACGTGCAGCCTTTTAACGGCAAGAAGGTAACTGCGTTAATAAAAAGGACGTAAATCGCTAATAATTCTTGTGAGAGGGATGAAAAACACTAAAAAAACTTAAGAGGGATGTAAACCACGAATTTTGGTAAACCACAAGGACGATTTATGCAATTAACTCTATTTGATTAGTGAGATTTATTATCCGAAAAACTAAAAAATGTGACTAGTTATAGAAGGAAAAAAGGATATAAATTTTTTTTAGTGACAAAAAAATTAAGTAAAATAGTAACATTTGTTCACGATTAAAAGTTAAAAGTTTATCTTTATCATATAGATTAATAAGAGACTGTTTTTTCTAATTTCTTTTGTAGTATAAGGGTGGAGGGAGTGAGTAAAAAGGTTGAAAGGGAGATGGGAGGGATGGAAGTGGTTCGGCCGCCACTACGGCGAGCTCACGGAGGGCTGGTGCGGCGCGAGATGGATTCTCGCTGGGGGTTGAAGAAAGGTTGGGGAAGGAGGGACTGAACTTGTAAGTTTTTCAAACGGTCATGTAACCGTTGGGGGACTGGAGGTGTAAAGTAAGACGCGCCAGGGACTAAAAGTGACAAGTCGGCCAAGTTTTTTTTTAAAATATTCCTATATATACAACCGAATTCACAATACAAAAAATACAACCAAACCCCATTTTTACTCTATATTTCTCAATTCAAACACAAATAATAACATATTTTCATCATATGGATCCATTATCCTCATCATCGTCGTTCGAAGATATTTCTTCGGCTTCCGAATTTTCATTTCCTTTTTCGTTGCCGGATTTATCCACGGGTAGTAGCCTACCTTTTTTGCAAAATGTTCTTGACGCGGTTGAAGACGACACGGCAAGCTCCACCGAAACCCGCGCCTACATCGAGCGGTTTCGGGTACGAGCTCACGAAACTCTTATGCGTGACTATTTTGTTGAAGAACCGAAGTTTGGACCGGTTTGGTTTCGTGAAAGATTTCGAATGAGTCAAAGGTTGTTTTTAAAGATTGTTAGTGATATTGAGCAACGTTACGTGTACTTTCAAGAGCGTGTAGATCGGAAGGGGAAAAAAAGTTTTACGGCAATACAAAAATGCACATCCGCGGTGGAACAACTTGGAACGGGCAACCCTCCAGATAACTTTGATGACTACTTGTGCATGGCAGCGATAACGTCTCGCGAAAACCTTGATCATTTTTGCACCGCGATCATCGAGTTATATCGTGGCGAGTACTTACGTAGGCCAACTAGTCATGACATTGCACGCTTGTACGAAGCGCATGAACGGAGACACAAGATTCTGGGAATGCTAGGTAGTCTTGATTGTACGCATTTTGTTTGGAGAAATTGTCCTAAAGCGTTGAAGGGACAATACAAGAGAGGTGATCATCCATACCCCACGGTTACGCTTGAAGTCGTTGCTTCACAAGACTTGTGGATTTGGCATGCTTTTTTTGGTCCTCCAGGGTCGCTCAACGATATCAACGTTTTGAATCAATCGACATTGTATATGAGGGAGCGAAATTCGACGGCTCCTGACTCGTCTTTTACCGTAAACGGCCGTCACTACAAACGGGGATACCATCTAACCGATGGAATCTATCCTAGGTGGGCGACTCATGTCAAAGCAATGCCATATCCGACTGAAACAAATGACAAGAAGTTCAAGAAAGTTCAAGAATCGGCAAGAAAGGATGTAGAGCGAGCTTTTGGTGTTCTTAAAGGAAAATGGGGGATTTTGAGTCGGCCAATGCGAGCGATGACGGTCGACAAGATTAATAACATCGTGCACGCGTGTATTATATTGCACAACATGATTATAAAGGATGATGGAAGGGCAATATCACCGGTTCGTATTGTGGATAAGGAAATTCAAGCGGTTTATAACCACGATGCAGTGGATGAGATACAAGATGAAGATGTCCATCATCGTCTTCGATATGATCTTACAGAGCACGTTGGGAGACAAAATTTAGCCCATCTCGACGACCCGACGGCTCAACCAACACCGATTGCCGATTTATTTATGTAGTTTTTATGTTATTTTATGTTTTATCTTTAAATTTTTAATCGCTAATAAAATGTATGTGTTTTTATGTTATTTTATGTTTTGTATCTTTAAATTTTTAATCGCTAATAAAATGTATGTGTTTTCTTTATATATTTGTTGAGTTCTAATTAAAAGGGTTACTTATGTAAAGTTTATAAATGTTAAGGATAAATTATTAAAATGTAAAGAAAAGGTTGAAAGTGATGGTTGCAACTAAAAAAGGTTGAAAAAAAGGTTGGAGTGTTGAAATGAGGTGGAGTAATTTGATTGGATAATTGGAGGGAGATGGGAGGGATGGAGAGTGATGACTCCCTCCACCCTAAAATACTTTTGCACTTTTGGAAATATTTGTTACCAAACAAATTATAAAATCATAACTATTTAATTAGTGGTAATTACCACGTACATGCTTCGATAGAGGCCTTTTACCATTCGATAAACGTAAAAAGGCTACCATACCAATTACGCACTTCAAAGTTTGAAAGTTTAATCAATTTCACAAATCGTCCTTGTGGTTTTACCAAAAAATCACGTTTCATCCTTTAAACTTCAAAATGACACTGGTAGTCCTTTATACGTGGATAATAGTCACGTTTCGTCCTTTAATCTAACAGATGATGGTCACGTTTGGTACTTTAATCTAACGGATTATGGTCACGTTTCGTCCTTTATACGGTCGACTAAAGGACGAAACGTGACAATTATCCGCGTATAAAGGACTACCAGTGTCATTTTGAAGTTTAAAGGATGAAACGTGATTTTTTGGTAAAACCACAAGGACGATTTTTGAAATTAACTCTTAAATTAATTAAACTCCAAACGAAAGTTACTTCGACTACTGTAAACATTTCAAATCCAGGATAATATCCCATATCAGTAAATTCGAAATAATAATAAAAGTTAAAAAATTACTGTACCTACAGAAACACCAAAATAGCTATTAAAAAAATGGAGAAAGAAATAAAAGTACACTATAGCATAATATGAATTCATTCATGATATTTATATTTATATATTAATATTAATATAGAATTTGCAATTAATAATATCCGTATTTATAGAAAAATTGTACGGAAATTAAATGTTTATTAAAATAAAGGAACAACAATAGCTAATTTTTCTTCTTGATGAAACCTAACTTGCTTAGCAATAAATCCTTCAATCTTCTTTTTAAATTCTTCATTACTTAGCTCCTCAACCACGTCGTCGTTTTCCTTTTTTTCGATTTCCGTCCGCCGTATCTCCGTTTCCGACCGCTTCAATTTGCCGGAAACTTCATTGCAGTCTTTCTTCATCATCATCAAAATTTCACTCTGACTTCTCCGATAAACTCGCGGATCCAGATCCGAATTCACAACCGGTTTTTTGTAACAGATTTCTGTCACAGATTTAATATCATTATCATTATCGTTATTAATTTTATTATTTTTATATATATTTTTTACTTCAGATATTATTTGTTTATCCTGATAAACAATTTCATCCGGTTCGAGTTGAACCGGAGGAACAACATCAACTTCTTCATTACTTACAATCTCATTATATATATCATTTCCGGCATTACTCTCACTATCTTCTCCGGCGATTTGACCGGATTTTATCACTAGCGTTAACACAATTACGTTTCCGATAAGAAATATAAACAGAGGACTAACGATAACGGAAACTAACAACCGGAAATACTCAAACAACATTCCGATTACGAACGGCAACCGGAACGAGATCCACGAGATCAAAATCACGGCTAAAAACAGCTCAGCGAATCGGAAAAGCTTCGCGAATGTTCGGAACTGGTGGTAGCGTAACATAGCGTTGGCTTTCTCGGCCTTAACGTTATGGATATCGAATATATCCATTATTCTGGTACGATTAGTGACGGTTTTTGTTTTCCGGTGTGTGTGTGTGAGAGAGAGAGAGAGTGGGAAAGTGAAAGTGTGTGATTATTTATTTGAAAAAAAATGATGGATATAGATATAGTTGGAGTGTTTATATAGACGGTCAAGCACGGGAATTTGGGGCTCACCCAGTACTTTAAAAAGGTGGGAAATGAAAAAAAGGGGAAGAAAGAGAGAATATATTCAAATGTTTTTAATTTTTATTATATATTTTGTTTCAAAAATGCTGTTTTTTTAATAGAACACGGGCATGGTACCCGCGCAATGCGACGGCGTTGATGGGGAAGGCGGTCTAGTTGTGTCGGTGATGGTACTATTGGTGGTGGTGGCGGTGTCAAGTAGTGTAGGTTGATGTAATTATGATAGTGAAATTTTTTAGAAGATAAGAGCTTAAAGTGTTAATTATTAAAATAAAGGTTTAGAGTGTAAATTAATTCATTAAGGGCAAATTTGGTATTTTATAAAAACTCTTTCCATAGTGGGTGTTTATTAAAGGTAATTTAGTAATTCCGTATGTAATTATTGTGTAACTATTTCTAAAAATGGGGGGTGTGATAATTTTTATAAAGGAGTATAGATATTGCTTGTATTTGATAAGTTCAAACTAACTCAAGAGATTAATATGAGAAAATGTAGTTTAACTAAATTGATATAAGTTATTATGTGAGTATTTTTCTTGTAAGTTTTGATTATGTAAGATATCTATTAAAGCATCTTTTTAATATTTTTGGTGAATAACTTGAAAGCTTAATTTTTTTGTTATTTTGAGAATTAAACATCACATCTGAAAGTTGGTTTCAGGTTGTTAATTATGAAAAGCTAGGTACTGTAAAATATCAGGCCCATTGATTTCGATTCACGTCTTATTCATCCCATTTTATATGGCGCGTGGTGACCCGACCAGTAAACTGGTATCTCGACCTGACTATTTGCAGCGATTATCGCTGCAAATAGTCGTGTACTTATCCGTACACTGTTGACTATGACAGTCAACAGTGTGTTTTGTCCATATTCAACTATTTGCAGCGATTATCGCCGCAAATAGTTTGATATGGACAAAACTCCTTTTTGCTTTTATGCTATATATGTATGATATGAATTCAGTATACTTTCATTTTCAGCATTCGTTATCGCATTTTGCTTTCATTTTGTTCAGCATTCGTTATCGCATTTTGCTTTCATCTTCGCATTAAGTGTACGTCCTTTTTGGTTTCATTCTTTCATTTTCAGTATATGTATATATGTTTAAATATAGTTTTGCTTTCATTATTTCATTTTCGGTATATGTATATATGTTTAAATATAGTAGGTATATATATATATGTTTATTAAAATTTTCAAACCGTTTATGTATATGTATATATATTTCAGATGGATTTTGAGTGTTTATGGGGAGAAATGGGTGCGGAAGATTTTGAGTTTCACTTAGAAGAACCTGATGAAGAATTTGAGACGCCGGAGGCGGCCCCTCATTTTGACTACGACGCTAGGGCTTTCCACACCGATGAGGTATAATTAAAGGGATTTTATATGTGTTTCGTTGTTAAACAGTTTAATATGTGTTAGTACTATTTAATATGTGTTAGTACTATTTAATATGTGTTTGGTTGTTAAATTGATTGCATATGTAAAATGTTAGATATTTATAAGTATATAATTTAATGATAACTTAAAAAATAACTATTTTAGGTGTTCGATTCACACGAAGAATTATTCAACTGGGCCAAAAGTACAGCAAAAGAGCTTGGTTATGTGTTAATCAAACGACGAACAAATTCCAACTTAGCTGGTGTAACAAATAAAGTGACCATAGTCTGTAATCTTTCTGGGAAAATGGATAATAGGATAATCGGGCTCGTTAAAAAGACACTTAAATGTGAGTGTCCCTTTAGACTGGAAGGTCGTTTAACAAGTGATGGTGGTTGGAGGGTAACCGTTATAGACGACACACATAATCACTATCCAGCTAAGAATCTGGGGGGTTACGCGTACGCAAGAAGGTTGACTGAAGAGGAGAAATCATTTGTAGAAGCTGAATATCATCGCGGTACTCCGCCCAAGAGGATGTTAAAGTTGTTGAAAGAAGAATTTCCTGGAAACTTGACCCGCAGCGAAGACATTTACAATTTTCAAAAAACATTGCGGAAGAAGGCAAGCCGAAAAACATGGGAACACTCCAATGCAGGTTACGTATTGTTTTATTTATTTACATATTGTTTTATTTATTTACTATGATAGAGTATCTGAAACGACATACGTACGCCATATTGCTCAACCGGTGTAGGTTATGTTCAGTTTGCTAAGGGAGCATAATTACTTGTATTATCATACAACAAACAGTGTATCTGGTCGGTTGGAGAATCTGTTTTTTATACATCCGACATCATTTAAGTTGTGGCGTGCATTTCCTTATGTTATCCAAATAGACGCCACGTACAAAACCAACTTGTACAACATGCCGTTGGTCGAGATCGTCGGTGTCACTCCAACAAACAGGACCTTCAGCATATCATATGCGTTTATCGTAAGCGAACAGGAGCATAATTATAGATGGGTGTTGGAGTGTTTGAAGTCGACCCTAGGTGAAGGGTTTGCTGTGCGCGTGGTACTCACGGACAGGGATCTGGCACTAATGAAAGCATGCAAAACCGTTATGCCGGAAGCATACCATTTACTGTGTAGAGTCCACATATGGAGGAACATAGAAAAATTTAGCATGCCATCGTTAAAAGGGGCAGGGAAATGGGGGCCTTTTTACGGATGGTGGAAAAAACTTTATGAGTCGCGCACACTAGAAGAGTACACCCAAAATGAAAAAGATTTAAAAGAGAAGATGGGAAAAGATTTAGACAGTATGTGAAGTGCACATGAATTTTTTTTTATTTTTGGTAAATCACATATATCCACACATCCTAACCCAATGTTAAATTTACAGAGGTTTACAAGTACCTGCAGAAGGAGTGGCTTTCCCCGTACAAGGAAAAGTTTGTGTCCTTTTGGGTCGATCAGCATCTCAACTACCGTAACTACACTACCAACAGAGTTGAGGCTGAGCATTCACTCCTGAAGTCCGAGTTGAAGGGGAGATGTACATTTCACAGAATAATTGAATGTGTTATTGATATCCTCCTCGGACAAGATACAGAAATCAAGGGCCACCTGGAGGAGAGCAGGATTTTTAGAGCTGGTAAACACAACTACCCATGTTTGAAAGACCTGCTATGTGTTGTATCTGTGACAGCTCTGGATATAATGGTCGACGAAATTAAACGATTCAAAAGTGAGATCGGTAAAGACTTGAGAAAGTGCGGGTGTAAGGTTTGGATTAGTTGTGGGCTTCATGTGCATGCCGTCTAGCTGCGTACATGCATTACAGTAAGTTTATCTGAATATAATCAATTGATGTTTTTTTGGGTAAATGAAAAAAAATTGTACATATTTTTCAAAAATGTAGGCAAACGTGTTGAGGTGCATAACATAAATGACTTTTGGAGAAAGCTAGACTTGACACCGTCGACGTGCCTACCGGACAATGATCATCGAAAAGACTCCGACGATGACGAAGCTATCGACGATTTAGTAGAGGATGTTAAGGTCCATTTTAAGCAACAATCGAAGGCCCAGAGGAAAAACTGGATATCAAAAATTAAAGACATCGTCTATCCGGGGAGGACCCAAATTAAGGACCCTTCCGTTATTACAAATAAACGTGGAAGACCAATCGGGTCAAAGAAAAAAATACCTCAAGTACGTCCAATCATAATTCGAAGTATAGTTAATTGATTTTGTTATGTAAGTGCACTCTATTTGTTAGTTTACTTCGAAATCTAATTAACTGATTTATTATTTGTTGCAGGTGCCCGACATTAACAAACCAGCGGGAAATACTGCACCTTCTGGTCTTCAAAAATCCAAGTCCGTTCAATTTGCCCGACCGACTTTTCAGGATACCCAGTCCATGGGTGGGTTTTCTGATCGTTTTTCGCATGCGTCATTATTTAGAGAGGGCCAGTACGGGAGACACAGTGAATATGTAGGCACCAGTTCAATTTTCGCAGACACTGCTAGTTTATTCGAAGAACCTCAAAGCCAACCACAATGGCCTGACAGTGGGAGACAGAGTGAATATGTAGGCACAAGTTCAATTTTCGCAGACACTGCTAGTTTATTCGAAGAACCTCAAAGCCAACCACAATGGCCTGACAGTGGGAGACAGAGTGAATATGTAGGCACAAGTTCAATTTTCGCAGACACTGCTAGTTTATTCGAAGAACCTCAAAGCCAACCACAATGGCCTGACAGTGGGAGACAGAGTGAATATGTGGACACCGAAGCACGTATCCCAGACACTACAAATTTCTTTGACGAACCTTATAACCAACCACAGTGGGGTCAGTATGGGAGACATAGTGAGTATGTGGTAAGCGAATCACGATTCCCAGGCACACAAAGTTTTTTCGGAGAACCGAATAACCAAACGCAAGGAGAAACGTCCAGCTTTGTTGATCAACTATTTGGGGGATCACATACACATAACTTCTCTGAACCGTTTACACACAACTTCTTCGACACGGAGTCAACATGGACTGACATGAGAACATACCTAAAGCAAATACCTTTTTATTTTCAGCGTTACGTTGTGGATATCAAAAATGTTAATTCTGATGGTAACTGTGGATTTCGGGCACTAGCCGTTGCTTTGGGTGAATCTGAGGAAAAGTTCGAGTGGATTCGCAAACTAATGCTAGAGGAGTATGAGTCCAAAGTAGGATACTATAAGGTTGCATTCGGTGGTGAAGCAACATATATACATACTTTGCTTCAATTGTCTTATCCCGGTGGTCGCCCATTTAAATACTGGATGATGAATCCATATTGCGCTATGCTACTGTCCAATGCTCTGGGTCTTATAATTATATGTTTAAGTGTCAAAGAAAACATCACATGTTTCCCTTTTTGGAAGGGGCCAGGCCAGCTATACCGTGACGAGCCGATATGCATTGCCCTGGTATCCGGAGATTCACATTTTGTAACGGTTTATTTAGACAATAACTGCCCATTGCCTTACCCCTCAGCTTGGGGATTTGATAAACCTGCATCGCGGGCCTGGGCAGAAGATGCGAAGTACAAAGACCGTTTGGCTGAGTACGACAGACACATTCAAGCGACTAAACTACCTCCGGGATTTCAGCAGATTGATTAGTTGACTTTATTATACTTGGTTTGTATTTTTTGAACGTTTGTTAGTTGATGTATTTTTTTTACTTATATTTGTTATTATGATTACTAATAATAGTTGACGTACTCTTTACATTTGTATTTTAATACTTAATGCATTTTACATTTTTATCTATAATTTACATTTGTACTTACATTTTTTTGTTTAGATTACTAAATATAGTTGATTTATTACATTTTTTTACTTACATTTTTGATTACTAAATATAGTTGATGTATTTTTTACGTTTTTTTGTTAATATGAATATCATCATCAACACATCCACAAAGATAAACACATACACACCACTAACATAAGTAAACAAAACATGATATATTGTTCATAACCACAAAATACTAATACATATCAACATCATCCTCATCATCATCATCATCATCATCCAAGTTGACATGATACGATCCACCAGAGAAATGAGAGCCTGTGGCCGACTGCGCGCCCGGCTGAGGAGGAAGAGTAGCCTGTGCATAACTATCATAGTTAAATAAATCTTCGACCCAGGAGGATTGGCTACCTGCTGCATCGATGTTCAGGTCGAGATCTGGACGTGGCTGGCCTGTCCCATGGGCCTGATGAGGCTGGGCACCCTGTCCCTGTGTTAGATGCGTATAGTCATACGCCTGGGTACCTATCTGCCTGATGACCCGCCCTATGCCGCGGCGATGCCCCGGCCGGGATCCAAGTTCGTCCATCAAAATTTGATCCTGCGGAGTTGGGTTAGGTTCCCGTTCAGCCTCCCCCTTCTTCTTCTTCAGGTTGGCCTGAATCACGTTACAAAATATATAAGGTTGATTATATGGACATATAATAATAACAAATATATTCGCTTAAAATTAAGAGACACTTACATGTATTTGTTCAGCCACGGGGTGTTCCCAAGGTCGCCCATCAGCTTTTTTCTTGTGCCTTTCTTCGTACAAATCCACCAAGTCTACGTCTCTGTTTTTATGAACCTGTAAACACATCAATTTATCATAAGAATATACTTTATTTAACCAATATTTGTAAAAACAAGTATTTATATATCACACAAGTATATATTTGATAACAATAACAAACCTTTTCTTGGTGGACGTACTGAGAGTAGGATTGTCGTCCATGGGTCCCCGCAAGAACTTGCTTGCCCCTGTTCGTCTTGTTTGTCGCCGACAACTTCACCCGGTCTTCCCGCTGGTAGTACCTCAACAGCGCCCTCCAGTCCTCCGCCGACAAATCCTTTGGAGGAGGAGCTTGCTCCAACTGTGGAACAGCTTTCAGGCCCCCCTTGGATTCAAAGTGTTTTCTCTTGAACTGGCTCTTTCTGCCACGATACTCAGCTTTGCAGTCGGCCTCGACACCCAGTCTGAACCCCTGTCTGACAGGGTCTAGGGGGTCAGGGGTGTCGATGAAGTGGTCTAACTTGAACCTAGTCTGCAATTTTAAAGTATTAGTTAGCGAATTTAAAAAATTATACAAACATCATACAACAAATTCAAAATTATGATGAGGCGTACGTTTAGAGTCGGGATAACAAATGCCTTTCTCTCCTGAGGCACATGGTCCCATGAGTCGTAAGTCTGCGGGACGGTTCGGATCAGGGTGCCAATCAGGCTCTTGTACATGGGGGCGTTATCACCGATCGCCTGCCACGTCTTAAAATGGGTCGTGTCAAAGTCTATGCTTAGACGACCTCTTTTCGCGAATTCCTCCTCTAAGTTCAGGTTCTGACCGGGCCCCCGCCCCTTTCCCTTTCGTGGGGCTAAAACAAAAAAAAACACAAAATTAGTAAATAAACCTAATTAATTAAAAAAGGAACTATAAACAACCATTTTTCTTACCGCCACTCCCTTTGCAGCCCCAGCCTTTCCTCCACCATGGTCTACGAGGGTCTTCATTACCACCATCACCGCCGTGATATGTAGCCATTTATACTGCAAAATACAAAACAAATTATACACATTTTTAAATTACATACAACAAAATGATCAAGGTTAAGAAAGATCCAAAATTATCACATATGTATTTTTTCTAACTTATTTTTGTACGAAGTCTTTAATTCTTCAATTTTTTATATTAATTCTTTTTTACTATACGTAATCTTTATTACAACTTTTGTTATTACTTATATACTACTTTTTTAACTTACTTTTTATATTTAGTTTTATCTATATTTTTCTTACACTTATTATTTATACATTTTAAGTAGTTTATTTTAATCAATTTTTTTAAAACTTGTATTATGCTTATATGAAGTTTTTAAACCTTTTAAATGTCGTTTTTTTATGTACTTTTTATACAAACTTGTTTATTTAGTTTTATATTTTTTTTCTAAATTTTTTACTTATTTCTATAATACTTTTTGAAAGTGTTTTTTATTTTTACTTTTATACTTTATTTAATTCTTATTTTGAAAGTTTTATAGAAACTTGTTTTTTATACTAATATAGTTTACTTATATGTTTTTTCTACGTAATATTTAATATTCTTTTTAACTTACTTTTTACACTTATTTTGTACTAATATTTCATCTAACAATATTAATATTCTAACAAGTCCAAGTCACACCTAACACTAATCTTTGCCTAACAAAACAAATTACATAGAAATATAATAATACAAATCACTAACTTATCAACACTAACAAACCTATAATACAAAACTTAAACTAACAATACTAACAAACCTATAATACAAATCACTAACTAAAACTAACAATACAAACAAACTTATAAATATCTAAAAATTAACTATCAATTCTAACAAAAACAATGAAACAAAAAACAATACTAACAAACCTATAATTCAAATCACTAACTAAAACTAACAATACAAACAAACTTAATAAAATCTAAAAATTAACTATCAATTAATTAACAAAATAATCAAACCAAAAACAATACTAACATATCAATATAATCCATTAACAATCAAAAACATAAATAATAAAAATCAAAAAGGGATAATATGGCCGGAAAATACATACCAAAATATGAGATGGTCGGAAAAGTCAGGGGAGGAGAGCCAAAAAACGAACCGGAAATCTGGCCGGAATTCTTGCCGGAAAAGTTGCCGGAAAACGCTAACCCGCGGCGGTGATGTTGGGAAAAATAACTAGAAAGTCGCTGCTAATATTTCGTGGGGAAAAGGATCGAATTATTGGTTGTACTTTTAAAAATTATGTTGAAAAATATATATGGTGGCCGGTTTTTTAATGGAGAAAAAAGGAGGATCGGTTTTTTTTTTTGAAAGTGAAAGAAAGAGACGGTAGGGATGGTTGTTTATATTCAATTTTGGGCCCCACATGACTATTAGCCGCGATCATCGCGGCAAATACTCTGGTCAAGGGTCAAAGCATTAATAACGGTGGCTGGTGGATGCTGACGTGGCAACGACTATTTGCAGCGATTATCGCTGCAAATAGTCCTGGTCGAGACACGAAGAAACTAGGGTCGGGCTACGGGCAGCGTTTTATATTGACTAACAAACTTATAATAATAATGTAAGGCACAGGGTAACACCACCAGGAAAAAGGTCAACCCGACCAGGGCATTAGCGGCGACGTCGCCGCTAATGCTGGTGACGTGGCGGACCCCACATGCCAGTAATAATTACTGACAGCGCCGTCACATGCATTAGCGGCGACGTCGCCGCTAATACTATGTTACTGACGGGGGGGCCACTTTTACTCTGCCAGATTAGCCATAACTGACATGGGGGGCCCGCAGCATTAGCGGCGACGTCGCCGCTAATGCCCTGGTCGGGGTTTGACCTTTTTTGCCCTGGTCGTGTTAGCCTTCTCGTTAAAAATATCTAATTTTATACTACAACAATAAGTATTATGTATGTATACTAGCTTCTCAACTATCTTCTTCGTTAACTAAAAATTAAGCATAATTAAAACAATTTATGTGAACCTCTATTTATTATCTTTCTGCTAATATTACTATTACTTATTACTATACTTTTGTTTAAAAAATCAAATTTGCATGAGTGAAGTTGTATGCTAACACATACTCGTATTTAATTCAGATAAAGTTTGTGCTTGACAGTAGATACTTGCTTAAAACACAAATAATGTTGCGGTTAATTTTAGTTTGAACTTAGAAGAAACTTTTATATATATATATACTAGTCCTAATACCCGTACGATGTACGGTAGCTATATAGATTGTATCATAAAGAAATTCGAATATGCCACATACATGATTCGTGAGTATGAAATAAATTGTGGTTAAAGTAAACCGATGATCGAAGCTAAATTACAATAAACAGTAATAATAGATATAATATATGTTTAGTTAGAGTTTTGGATTTTCCTTAAATTTTTACAATCACATCAAAATCAAAACTTGTAAGCATAGTGGATGACGGCAAATAGCCTTGTGATTTCGGATCCTAAACTCAAATTTTTGAAGTCTTCATGTTAATAACTTATTATAAGTAATATAAGTAATAGGAGTTGAATAATTGATAAAGAAAAAGAAACAATTATTAATAATAAAACGATCAATCAAATTAGGTTATAATGTGTTCTGTATCTACGAGCCAATAGTTAGAGTTTAATTCTAAGTCTAACAAGGAAATTGAATTTATATACAATTTAAAAAAGCTAATTTAATAAAATAAATAAATTAAAAAGACACGTGTCGATCAAGGGATTACGTCACGTGTCGTTTCAAGAACATCTCAATCCTGTTTTAGTTTATTGGTATATATATATATATATATATATATATTAAGATATATTATATATATATGAATGTTACATCTGAAAAACCGGCTATTAAAACGTAAATGCTCTTATTTCATTATATTATAATAATTAATAAGATAAAAATCATAATAACAAAAACTATTAAATTAAATAAGTTAATCAAAATCTATGTTGCATACAGAACCTATACAATCGCAAAAGTATGTTACATTATATAATTCACATATATCAATCAAAAATAAAACTAAAGAAGGACAATCTACCTTTGCATGGTTGCAAACATTAAAAGCCATCGAGGTATCATTATTTCAATTTTTATAATTGAATCGAAGAAAACAAACATAAAAACTAATTAATGGAATAATTTTTATATACAAATTTCATAATCTACCAATAAATTAAAACAGGATTGAGATGTTCTTAAAACGACATGTGGTGTAATCTTTGATCGACACGTGTTCTTTTAATTTATCTATTTTATTAAATTAGTTTTTTTAATTGTATATAGATTCAATTTCTTTATTAGACTTAGAATTAAACTCTAACTTTTAGCTTATAGATACAAGACACATTATAACCTTATTTAATTAATCGTTTTCTTATTAATAAAATTGTCTCTTTTTCTTTCTCAATTCTTCAACTTCTATTACTTATATTACTTATAATAAGTTAATAACATGAAGACTTCAAAAAATTTAGTTTACGATCCGAAATCACAAGGTTATTTGCCGTCATCTTCTACGCTTACAATTTCCAATTTTGATGTGATTTTAAAATTTTAAGGTAATCCAAAACTTTAACTAAACATATATTATATTTATCATTACTGTTTATTATAACTTAGTTTCGATCATCGATTTACTTTAACCACAATTTATTTCATACTTACAAATCATGTATGAGGCATATTCGAATTTCTTTCTAATACAATCTATATAGCTACCGTACATCGTACGGGTATTAGGACTAGTAAATAAATAAATATATCTTAAATAGTTAGACAATAATATATTAATTATTGAATATTAGTATTCGATACTAATAAGGTAACTCATAATTAGAAATTTAAAAGGGACACATGTCGTTTAAAGAATGAGACAAGTGTCGGTCAGAAAAATCATCAATCAAGTTTTAGTTTATTAGTAGATATCGTACATAGTTTCAAAAGAATGGGAAGTCAAAAATAAATTATGTCTTAGCCAATTAAGTTATGGATATTCATAAACGTACGTAGTCTAATTTATCATTATGGTTAAGCTATAGTAAAACAATTTAAAAAAATATCTCTCTTAAAATAATTATTAACTCACTATGTATAATACTTTATCCATATCGAGGCTGATAGAACGACTGATTTTATATCATAGAAAAAATTAACACAAAAAACGTATGATCTAAAGTACACTAAATAATAAATTAATAACCTCTATCCATTCACTTTTGCTCAAATACAAAAGTATTATAAGTGTTCCTTCGATATGTACCCGGTCCCCATTACCCGGATACCACAAAACTTGAATTTCCAAAGCTGAAACCAACTATAACCATAAGATAAACGTAAAATTAAAATAGGTAGACATGAGACTATAGCAGTGTATATATCCGTATCTTTAGATTATAATATTTCTTTTTGAAAAGCAAAGATTTGTTATAGATTGCTCTTTAACACGGTCTCGTCGGTTGGGAAGTGGTAGGCTTAACTTATCGACATCATTGACACGAGGGTGTCACTTGTGGGTGTCCGTTTGGCGTCAAGGCGTATGGGTTCTTGAGATTGTTTGTGTGTGGAGACAAGATAAACTTGTATAATTGTACAAAAAAAAATAAAAGTGAAGAAAAAAAATGAGACGTGACCATTGATAGCTAGGGATATGTTAGATTGTGTGTCAGTTTAAAAGAACAAATGTGACACTGAGTTGTTACAACTAATAAAAGAAGTTAGAGTTGAAACTGATCTTAAAAGGCTTAAGGCAAGCCAATGGGCAATAACCAATATGTACAATGGATCACATGTATGTATATTATGGAAATGTGTAAAATAATATATATCTAGAGATGAGAATACATGATTATCATTTTCAAATTATAAATATGTTTCTTAACCTTTCAAAAACAAACGAAGAAAACGACATAATAATTGACTTGATATGCATAATGCATTAGTTTCAACCTGAAACGAAAAGCATTCATTAGTCCAAACAGCCCACAGTGTAATGTAAAGTTTGACTAGAATACAAATTATTATTGATGGTGAATGTATTGAAGAGGTTTTACAACTAAACATTTAATGCACACATGACATGACTTTTGCTTGAAATTGATAGTACGTGTGGGTGTATTCTGTGTAGTAAAACTTACAAAATTCATAATCATAGTGCTGCTCAACATTTTCATGCATACTGCTCTACCTTTTGTTACAAATCTATTATTGTGTGCATAACTATTGTAATTAATACAACAACTGAAAGAACCCAAACTCAAACTTTTTGAAAAATAAGAGAATTTTTTTTTTTTTTTTTTTACAGATTATCCCCACTGCGGCGCAGTGGGGCTAAACCTGCCCACTGCGGCGCAGTGGGTACCTGCTGCCCAGATTTTCCAAAACTCCATCTTGACATTTAAAATCAACTTGTAACTTCCTAGCTCAAAACCAAACTTCATAATATCACATTTCTAAGTTCAAATAAGTTTTAGACTCGGAAATAAGCATGACAAAAGTATCCTTTGACCAAACATTCATTTTACAACCAAACGGGTCATTTTACCCAAGTTGACACATTACAAAAGACAACATTCAAAATTGAAAATTTCGGCATGACCCATTCGTAAAATCATCATCCAAACCTGTTACGGATTATGAGTTTCTCCAAAACACATTTGAACAAAATCAATACATTACAACTACATAACGACCCATTTTAAATACCCAAAACTTGAGTCTAACACTAGACATCATAATAATTTTCCAAAGAGACATAACAAGAGTACAAAGAGCCGATAGTTAAAAGGGGTCGCTATGGGTCCTATTACCAATTCCATTATCCGCATTTAGCTAAAGCAATCAATATCCAAAAAGCATCTTTAACTTCAATCTTTACATTGCTTAACTTTCTTCCGCATCCGGGACCACCTATAAAAAGGTAAACAACTAAAAGAATAAGCCAAAGCTTAGTGAATACCATTGCATACGTTTATACATACGAA
>CM067175.1:2370853-2445965 GCA_034093135.1 Erigeron breviscapus
GTTTTGTGGTATTAAAAAGACTAAAAGAACCATAAAACACCTTTATTTTGGGGGGTCTATTGAACCTTTATAAAACCCATAATAGTATAATACCCTTATTTTTTCAAAAACTTTAATTTTTAATTAAGTTATATACTTAGAATACAATTAATTAAATAATTTAACACATCTATCCCTTAACTCTTGAAATAACTATATACAACCATTTTAATATTAATTACTTTTTAATATCAATAACCACACCTACGCCACCGGCGCCACCACCTGTCACCGCCATTACCACACCGCTACTACTGTCATCGTTGTATCGCGCGAGCTTTCGTCTAGTCGATATTAATGCTATACTATAAAACATGTATATCATTTTTTAAATTCTTTAAGTCAATAATTTACTTCGACCATTCATTTTTCGAGAATTTATCATGATCATTACTTTTTTCCATCAAAACATTTTTAATTCATCTTTCATTTGTATTATGTATCTACTTTAACCTTTTAGTCCCTATCCTTCATATCTTCCCGTCTACCAAAAGCATCATCTTTCGCACATACACACGGAAGTTCGGACATTAGTGCAAACTATATATTGTATGTCCGGTGATATATACGTGTAACCTGCTAGTATATATATGGCATATTCAATATCAGTTTTTTTTACTTGGTTATGAAATTATTATTGAGCTTGAAGAAATTAATAGGACAGTTGTAAAACAAAGGTAAATTTGATAGATATAAGAGAAGGGGTTGGGTATTGTAAAACAAGTATTAACGTAAAACAAATAGGACAAGATCTTGACCCTTAGATCATGGTTAAATTGATGCACGAAGATTCACGAAACAATTGATGCACGATGACTTTCATGATGCACGGTGATTTTCAGTGAATAGGAACCTATTGTTTTATTTGTTTTACTTTAATACTTGTTTTATTTTACCTAAAACTTATAAGAGAAAGTGTAAGTAGGTGACCAAATAATTATCACAAAGTAATATTATATTATCACATGACTCCACAATGTGGTCGCACAATGGACATAATGTAGAAGGGATATCCACGCCTTTACTAGCCACTCCGAGTCGGCATTCTATTCGAAAGAACTCTCCAAGCGTGTATATTAACCTTACGAGGGACGACTTTGTTCCATCTAGTAGCGGTAAGATTAATAGGGAGGGTGGCGTTATCAATAGCATGACGAACACCTTTAACCGAGAACTCCTTTAATGTGGAAGTCGAAAACATCCAGTAGTCCGCTCAAAACAATATCTTCCATGATTTTTGTAAGGTTATTCAGTTCGGTAGCCTCGATTCCACCTCTTACATTTCGTCTCCAGTTAGTAATTAACGAGTTATCTTTCCATCGCTCAAGAACAGTAGCATTTTTGGATTGTTCCAGGCTAAATAACCTCGGGAATCTGGATGCAAAACTTTCACTACCATTCCACACATCTAGCCAGAACAAAGTATCATCACCTTCTCCAACTTTTTTCGATATTGAATGCAAAGGAAGAATACCAGCAGAATCAAGGTCCAAAGCCACCTTGTTCATAACATGCCAGGCCCCACTCTTAGTAAACCCCGGGGTCGTCCAATCAGTAAAAGATTTCGGTCTATGAATGTTATTAAGGAATGTGACCCATAAAGCATTAGTATTAGTGACATACCTCCATCTCCACTTAAGGAGTAACCCATAATTTAAAGCATCCAAAGAACCAATTGTTGGAATATCATCTTGGTTGTGATATATATATTTACTTGCCTTGTTTTATATTTCAGGTACTTATTTGTGTTGGACAAAGTACAAGGGCTGAACCTGTCATAAAGAAAGAAAGAAGCAGGAGAGGGGGCAGAAGTGTAAGAAGAAAAAGAAGAGGGTTGCTGCTGTAACATTGTCTGCCTATATATTCATGTTACTGTTACGATTTAGGGTTACAACACAATCGATCCCAAATTAGCCGTTAGGGTTTCCTTTCAATCACCCTCTACTATTTTTCATCAAATCTGTAATAGTTTTATCATCTCTTTGAGATTATTTTAGGATATTGTGTTTGTCCCTTAATTCCATCTATTGTGGTGGATTATTGTAACTCTTATTTATCTTTCTGGTATGAATTAGAATCCGATTTCTTCTTATTGTTGTTGGTTATAATCTTTTTTATCAATATTTTTTCATGGTATCAGAGACAGGTTAAAGAAAGTTGAATCGGTTGGATTCTTCTCCCTCTTATTACCAGTTTTCTATCAAAATCCTTTTCGTTTATTGTTTCTGGGTTTGTTCTTCTTTTATGTTTGTGTTTCCTTATAAACAAAAAAACCAAAAATATTTTTTATCTTTATTAAGTAACCTTTCTTTCTTTTCTCATCTACCTCGGAGTTCCTTATCTTTCATAAGATTTAGGGATTTGGTTGATGAGTATATCTGTTGCCTTTTAAGAATATTGTTGGAATTACTGTTGGCGACCCCGCTGTAAGTTGTTTCTTCCTACCCTTCTTGTAGCAAATTGTTCTTCATTTAGAGTGCTCTAAGTGAGGAAAGTTTGGCCTATAGGTTGGGATCCCTTTGTTCTCTAACCTTTTCTTTGCCTGCTTGTTTCTTACTGTTTATTTGCTCTTGTGTGACTAATATGAGTATCTCTGTGGTCTGTGTGCTTATTATTGATGCTTCTAGAATTTTTTCTGCATTTTACCATCAAGTTTAATTAGTTTATTCCTGTTCTAACCTTTCTTGGTAGAAGAGAGGGTCCTTGAGCATACCTGTCAAGGCACCTTGAGTGTCCTTGAATCTGGCCTCTGCTCTTGCACCCTTTAGGGTTGTTTGTTCTTTTTTTCCCTTCTGCTTGTGTACTATTGTTGTTTTATTTTTCTGGTTGTCACTATGGCTGATGAACAAGATGATAATGTGGTTACTGATGATCTTGAAAATGTGAATGTGTTTGGTACTCTTATAAGTAAATTGGATTTTAATTAACATGAAATTAAAAGGAACTGAGAATTATAAAGTGTGGTCTTGTGCTATGGAACTTGCTTTAGAAACAAAAAACAAAACTGGATTTATTGATGGAACTTGTGTGAGACCTACTGAAAATGATGTGTTGGCTAAACAGTGGGATAGGTGTAACTCTGTTGTGCTTACTTGGATTTTAATTAACATGAAATTAAAAGGAACTGAGAATTATAAAGTGTGGTCTTGTGCTATGGAACTTGCTTTAGAAACAAAAAACAAAACTGGATTTATTGATGGAACTTGTGTGAGACCTACTGAAAATGATGTGTTGGCTAAACAGTGGGATAGGTGTAACTCTGTTGTGCTTACTTGGATTTTAATTAACATGAAATTAAAAGGAACTGAGAATTATAAAGTGTGGTCTTGTGCTATGGAACTTGCTTTAGAAACAAAAAACAAAACTGGAATCAAAACTTTCAAAATACTTACAGGGGACCAAATACCTCTTTGAAATGTGAAAATTGTCATAAATTTGGTCACACCAAGGAAAGGTGTTATGAGTTACAAGGTTCTTCTAATCATCCTTTTAAGAAAACTGGATATCAAAACTTAAACGTCACCGCCACCACTGTCTCAAACACACACAACCATTGGCCGCCACCACTGTCTCTCTCCCAAATACCCTCGCCGTTTTGAATCGCCGGAAAACCATTGACCTTTATATCTCCTGGGATCAATTTTGTTGATGAATCTGAGTATATGTTTGGGGTTGTTGACTTGTTAATTTGATGAGATATACTTTTTGGATAACAAGGTACAGCACCACCGCCAATGTTTTTGAATTTCAATTAACGTATGACTGAAAAGGGAGAAAAGAAATATTAGGGTTTTATAAAGTATTATTAAATGTTCAATTTAACGAGATACTTACATATAATATCTAAAATTTTTGATGCATACACACAATAGAAAAAGTTTCAAAGTTACTTACACTCCGGATACTTAACCCATTAATTAATTTATGACGTGGCTCCACCGTGGCGGTCTGCATGACATGTGACCGGCAAAAATTTTACCCAGCCGGTAACTTACACTATCCGAACATTTTTAGCAGGTTATTTCCATAAAACGTTCAAAATTTTTGATGCATACATACAATAGAAAAAGTTGACAAGTTACATACACTCCGGGATTCTTTTCCCTTATAAAGTGTGGTCTTGTGCTATGGAACTTGCTTTAGAAACAAAAAACAAAACTGGATTTATTGATGGAACTTGTGTGAGACCTACTGAAAATGATGTGTTGGCTAAACAGTGGGATAGGTGTAACTCTGTTGTGCTTACTTGGATTTTAAACTCTGTGTCTGAGGATGTTTATCTTGGTCAAATTTTCTCAAAAGAAGCTATGCTTGTTTGGCAAGAACTTAAAGAAACCTATGATAAAGTTGATGGGTCAATAATTTTCAATCTTCATCATAAAATAAATTCTTTGAGACAAAATGGGAGTCCTATTTCAGATTATTACCATAAACTTAACTCCTTATGGAGACAATATGATTCTATTACCAAATTGCCTACTTGTGTGTGTCATGCTTCTGAGGATTTTAAGAAACATAATCAACTTATGAGACTGATGCAATTCTTGATGGGCCTTGATGATATTTACTTACCCATAAGAAGTGGAATTCTGACCAGAGACCCTATTCCTAATGTGAAAACTGCTTTTGCAATTATCTCTAGAGAAGAGTCACATAGGGGCATTGCCTCTAGTGATTCTGCTCCTAAACCTCAAAATTCAGCTTTCATTGCTAAACCTTTTGTTAAAAAAGGAACTGGGACTGGCAGAGGTCATGGTAACCAAAACTGGAATCAAAACTTTCAAAATACTTACAGGGGACCAAATACCTCTTTGAAATGTGAAAATTGTCATATATTTGGTCACACCAAGGAAAGGTGTTATGAGTTACAAGGTTCTTCTAATCATCCTTTTAAGAAAACTGGATATCAAAACTTTAACAGAAGTCCTTACAGCAATTCTGCTGTGACTGAAAATCATGTTGCTAGAAGTGGACAGCCACCCACTCCTGGTGCTGCTGGTCCTTCTAGTTCTTCTAATCAAAGTTGTGTTTCAATACTTCTGTAAAAGTCTTTAGAAGTGACAATGGCAGTGAGTTTGTAAACCAAAGATTTGATTCCTTTATGAAACAACATGGCATAACACACCAGACCTCTTGTGCATATACCCCACAGCAGAATGGGATTGCTGAAAGGAAACATAGGCATCTGCTGAATGTTTCCATATCCCTTATGTTTCAAGGGGGGATCCCTCTTAATATGTGGCCAGAATGTGTTCTAACTGCTACTTTTTTGATAAACAGGTTACCTAGTTCTGTTTTGTCTGGAAAATCCCCTTATGAAATGATATTTAAGTCCAAACCTAATCTCTCCTTTTTAAGGGTGTTTGGCTGTCTCTGCTTTGCTACTGTTCTTAATAATTCAGATAAGTTTGGTGATAGGTCTAACAAGTGTGTTCTTATTGGTTATTCTGATAGGAAAAAGGCTTATAAATTGTTAAATTTGGAGAATAGAGATATTCTATTCTCTAGGGATGTCAAGTTTTATGAGAACATTTTTCCCTTTAAAATGAACAATATAGAAGGCACTTGTGATGATTCTGTTACCACTCATTTGAACTTCTTTGATAATGTGTTCTTTGATGAAAATGCCCCTATGCCCTATGATGAAAGGAGAGAACCTTCAGGGAGTGATGGCAATGACTCTGGTCACCTTGGTAGCACACTTAGAGCTGCCAGGAACCATGAGACAAGTGCAACACTTAATGAAGAAAATGAGCCTTCTGAGGGTAATAATGACCCTTCAAATATTCATGAACCACTTCATAGGGATGACCAGACTGTTACTTCTCAAACCTTTTTCCCTAGAAGATCTGATAGGATGACCAGACAACCAAAGAAATTTGAGGACTTCATTTTGGGAACCAAATCTAAACATACCATCAATAATGTGGTTAATTATAGCAAATTGAGTGCTGATAACTTCTGTTTTGTGTCAAATTTGAACAAAGTTGTTGAACCAAAGGACTTCCAAGAGGCATGCACCAACCCACATTGGGTAGATGCCATGAACTCTGAAATGGAAGCCCTTCACAAAAACAATACTTGGACTTTGACTCATCTTCCTGAAAATAGACAACCCATAGGGTGTAAATGGGTGTATAAAATCAAATACAAGTCAAATGGTGATATTGATAGATATAAGGCAAGATTAGTTGCCAAAGGGTATGATCAGAGGGCAGGGGTTGACTTTGAGGAGACTTTCTCTCCTGTTGTTAAGATGGTTACTATTAGATGCTTGCTTTCTGTCTCTGTGCACAATAACTGGCCTATCTATCAACTTGATGTTAATAATGCCTTCCTTTATGGGGACCATATAGGGTCCAAAGTAGAGAAGGTTTCAGATACTTTCTCACTGTTGTTGATGACTATACTAGAGCTGTGTGGGTATTTTTACTCAAGAGTAAGGATGAAACATTGGAAAACTTAATTACCTTTTTCAACATGTTAAAAAACCAGTTCAATACTTCTGTAAAAGTCTTTAGAAGTGACAATGGCAGTGAGTTTGTAAACCAAAGATTTGATTCCTTTATGAAACAACATGGCATAACACACCAGACCTCTTGTGCATATACCCCACAGCAGAATGGGATTGCTGAAAGGAAACATAGGCATCTGCTGAATGTTTCCATATCCCTTATGTTTCAAGGGGGGATCCCTCTTAATATGTGGCCAGAATGTGTTCTAACTGCTACTTTTTTGATAAACAGGTTACCTAGTTCTGTTTTGTCTGGAAAATCCCCTTATGAAATGATATTTAAGTCCAAACCTAATCTCTCCTTTTTAAGGGTGTTTGGCTGTCTCTGCTTTGCTACTGTTCTTAATAATTCAGATAAGTTTGGTGATAGGTCTAACAAGTGTGTTCTTATTGGTTATTCTGATAGGAAAAAGGCTTATAAATTGTTAAATTTGGAGAATAGAGATATTCTATTCTCTAGGGATGTCAAGTTTTATGAGAACATTTTTCCCTTTAAAATGAACAATATAGAAGGCACTTGTGATGATTCTGTTACCACTCATTTGAACTTCTTTGATAATGTGTTCTTTGATGAAAATGCCCCTATGCCCTATGATGAAAGGAGAGAACCTTCAGGGAGTGATGGCAATGACTCTGGTCACCTTGGTAGCACACTTAGAGCTGCCAGGAACCATGAGACAAGTGCAACACTTAATGAAGAAAATGAGCCTTCTGAGGGTAATAATGACCCTTCAAATATTCATGAACCACTTCATAGGGATGACCAGACTGTTACTTCTCAAACCTTTTTCCCTAGAAGATCTGATAGGATGACCAGACAACCAAAGAAATTTGAGGACTTCATTTTGGGAACCAAATCTAAACATACCATCAATAATGTGGTTAATTATAGCAAATTGAGTGCTGATAACTTCTGTTTTGTGTCAAATTTGAACAAAGTTGTTGAACCAAAGGACTTCCAAGAGGCATGCACCAACCCACATTGGGTAGATGCCATGAACTCTGAAATGGAAGCCCTTCACAAAAACAATACTTGGACTTTGACTCATCTTCCTGAAAATAGACAACCCATAGGGTGTAAATGGGTGTATAAAATCAAATACAAGTCAAATGGTGATATTGATAGATATAAGGCAAGATTAGTTGCCAAAGGGTATGATCAGAGGGCAGGGGTTGACTTTGAGGAGACTTTCTCTCCTGTTGTTAAGATGGTTACTATTAGATGCTTGCTTTCTGTCTCTGTGCACAATAACTGGCCTATCTATCAACTTGATGTTAATAATGCCTTCCTTTATGGGGACCTTGTGGAGGATGTTTACATGCTTCCACCCCCTGGCTATCATTCTAACTCTGAACCTAGGGTTTGTAAACTTGTTAAGTCCTTATATGGACTTAAACAGGCTCCTAGAAAGTGGAATGAAAAACTTACTTGTGCTTTACTTGATATTGGCTTTGTTCAAAGCAAAAGTGACTATTCTCTTTTTACTAAAACCACTAAAGCCACCTTTGTTGCTCTACTTGTTTATGTGGATGACATTGTCATCACTGGTAATTGTGTGAATGAAATTGAAAAGCAAAAAATTCTCCATCAAAGACCTTGGAAAACTAAGATATTTCTTAGGAATAGAAGTAATTGATTGTGAGGAAGGCATATGCTTGACTCAAAGAAAGTACTGTCTTGATCTTCTTTCTGAATTTGGATTGCTTGGGTGTAAACCCTCTCAAACACCAATTGAGACCAGTTTTACCACTGGAAGTGAAACTGAGAAGGATGAACCTTTAAAAAACATTACTGAATATCAAAAACTGATAGGGAAACTTATTTATCTGACCCTAACTAGACCTGATATAGCATATGCAGTTCATATACTTAGTCAATATATGCATGATCCTCATGAGTCACACCTAAAGATTGCAATGAGAGTAATTAGGTATCTCAAAGGCTCACCAGGTAAAGGGATTCTGCTCTCTAAAGGTACTTCTCTATCTCTAACTGCATATGTTGACTCTGATTGGGCCAAGAAGGCAACTGCCAGAAAGAGTATCACTGGATACACTCTCTTTCTAGGTGGTTGCCCTATCTCTTGGAAGAGTAAAAAGCAGCAAACCATTTCCAGGTCATCTGCTGAGGCTGAATTCAGGGCCTTGGCTGCTGTGACATGTGAAGTAATATGGGTCTTAAAAATCTTGGAAGAATTGAATGTTCATGTAATCAAACCTGTGAATGTATTTTGTGATAGCAAGGCTGCAATTCAAATTGCAGCCAATCCTGTTTTCCATGAGAAAACCAAACACTTTGAAGTTGACTTATTTTTCATTAGAGAAAAAATTCTTCTAGGTATAATTAAGACTGTTAAGATTACTTCTGAGGAAAACATTGCAGATGTGTTCACTAAAGGATTACATCTCAATCAACATAATCAATTGTGCAACCTGCTTGGACTGTTTGATCCCTTCTCACAATCAAGCTGAGGAGGGGTGTTGGAATATCATCTTGGTTGTGATATATATATTTACTTGCCTTGTTTTATATTTCAGGTACTTATTTGTGTTGGACAAAGTACAAGGGTTGAACCTGTCATAAAGAAAGAAAGAAGCAGGAGAGGGGGCAGAAGTGTAAGAAGAAAAAGAAGAGGGTTGCTGCTGTAACATTGTCTGCCTATATATTCATGTTACTGTTACGATTTAGGGTTACAACACAATCGATCCCAAATTAGCCGTTAGGGTTTCCTTTCAATCACCCTCTACTATTTTTCATCAAATCTGTAATAGTTTTATCATCTCTTTGACATTATTTTAGGATATTGTGTTTGTCCCTTAATTCCATCTATTGTGGTGGATTATTGTAACTCTTATTTATCTTTCTGGTATGAATTAGAATCCGATTTCTTCTTATTGTCGTTGGTTATAATCTTTTTTATCAATATTTCTTCACCAATGCCAAGTCCACCGGATGACTTACTAGCCAACACCGAACCCCATATTGCCCAATGCATTTTCCGAATCTCGTCATTGCCTCCCCAGAAAAATCTCGCACGCAACCGCTCTAGTTTTTTCCTTACAGCTACAGGGAGGCGAAAAAGGGACATAAAATAAGTTCCTACTGCACCTAGAACTGAACATATCGACCACCAAAAGAGATCACAGAGATCACCTTCGGACCTCCTTAATTTCTTTCACAGGGATCACCTTTGGAACTTAGTTTCTAAATGGCTCGACATACCTTTGTTTCTTTCAGAGGGATCACCTTCGGACCTCCTTAATTTTATTGACAATTCGAAGATTGCGCATGAAAAGAAGAATATCATTGAAGCCATTGTTTTTTGTGGTTGGTGGTCCATTTGGAAATATAGAAACGAAAAGGTCTTTACGCCAGGAACGTCTCACAAGGAATTTCTCTTTGACCTCCTTGTTACTCAATCTTACTCTTGGTATTTTACTCGTTGTAAGCAGAAGCATATTTCATGGACGGATTGGATCAAAAATCCTCTACTTGCCATTTAGATTCTTTTGTTCTCATGGTTTTTAGTGTATTTGTACTTTTCTTGTACTTGTACTGTTTGGGCAGCTAGTGCTTTGCTAGCGACCCGTTATAATTAATATACTTCAATGCCGTTCAAAAAAAAAAGTAATATTGTATTATATGCGTCTAAGGTGTGCTATGGAGTATTAAGATATCTTGTTTCCAAATATTTGACATTAAATTGGATTGATCGAACATATGAAATGCTTGAAAAGATTATTTATTTAAAAAAATGATACTCCGTATTAAAGACACACTAGGGAAGGTAATCCGACCGCGGGAGATCAAGGCAAAGTAAATAATAATAATAATGTACTATAGTACGGATTTAAAGGAAAGACGCTAGCATCTCTGACCTGACACCTCAAACTACCATAAAAATTAGTGTTTTTTTAATATTAATTTTACTTTAACTTTATGACTACTAAATTAAATGTTTTTGCTTCTAAAATGTAATGAAATTTAATCTTAAAATGAGAGAAAGATACTGCGCATTGCGGCGGTGATGGAGATGGCGGCAGTGGTGATGAATAGCGACGGTGGTGGCGTTGACGGGTGGTGGTGGCGAGCGGCGGTAGCGGCGGTGGTGACGGTGGCAATTGGTGGCTGTGATTGCTGGTTGGTGGCGGCGGCAGCGAACAGTGAAAGTTATTATGTAATGTTGCTATGATGTATGGTACATCATGCATTAAAATGTGTATTGTTGAAACTTAAAATCAATATTGAAATTTTAAGTTCAATGTTGAAAATCAAAAGTAGATTTGCTTTATAATATAGTATAGATATAGATATTATGATTAATATGATAGACCTTAATATAATTTAGATATATGCCTAAAAAGATAGTGCTAATATTAATTTATGTATTCCATTTATCTAATTGTTTTCAATTTTTAAAATAATATAGCTAAATGATTATGATTTAATCATATTTTGTTGTATTGTTTAACTAAATATATTTTTTATTTTAGCATTCATACTAGTTTGACTTACTGGGTCTTTTCCCCCCCCAATTTAAACCGTAAATATTTTTTTTGTGTGTTATTAACAACTTTATTAAAATATATGAATTGATTGAGTTTTAAATGTATTTTTCATTGATATAACTTTCATCAACAACTATATAATACAAATAAAAATATTTACGGTCAAAATTGAAAGAAAAGACCAAAAAAGTATTAAAAATACATTTAAAATGGGACAAAGGTAATTCATACTAACAATATACTCGTATAAGATAGCTAATATTGTCAACCATCTAATTATATAATGGCAATATAGATGATTATAAGTATTTAAACATACAAATAATATATAAAGAGTTAGGGGTTGGTTAACAAGTATTAAAGTAAACAAATAATACAAGATTTTGACCATTAGATCATAAAAAAATTGATGCACAAAGATTCACGAAACACAAATACATATATTTGATGCACGATGATATTCATAATGCACGGTATTTCAGTGAAAAAATCCTATTATTTTATTTATTTTATTTTAACTAAATTCTAAAGAGTTATTCAGCTTCATACATACAAAATCACTTCTTAATACTCATAAGTGGTATTCAATAAAATTTAGACATGAACTTTTAATTATTTAAAAAAAAATAAAATAGATATAGGCCTAAGTAATTATCAAAGTAAGGTGTATATATTCATATTTTAAGATGTTGTCAAATACTGGTGAGGGATTGCCACTTTAGTACGTTTCAATTTCTGTTTAATTTATTATCTATATACAAAGCGAATTAGCCATCGATCTTAACTACTCCGTATATATTACATATATATGCATGTCAAATGTACTCGATATCGAAATTATTTCGTTATAATTACAAATTTTATACTGAAGTCGATATGACCTTTCGGTACGAAAATGTACTCGTATCTTTTCTCAAATGTACTGTAAGTTATATAAAAAAGGCCAGTAGTTATTTTTATTTTTTACATACCGTAAGTTTTGCATTGTGGTGTCTAAAAGATTTGTAATATCAATTTTGAAACTTGTTGCATCATTTAATTTGTGTCAGAGGAAGATCATTATTTGACTAAAATAGTTAGATAGGCTATATATTTAGTATTTACTTGCATTTCTGTATCACCCCATGCATGTGCACTACAAACACCATTTTAGTAATGGCAGATTTTAAGAATTAACGATGGACCGAAATAAAAGTTTTGCATATATATATAAGCTAATTGCTAAATGCTAATGTAATCAGTTTAAGAGCACCTAGTATATATGGTACTCACAAACGTATTGCGAAGCAATTAGCCTCACAATACTAATGAATTTTGCGTCGGAAATTAAAAGATCGATATGTAATTAGAACAAATTAAAAGATGATAATTAAGAAACACTATTTTCGTTTTAGTGCATACATGTCGCGTTTCTTGAGATATACTCGTTTAACTTTGATTATACATACATATACTTCGAAAAACAAGCAAACAAAATTTTGTTTGGTGAAAATTGGGTACACATTAATTGATTTGAATCCCATAAATTAGTTGCGATTTGACGCTTTAAGGAGAGTAAGTGAGTAACTTCTTTAACCAATTAACGTATGAGGTTTTGTTTTAATTTTTCAAAATTAATATAATATATATATATATATATCCCTATCATCTCAAACATAGTATAATTTAAGAATAGATGTAAAATAGAACACAACACAATTTTGATTTATGTGTTTTCTTTTCAAGCAAGAATTTTTAAATGTTTTTATAACTATTTTGTTATTTAATCATATGTGAAATGTTTATTTGAAAACTAAATTTTCTGTGAAAACTAGAAAACTAGCTAAAACACACTGTGATTTTAATTTAACACAATGTGCTTTAATTGTGTTTTATAAAAACACATTCTGTTTTTATTGTGTGATCTAAAAATACATTGCAAAACTCGAACCCCCGCCTAGAGGGGAAACCATGGTATCCTCAACCAGCTGGGCTGGCATCACTGGATATATCATTCGTTGTATTTACCCTCTTTTGGAATAAAGAAATGGGTAAGTAACTTTCATCTTGGGTGGGTGGATGGGTGAAAGTAGAGTATAGATATAGAGTGTAGGTACCAGAAGAGACCACATGGGGAATTGATGTTATGTGAGTGTAGTCCACAATAGTACAAATTCACAGATGGCAGTCCTCCACGGAGAAGCCAAACCCCCTTTGATTGATTGACTCCTCTTTTTTACCTCACTATCCTTCAACTATCCACTTTTTTTTTGTATTTTTTCCAATTTCTCATATAGATTTTCTTCCTTTAATATCTACACGGTACACGTGTCACTTTTAGATGGTATGGACCCACCACACACTTTGCTGTACTTTCAGGTAGCTACCCGTACCTATGTTATCTTTCCATTTCCCAATTATTACTGTCACTACATATATGCCCGATTCCAAAAGGCCAACACATACGTGAACCATTCCATATTATTATGTATGTGATTTTGTGGGTATTTATTTCATATTTCCCGTGAACAATTAAATATTTTAATTCAGATAGTTATTACATAGAGAGGTGGTACCAAAGACCCTTTTGAAATTTTAATTTTAACATGTAATTTTTAAAGTTTTCTTATGGACCCTTTTTGATTTTTTTGAAGATTTTTTTATTTTGATCCATTTTAAAATTTTTCTGATACCACTTCTGATCACATGAACATTTTCTTATATATATATATATATACATATGATCGAGAACCGGATATAATATGGTAGCGTGATAAGGAACTGGCCAATGGGAATAAAGATTTTAAGAACGTAATTGGGAATAAGGTCTACCCTGGTCTAAAATAAAAGTCATCAGGTGGGACTATTCTACCTTTCTCTTCTCCGGCTGATTCAAACTTTTTTCCGGCCTTACGGCCGGTCGATTTCCCACAATCAAATACTTGTTTTGTTCGTTTTTCATTTCCCTATCCACCCATGTCTCCAAGTCAGCCTAAAGATCGTGGAAAATTTGGTAAAAAACCAAGAAACATCGATATTAGAGATTTTAGATCTACTCAAGATTTGGAGGAAAATCGAAATTACACACAAAACAAATACTTCCTAGAGAAAATTACATTTTTCGTCCCTCAACTTGGCAAATTTCACAGTTTTGACCCTAAAGTGAATTAATTACAAAAAACCCCTAAAGTTGGTCGTTTTTTTCATTTTACACTCCGCGACCTAACGGAGTTAGATTTTGGCCGTTAACCCTTACACGTGCCAAACACGTGAGGGCATTTCTGTCATTTTCACTTTTAAGACCAAAAATGAAAAAATATACAACTTTAGGGACCAAAAGTGAAAACATATACAACTTTAGGGACCAAAAGTAAAAATATACAACTTTAGGACCAAAAGTGAAAACATATACAACTTTAGGGACCAAAAGTGAAAACATATACAACTTTAGGACCAAAAGTGAAAAATATACAACTTTAGGGACCAAAAGTGAAAACATATACAACTTTAGGACCAAAAGTGAAAACATATACAACTTTAGGACCAAAAGTGAAAAATATACAACTTTAGGACCAAAAGTGAAAACATATACAACTTTAGGGACCAAAAGTGAAAACATATACAACTTTAGGGACCAAAAGTGAAAACATATACAACTTTAGGACCAAAAGTGAAAACATATACAACTTTAGGGACCAAAAGTGAAAACATATACAACTTTAGGGACCAAAAGTGAAAAATATACAACTTTAGGGACCAAAAGTGAAAACATATACAACTTTAGGACCAAAAGTGAAAAATATACAACTTTAGGGACCAAAAGTGAAAACATATACAACTTTAGGACCAAAAGTGAAAAATATACAACTTTAGGGACCAAAAGTGAAAACATATACAACTTTAGGGACCAAAAGTGAAAAATATACAACTTTAGGGACCAAAAGTGAAAACATATACAACTTTAGGACCAAAAGTGAAAAATATACAACTTTAGGGACCAAAAGTGAAAACATATACAACTTTAGGGACCAAAAGTAAAAATATACAACTTTAGGACCAAAAGTGAAAACATATACAACTTTAGGGACCAAAAGTGAAAAATATACAACTTTAGGACCAAAAGTGAAAACATATACAACTTTAGGACCAAAAGTGAAAAATATACAACTTTAGGGACCAAAAGTGAAAACATATACAACTTTAGGGACCAAAAGTGAAAAATATACAACTTTAGGGACCAAAAGTGAAAACATATACAACTTTAGGGACCAAAAGTGAAAAATATACAACTTTAGGGACCAAAAGTGAAAACATATACAACTTTAGGACCAAAAGTGAAAAATATACAACTTTAGGACCAAAAGTGAAAAATATACAACTTTAGGACCAAAAGTGAAAAATATACAACTTTAGGGACCAAAAGTGAAAACATATACAACTTTAGGACCAAAAGTGAAAAATATACAACTTTAGGGACCAAAAGTGAAAACATATACAACTTTAGGGACCAAAAGTAAACATACCGTAAAAATTTACCAAGTGGTGTTATAGCTCATTTGATGCTTTAAAAAATCTATATCATGTTAGTGCATTACTAATGCATCAAACCGCATGTAGATTAACATGAGACAAAAAAAAAGACAACTAAAAAATCATATAACAAAACCATCACAATTTGAGGAAAAGGACTACAAATCTTATACCCAAAGCATAAAAATACAGGAAGACGCAGAAATATAAATTAAAATAACGTACATAATGTATAAAAAAAACCAATTCAGATTACCTGTTTTTGGATCCAAATACTTACTCATAATAAAGAGAATTACAAACCAAATTAAGAGTTCAAGAAAATACTAAAAGAAGATAAAATAAAAATAAAGTTATACCATAATAAATCTTAAGAGAATTACGAGCATGCATGATTTCAATTACTGCAGAGAATATTGTTGGAATAAAAAGGACATTTATTTTGATAAAAGAAAACTATTATATAAATATATATAAATATATATTTTTTAATCTATAAATATATAAAATATATAAATATATATTTTTTAATCTATAAATATATAAATATATATAAATATATATAAATATATATAAATATATATAAATATATATAAATATATATAAATATATATAAATATATATAAATATATATAAATATATATTTTTTAATCTATAAATATATAAATATATATAAATATATATAAATATATATAAATATATATAAATATATATAAATATATATAAATATATATAAATATATATAAATATATATAAATATATATAAATATATCATAGAGGGCAAAAGGAAATATTGAGATTTTTTACGTTTTTGGTCTCTAAAGTTGTATATGTTTTCACTTTTGGTCCCTAAAGTTGTATATTTTTTCATTTTTGGTCTTAAAGGTGAAAATGACAGAAATGTCCTCACGTGTTTGGCACGTGTAAGGGTTAACGGCCAAAATCTAACTCCGTTATGTCGCGGAGTGTAAATGAAAAAAACGACCAACTTTAGGGGTTTTTTTGTAATTAATTCACTTTAGGTCAAAACTGTGAAATTTGCCAAGTTGAGGGACGAAAAATGTAATTTTCTCTACTTCCTAAGATCTAGTACATCTAATTCGGATTCATATGATGTTCAATTCCCTCCTTTGATTCCTCCTAAGCCCCCGCTCACAACCACCTCTGTTCATCCATCGACTACAACTGCCTCGCCGGATTTTGCGGGGGCTGGTGGTAGTTCAGAAGGTCAGCACAGCTCGGTTGATGAGACAATAGCTTTGGCTAACTACGCAGGTCAAGGGGATGGCTTGAATTCAAAACCTCAGCCATCTGGTCCTAGATCTTTTGCTTCATTCTTCAAAGATGCTGCCAATTTCAAAAAGTCAGGTACTTTACGTTTTATTGCACCTATGGTCACAGATTTAGGTATAAAAAAAGCAGTGATTCCCGTAAGTTTGATTGCTAGTGAGGCCGAAAACTGGTGTAACACTCTTGTTGGATATTTTGTTGGGAAAAGGCCCGCATTTCCTTTTGTTAAATTTCATGCTAATCGACTTTGGAAACAATTTGAGTTGGACAATGTTGTAGTGAATAACCAGGGTTATTTCTTTTTCAAGTTTAAATCTGAACTTGGGTTATTGCACGTACTCGAAAATGGCCCTTGGCTGTTCAATGATTACCCGGTGTTACTTCAGAGGTGGCAGCCAGGTGTATGGTTTGAAAAGCCCAATCCCACAAAAGTACACCTGTGGGTGAATATTTATGACTTGCCAGTTGATTTATGGAATTTTGAGATACTGAGCCGCATTGTTAGTGTAATTGGGGTTCCGATTGCTGCCGATAGATATACTACCGAGATGTGTGATAAAAAGAAAGGTAAGGCGATATTTGCTAGAATATTGGTTGAAATTTGTGCTGATCAGGAGATACCCACATTTGCGGAAGCTGAAATCATGGGTATTGATAGGCGATTTAGACTGCAGTATCTTTGGACTCCTCCTAGGTGCTCTCATTGTAAGATTTTTGGTCATAATTTTGATATATGTAGTGTCAGGCCCAAGACAGATGTAGAATTGGAGGTTGACTCCGTAGGGACTAAGGTTGGCTCAAGTGAGGCGCCACGAGCGCCAGGGACACAAGAGCATGATGGATTCCAGGTGCCCAAGAGAAGAAAGAGAGGACCTAAAAAGGCGATTCCTCAAAATGACAAAAGAAAAGATGCAATTTCTAATACGACTGCGGAAGTGAGCATTCCTACAGCTCCAGATGAAGATGCAATACATGATTCAGACTTTGTAGATAAACCTGATCACACTATTGGAGTTGATTATTCTCATCCAGTACTTGACCCCACTAAGGACTCTACTGTCGCGTCTCCCGGCACACCTCCGGTCTTGGAAGACTTATGTAATCCTAATCATGTCACAGACTACATCTCTTCGTGGCTTGACTACATTGGTCCATCAACAAACGAAGAGTTAGATTCTGAAAAGATTTGGAACTATAGAGACCCTACTGGGAAAAGCCACGGGCCATTCTCCATTGCACAATTACACAATTGGAGCGAATATCTTCCTAGCGACCTTAAGATTTGGAAGATAGCCGGCACCGAAAAAGATAGTATTCAATTGCACAGTGCTTTAAAGAGGCGAGTAGCGGGTCTGAAAAATTCGAATGCTGATTAGGTCGATTTGCATTCATGGCATAATGCAACGCGTGTTCGGTATAGTTCATGGGAGGTCATTTTGTTCGCATTTCATCGGGATCTCCTTTATATATTTAGTAGTCGTTGTCATTTTACGTGTTTCTTTTTCTTATAGCCAAGCCACGTTAGGTTTCTTGTTTCAGAATTAGGTCGGATCGCGTAATCTTTTGTATCAGTTAGTTTCTTACTAGCAATTTTAATATATATAATATTTAATGCTGTTCAAAAAAAAAAAAAAAGGTCTACCCTGTAAAATCGTTCGGAACAAAAGACGGTTTGGGAGGGGCTTTGTGTTTGTGCATATGTGGATGAACTAATTAACATGCGAATATACAAATGCTATGCACATATGTTTACATGTGATTGTAAATTATTTGACATGTAATTACAAAGCATTTTCTCATCTATATATGAAGTTTGGTCCTTTATTTTCGAACCCGGTATTTAATATTTTTTTATGGTTCTCAAAACATATCTGTTATGTATTACCAACGGAAAGATATGGGAATTAAGGGCTTGAAAATTTCTTTTCGATCGTGTACCCTAATTCTAAGAAGTTATTCATTATACTTTTATAAATTGTAAAAAGAAAGAATTACAAGTTTTTTAGATCACTCAACCATTTTATAGAGAGATGTTATTATAATTACATAAACAAATTTAGATTTTTTTTAACAGCGAGTTAGTAGTTAGCAGTCGAGACACCACAGTGACATCCAACTGGACAATATGCAGAGCTCGAACCACGCATGCCTGTGATGAACCCAGGACTCTCGAAAACCCCCTAATAGTCCACTCCTACAAATGTAGGAAAGTGAATTCGAACTGATGAATTTTTTCCAAAATCTAATATCTTACCAATGGGCCACCAATCCATTGTCAAATTTAGATTTACTGTATTACATCATGTAGCACAACTTTTACGACAAATTATAATAGTATATTTTTAATACAGTTGTAATGTAAGAAATAAATTTAACCAATGGTGTAAAGAATTTTTTTCTCACAAAACTCATAATATGCTTATATATTTATAGAAATCTTGCTTGTATCTTTTGCCAAAATGAAAAAGAAAAAAGTTAAGCAACTTAATTAATATTATCGCCTATGGGCTCCATTAAGTCCATATTATCCGCACCCAACCAGTGGCCCAAAGAGTGTATAAAATAACTAAATATTCTATATTGCAATTAACTAATACTTAAAAAAAAAGAGCAGAAAAATGATATCAAACAAAGAAAATGATTAGGAAAAGGTAAAAAAGATATATATTTAATTAAGTTAATGTGGCGAAGAGATTTTATAGCCAGTGAAGGTTACGTATGGGCCCTAATAAGTGCCAACCTAAATAATTTCTTCGCTCAAAATGAATTGATGCTTTATTTTTATTTGAATATACTCTCCATTTCTTTCATATAAATCAGTATAAATGAAACACATATATTATAAGTGTTATACTAACATGTAATGTTTTATGTGCCTACAATCTATGTATGGGTGCGTCTTAAAATAAATGCTGATCTAATAATGTGATAGTACAAACAAACTATGGTGTTTATGTTAACATGTTTGGAGAAATTGAAAAATAAAAAACCTAAACGATTATAAGGCCTTCTCTCACCAAGCCTTGTCCCCACTGCGTTTTCCTCCGATGCGCTGAGCCCCAAGGCACCTCGGTTGTGGGCCGACAAGTTAGCCCCCGGGGCTCGCTTAATGTGTGTGGAAGGACAATATAAAATTCGGTTTGAAATTAAGGAGTATTATATTATAATTTTTTCAGTGTTCTTTATATATATCTATGTATATATATATTATAAGGTCATGTCCAATGCAGACCTTGCTCACGCCGTGTTATCCTCCACTTTCCAATTTAATATCAGTGATGATGTGATAATTTAAAACTGAAAACTTATTAACGAGCACATAATACTGTGAAAACAAGCTAAAAGGTAGTGTATATGGTTCAATTTATAAATGATTCAAGTTCTTAGTAATTAAATAAGGTTTAATTGGTTAAATTAAAATTCTAATAACACTTTCGGCAAAGCTTTAAAAACGAAGCTTCTTTGCTATTGATTTTTAATTTATGAAACCACCATACACAGTTCACATGAAAAGAAAAAGAACATTTTATTTACGGCGAATTTAACTTGTTATGAATGAATGATATCAACAACTAAATGGCTTTATATGCATAAAAAATGGATGCCTAGCTATGCCTATATATATTGCATGTACTTCTTATTAATTATAATTAATCTATTAATCTAGTATCTTTTAAGTAATTTATATAAAAAAGAAAGGTCTTTTTAAATATTTTTGTACAAGAATATCAGACGTTAGATATACACGTAAATACATATATATTGTACTCGTAGATCAAGTGGTATATGGAGTAACTTTCTTTGACACAACCGATTAAAAAGACTTTTCTGTGAAGACTGGCATTTCGATTAATATTAGCTTTTTTTTATCTAGCACTTTTAATGTGCTCAATGCTATATACAAACAATTCATTTTTTGTACTTGAACTAGATGGTTTATATATATGTTCTGTATATTTAAGGTCTTATATTTCCAAATATAACTGTAAACAAAATCAACGAGCATAGATACTTGGATATATCATCAATTAATAGGAACTTTCTCCATTAATTCATAACCATTGCCACCAATTTAACGCACTTACACATCGTGTAAGCGATACTAGTTTACAATATTCATAGTGAAAAATGTAAACTGCTTTTATCCCCGCCAAAAAACGTACGTATGTCCATGTTATTACCTCTGCAAATGTATGTATTATTTACGTATGTAACCAGCCCAAAAGGCCAAAACACCGTAGTAATGTTTTCGGTCAGAAAACCTCCATGCTAATCTACATCATTTCCAAAATACAGAAGATAACTTTGATGGTGATTTTTGTTTTCTTTTCTGAAATGGCACCTGAAAACTGGTATAGTTGGAAGATTGTATTCAAATTTGAATGGAAAATTTTGAAAGATGCATGTTTTTTCTAGTGTAATAAGTGCTGGTTACTAAAAATTGAAATTTGCCCAAAGCTGGTTACCTATTTATGCAAATCTCTTTTCAGCTTTTCACCATTAATGCTTTCTTCAGCTTTTCTTTTTTGGTTTTCTTATAGGTCATCTACGGCATACTCAGTGAGGGTAGTCATTTTTTAACGGATTGGTTGCTTTCAGAAGTGCGAATAGGAGAAGATCCTTTTCCAGATGAGAGGTAAGACCATGCTAAAGCGGTACTTCCAAGCGTAATTGCAATACCAATTGAACCCCAAATCCACCTTTGTCTCCTCTTCCTCCTTTGCCTAACACGACGCATGGTTTCTGCAAAAAGAAAAGCACGTCATCAAATATTATATAGATAAACAGACACGGACACTCAAGGCTATAAATATGATCATGATAGGGGATTCTATACTGTAACAAGATGTGGCTCAATCGGGCGAGCCAGTTAAGTCAAAACAGGTACTTGTTTATTACAGGTTGGAAGTGTTGGGATTTGGGTTGACCCAAAACATTTAGTGTCCATTTATACAAAATCAGTGCTGTAAATTAGACTACTAAAACTATAGCATTACAATAATAATCTATTGCTTCTATTGTATGCATTAAAAATACATCTTGGGGAAACTAGATATTGTTGGGCGTGGGTTCAAGTTTTGTAGACATTAGACAACAACAATGATACCCAATCTCAGAAAGGGCGGGGTATGTGGGGAGGTGAGATGTAGACAGTCATATCCCTACCAATGGTAGAGTGACTGCTTCCATAATTGATGTAGACATTAGAATTCTACTCTATTGTATAACAGTGTGAACGTTTAAAAGAAAATTTTTGGGCAACTTTTAAGCCAAACCCATAACTTCACAACTAATTGGGATGAATTTGACATTTCTAATTGAAAGCAGCATGGTTGGATCAGTGGTAAACACTCTGACCTCCGGAGACAGAAGTCATGGGTTCGATCCTTATCCCATTTAAAGGTTGGAGGGCCTTTTCTACCATTTAGGTAGAAAATGGAAGCAGCCTCTCTACTTAAGTAGAGGTATGGTCTGCCTACATCTTAACCTCCCTCATACACCGTCGAGGTATTGGAGCTCAAAACCCGCGGAAGGCGGCACTGAGCAGTTTCTTTCTTTCTTTCTTTCTTGACATTTCTAATTGTAATCACTATTGAAAAGGCAATAAACTATCCAACACTCACCTACACTTTCTTGATTCCTTTGAGACATCTCATGATTTACAGCTTCATAGTAGTGCAGTCTGTCCAATAACCTAGCAATCTCAAAGTTCTTAGACTGCAACTGGGCTTCCATTTCAGCCTCAAGATCGGCCCTTGCAATTCCTCGTCCAACAGAGTTGGACACAAAACGGAGAAGATCAACCTGACGACATATCTCTACTCCAGGATCATCGGATGGTTCATCCTCCACCATAGTAGGATCTGCAGGAAAACTCAGACCAGCAACAGATAATTGTTCTCGGATTCTCCCCCATTGGCTTTTCATATCATTCAGGCGGGTTTCCGCTTGCTTCCTTTTCTCCATCTCAATCAAAAAGCCTGTTCGTAGTTCACGTAATTCACCCTCAGCATCTGTTGCAGTATGCTGGATTCCAGTCTCAGTGACAAGGTCTGCGGAAGTTATGTGAGGAACCCATTATATTCATAATCAATGGGTATCCGTTTACTTTGATATAATGCTAATCATAAAAACAGGCAGAAATGATTTATGCTAAAGATCTAGAACCGACAGTTTATGTTGTGAAAAGAAAATTTTGGTAGGAAAGCAAAATGTGTAATTATTATAAAAACTTAACGGGCCAACTTGGGTTATGTAAAGGTGGAAATTTACACACATTTGTATATATGAATGATCAATTCTGGGTTTGTATTAATTATAATGGGTCAAACACTCGAACCAAAACACTGGGATAAATTACAATGGATCAAACGGGCAGAAAGCGATCCAAGGTGTGTTTTCTCATAAACCATTTTATTTAAAAGATTAGATCATTATTGAAACTTGACTTACTAATTATTAACCAAAAATCTAATAAAATTGGTCAAAAAGTATTTCATGGGAACTAACCTAACCCGATAATACCTGTTTTGATCAGTTATCCAACCTGCTAGATCCATCCATTTTGTATCCTCTAACTGTATGAACCAAAGTATATGTAAGAAACCAGATTACCTTCCCAAGCATCATAAAACTCAGCAAATGGAGTGTTTGGATTTAAAGACCGCTCTACTCCATGAACACTTTCTGCATCAGTGTTGCTTCTGACACTCATTGCCTCGTGAGGATCAAAGAAGTCATCTATCTCACCTTCTCGTTCCAATGTGTCAGACTTTTTGGAAATATCATGTCTATCTGCAAGCTTGACATGATTATCCTCAGCATCAATATCACTAGAAACAGTATCTGGAACCTTGCTAAATCCTACATCTTCTGCTCTTCCAAGATTTTCCTTCTGCTGAAACTTGACACGTTTGTAGTCAACATCACCAGAAACAACATTAGTGAAGTCAAAAACCTTGCTAGATCCAACGTCTTCTGCTTCCACACTTTTCTTGATCTCAACTGTATTTTCATCAGCTACAGCTTTCTTAAGAACAGCATCATCCTGAGAGTAAGTCTTTGAAAGCCGTGGTCCACGCCTCTTATGTTCTACAATGTAAGGTGATGCAGGAAATGATAACGGGGCATCTGGAACTGGTGTCGGCTCTGGAGTAGCATAGAGTGCAGGTGAAATCTGAGTCCAGTGGTGCTTTCTCTCGATAGTCATTGAATTATTCCTGGACACGGATTTTCTTTCAGCACCAGGAATTCCACTACTATTCCTCCTTTCCAGTTTTGATTCAGATTTAGTTTTCCCTCTTGCTGCCAGCTTAGAAGCTTTTGGTTCTATTAAAGTATCTATAGCTATTGTTGTAAATGTAGGCATTGCACCGTATAGCTGTGAGATCTTTGATAGATCAACATAAAGAAACAAAATCATCAAAAAACAGTACAAAGGAAACAATATGAAATTTGATGACTTTAGCAATATATTCACAATTAGCATAATAACAGAGAGCTTTGGATGACAAATTAAGTCACATCAACGACTTAACTTTGTTCTTGCTTTGCACTAAGTGATGTATATATTTTAGGTTATTGTCCGTTTTGGTAAATTATACATTTATATTTATCTGCTCTGATGATTACAAGTTTTGCCCCATGTCCCGGTCACACGATTTAGAAAATCAGAAGTTGAAGTTTTTTTCCTCGCTCGTATACTACCACCATCACCACCGGAAACGGATAAACTGCCAAAAACTATTTGGACGAGTACTATGCTAGTTATGTAAGGATACATAATATGCATTCAGATTACATAATGACCAAATCGAGCAATCAAAGTCCTTAACAGATAGCTCAATTCACGTATACCACAAATTAAAACCCTAGAAATATCTACATTAATAACTGGACATGAAATCATATTGAATGTGAAACATCGTATCTGGAAAACACGTATAAAGCAACAGATCATACCATATGCATAAATAATTCATACATACAAACATATATCTATATCTGAAAAAATTGTAATGTACCTGTAACTGTAAGGATGGGGAAGAGGACAGAAATGATCAAAAGGCAGAAACGAGAGACGAAAAATAAGAAGGGGAAGAAGATTCATCCCATGGCAATGAAGATGGTGTTGTGGAGAAAGTTTCGATTCATTCTCGATGGATCATGGAAGAGAGAGCTATGGCTAAAAGATTTTCTGCCATTCAGGAATAACAGATTTCCCACCACAAAACACATCCTCTGAATTGGTCCCTAGAAATTTACACTTCATAACACATTTAACCGTTTTTTACCTTCTTCTTTTGTTTTGGTCACATCATTTTTTTATTTGATGTCTTGGTGACATCATAGATATTGAGTTTTTTTTTTATATATATGAAGAGAACTGATTATCCATGGCTTTAAACTATGACTAATATGGTGCAGCATAATGCAGTGGTGGCAAATAGTTTCTATGCGGTTTTTGATCTTTTTTTTGCTTGTCAGCGACGGTGGTTATATATTGTACAGGGAGGGTGAGAGACAAGGTGTTGCACCTATGGACATATAAGTTGACATTGCAGTCTGTCGTACCATACCTACATCTGCATGTCACACCTATAAGTCGATAATCTCATCATTGTAATGCAATATCTTCGGTATATATGACATTTTGTGACAATGTTATCACATGCCTTTGTTTAGGACCATAATTCATGCGTACATTTACATCTTAGAAGTACGTCAAAACTCATACATTTTGCACGTTATCAACAAAATTGGTCTTGAATAATGGATTCATTCAATATACTTGAGTGATGATCAAATACACTGTATAGAGTAAAAATGGTCCGAGTTACTTAAGTAACTTTGAATCTATCAATCGAATGTGTAATAGGAACCTTGCTTATTACCATGAGTAGGATAAACTTTGTTTATGTTCTTAATAGATGTTTGGTTTTTACCTTTTATCATCCAAACTTCATGGTTATCTATAGACTTGATGATAAAAATTATTGGTCCTTTTGTCATTGTCTTTAGATCATTAGTCAAACCAACTTTGCTAAAATTGTTCAGTTCTGGTACTATGTTGTTCAATTTTCATTCTAACCAACGTTACTGATATATAAAATCGCACAAGTTAAGTATGTACCATTGCTAAAATAGTTCTTAAGCTGATATTAGTTCTAGTACTATGTTGTTCATTCTTACCTCTGATATTCTAAAAAGTTCTTTCAAAAACCAAAATATTGGAATTTTACAAAGACCAATCCATCCATCCATCCAGGTGATCCTTGAACACAATTACAAACATGATCATAAAATCGGTACCAAAGATCTAGTTACAATTGGTAACACATACACTCACATATATTATCAATCCTTATAACAATTGGGATTGCATTATGTTTACACTTTGAACTCAAGGAAAAAAAATGATGGTTTCCATGTCCTGCTAAAAGTTCCAAGGAGATACCTTTATATCCTTTGTTGCATTATTTGTGCTTTCCCACGGTTCAATCACTGACGATTAACTAAATTCTTCCTATGTATACTCATAAATTTGGCAACAAACTCTGCAGTGGCAGGAAAATATATAAAAAGAAGTTCAGAAACATCAATGGGTGCAGTGCAACATTAAGTTTCAAGTGAGCTTGTCACAATCTATTATCTATGTATTTTATGCACTTATTTGTCATTATAAATCATACAGTAAATACCTTCTAATTTTAGTAAGGCACTTGTTCCAAGTGGGAGTCTCTTATCCTGTACGTTAGTGATAACTTTTAGCCATATATTTGCCATAATTTTTACAGAAAAGTATGGTAAGGGAAGCCAACTTACATAATAACCATGCCAATAATATAGCTCCCTCTTTACATTAGATTCAACACCCTTGAGGAACTGTTCGATGAGTTTCTGCATATCGGAAATATTTTAACATAAAAACTTGAACTATGAGGTTCGATCTTAAAGTTATAATATTAAATGAAAGATTGTAACTTTACCAGAAGAATCAGTTTTGGGTGCACAAATTCAACAAGTAGTTTTTGTAGCTTTCCACGTATGAGAAATAGTCTGATAAAATCGCACGCATATACTTAGTATGGTATCGATTAGGAAAATTTAGAATGAAGCTATGAAATGTTTGAGAGTTATACTTTTTTTTTATGTCATATCCAATACTTTTTATGTGCAAACTTAAAATTCACTTTGTTACCACATTATCTGAACATGTCAAAACGGGTAATTTTGGTATGGGCCAGGTCAGGTCCATCTGGAACACTTCTGTTCAGATTTTGAACTTTTTATGTATAGTTAGAGTGTCATATAGTTTGATAAAGGTTATATCAGTTCAACAGTAATCGGATCTTAGAATGATTAGTTTGGGCAACTTTTGACCTGTGTGACCCGGTTCCTTTTTAGGCTAATCTTTTTTATTTAACTCGTATGACCTGGTAGATATAAAATAAGCATAACCCACATCTGTATATATACAACTATTTGGGTTGAACTGATTACCTATTAACCTCCACGTATAATTTATAGTGTAATGCTGTTATCAAAATCTTCAGGAAGTTTACCAAAATTCACATTTATCAAAGTATTCACAAAGTATTATAAGCTTGCCTCTTATGTGATGGGTCTGCTAAGATCTCTGCAGAAAGCTCAATAAGGACATCTTCCCATCCTATTGCAATTGGTTGATCTTCGACAAATGGATAGCTTCATATATGCTTAACCGTTACAATATTTGTCAGAAAGAAAAGAAAAGTTTGTTTGATACAAACTGTTATGATTTCTTACTTGTGAGACTTGCAGGCTTCAAGAGCCATGATTGCTTTTCTCAAGTTCTGTTTCGATTTAGTTGCAATCTTTGAAGCGAATTTCATGGGTAAATCGAAGCTCTCTTTCCTTGCTATCTGAATAAGAACTTCCATGATCTGAGAATTTAAGACACAGAAGATTAGATGACATTTCAGAAATTAGCTAATGAATATTCATGGAGATCATTTCCTCTAACTTAGGAGTATAGCATACAGATACAAGTTCAAGCTTCCTACAAAAGAACCATATAATTAGAGGTGGCAAAATGACCTGGGGCAATCTTTGTGGGTTAAAATGGCCGGTTTGGCCAAAACAGAACACTTCTCGTGCAATTTTATATTTTAAAGGTAATTAACGTCCTAAATATGACTGAGAAAACCATATTGTTACATTAACAATGGAACTCTAATAGTAAAGCAAATCTAGAGGTTTTATACATTTGATAATTTGAATACACTTCATATGACTTTTGACCCGTTTGACCTGTGTTTAGCTAAATCGCATAACTCAAATCAACCTTTATATGAGTAAATGAGTTAAAAACTTGAAATTGGCACTTGGACATAAGTAGCACTTACTTCATGAGTTACAGGAGCTTCAAGCTTGATAACATGGCACCGACTTTTCACTGGTTCAAGAATGTCGACATCATCCTCACAGCAGAGAACGAGTTTACAAACATCTGAGTAGCAATCCATAATCCACTTTATCAAGTGCTGAATGCTTTCATCAGCTTTGTCAACATCATAAAGGACCATGACTGTAGAAAATATATCAAGACTCAGTAAGTTTGGATCTGAAATCAAATCTTTTAGAGGAAGTTTTTAAGCCTTAAAATAAACAGACCTGTATAATCTGGCTTCAAATTAACTGTACTGATCTCAGGAGTAACTGCATGATCACTACTTATTTGCTTAACCGAAGCCATAAGAGCGTATCTAGCATTAACTTCAAGATGCACATTAAGCTCTACGTGGTGACAACTCGAGGTTATAGGAACAGCTACTTGAGTCAGTCTTGTTTCCTACAAACAAAATGTAAGATATATGATCATGTGGAGTAAAAAATGGAAAATAACCTAAGTAATTAGCTATGATAAATGATCTTATTAATGATTTAATATCAGTTATCATACTTTTGATGTCTATCAAAAGAAAGAGCACTTGCTCACAAAACCTTTAACATCATTTCGAAAAACTCAACTTAAGAGGACTAACACTTCAACTACGACTCATAGTCCGAAACATACTCAAAATCTTTGTACTAGATACTACAAAACATACTCAAAAATCAAGGACATACAAATTAGTCATATGACTACATAAGTATATACTTTTTCCTTTTTTTTCTTCTTCATTACACCATTGCAAATCTGGCAAAGCTACATTTTAGTCTTATAATGCCATTCTCTTGCATCGTTCGTTTTTCATATTGAGGGATAACCCATTGTAACAACTGATTGCATACCTGAATTTGGAAGTATCTTAAATCATGCGATATCTGCAGAAAGGAGAAAATGTAAGTATTTGCGTACAAACAATGAAAGATATACATCGTTGTACCAAAACGAAAGAAAAGATACATTATGGGCAGCATCTCCATATATCTCACGTAGTAGGGCCATCGTCAATGCTTTCCTCCCTGACCCTTGAGTCCCTTTTAAGAGAATATGTGGAAATATTTCCTGGGATGCCTAAAGAATACATGTATAAAAAGAAGAAGAAAAACAAACTAAGTATTAAAATCGAGGGACTACACCGTTTAACTTGAATCGTAAACCAAAATTTCAGTAAATCATGAATCTGCCTAATCTAAATATTAGTAAATGGTTGTAAATCTAAAGATATTTACCAGCTGTTTAAGCTGCAAGGCTTCTTGTTTATGGCAAGTGAATCCATCCAATGAAGAAGGTTGATGCTTATCGGCCCAGAACTGTCGAAGGGTCTCAACCACAAAGGCTTTCTCAATAAATGAAGCTTCATCAAAAGCTCTCTCTTTTTCCGGAGACTTCTTGGTGGTTTGACAAGTTCCTTTTCCTATGCAAGAAAACCATGCATCTCCCTGGTTTTTCCGTCTATTTGCAGCAAATTTCCAAGAATTCCCAGTTGACTTCCCACTCGCATCACTTAAATTGCTACTTTGCCTACTTACACCAGAACTAGAGACCATAGTTGTAGGTGTTAACATACTACTAGGAGAAATATTAGTAGGGTTATAATTAGGAATAGTATTTGATTTGTAACGCTGATGTGGATCGGGTTTGGTTTCTATGAACAACTTAGGCTTTGGGCTAAGACGATTTTCCAATACATTGTTCTTAACCTTCTGGGCTGACACTGCTGTACAGTCTCGAGAAAAGAATATATCACCTCCTGGAAGAGAATCTGTGCTATCAAAAACTGGAGCTCGTCGAACTGGACTTTTGGCCAATTTTGCATTTGCAACCATTTCATTGATCTCACCTACAGAAGGAACTTGTTTATGTTTACCTTCTTTTTCTTTCCGTGGGGTTATACTTCTGCGCAAAGGAGGCGTCCTACTTCTTTCCTCTCTTCTTTTCATCCTTTGATCTTTGTCTCTAAGTCTTAACCTAGGTGCCGACAATGTTCTACCATGGTTGTGTTTCTCACCTTCACGGAAACTTCCATTATTTGACTGTCGATGTTTAGGCTTATTATACGGGCCAGCAGCTTCTTCATCATTCATCACTTGATCATCATCACCTCTAACAGGCTTAAAAGGCGAAACATGCCTCCTACGTTCAGACTTTGAAAACGGGCTAATATTTCTCCCCGGTGGAAGAGGAAGTGGGCCTAGAGCCGGTGACCGTGGATTTCCATCGTCTCTACGTGTCTTAAACGGAGATTTACTATGTCTCCTTGGTGGTGGCAGCCCTTCAGGATCAAACTTTGAAGAATGCCTCCTTATGAGTCTCGACGAATTTAAGTTCCTAGTTTCATCACCAGCCATTTCTGTCATCTTTTTATTCAATTCATTCCAATGAGTTTCTTGTAATTCCGTCTCAGTATCAGACGGTTCATAACCACTCCTTCCCTGCTTCATAACCGAAAATGAATGTTTCTGCAACCCTCTACTATATGGTACTGGACTCTCCATATATAAAACTCGATTAAGTGTTTAATCAAAAACAATACTTACAATACATAAGATATTTTTGTTACAACAAGAAACAGAACAAAGTCAACAACAATGAACAAACAATGAGATATTGTTTTTACAGCAACGAAATGTCCTTTGAAATGAACGAAAAACAGATGTGTTTAAAGTTGAAAACTCGATGTCTACGAAGCAAAGACAACGTTGAAGACAATGTGAGGTTTACAGTTTATACAACAGTGCATATATATGCAAACAGCATAATGCTGCCGTTTACAATGTAATTAACTGCATACTTTATATTATAATTAAGCAGCCATTATCATTGGCGCCAAAACTTGGTAACAGGTTTTGTCTCTTTGTTTATTTGAAAGCTGTAACATTGGCGGACATAGAAATTAAAAATTGTAATATAGTGTGATCAATTGGTCGTTTATGTATGTATATATATTCCCAGCATTTACAAACACATACATGATACATACAGATGATAATAAACAGATTATATATAGGTGTGTTCATTTTTGTAAGCCTAAATAATTTGTGACAACTTGTAATTATCTTTCGAATTGCATATCTTTTAAAATATTTAATTATCCAATCATGTCACGTGTGATTTAAATATGAAAAGAATTCCTAAGGCAAGCCAGTAATTAGTTTCGTATTCGTCAAATTAATTTAATCTTCAGAATATCAGCAGAACAAAGATGTTCCAGTCTAAATAAATAGACTTGGGCTGATTTTGAGCCTTATAGCCAAGCCTATATAAGCCCGTTTCAAAGTGGTCAAAGTTTCGTATCATACGATTAAAATATTCAAAGCCTCTTAATTTTGAGCTTGAAATCTTATTAATAAGGAAACTTTTTTTATAGATCCGTATCAATGGTTCGTTTGACTTAACATAATTTGTTATTTGTGCCCTCATGTCACATATTAAAATACAGTTAATAAACTTATTATTGTTTTTACAAGTTACTGAAACTTCATTCAAAACTCATTAAGTCAATCTAAAAATTATCTTTTTCATATTAAAGATAAATGTAGATTTACATATTTTAAATTAAGTTTATTAAATAATCTTTAATATGAGCATAACATAAATCAGCAAAACTCATTTATTATATAATTGTTTGCTTCATTGTCCGGGTTTTGTTTGGCATGAAGGAAAAAGAAATAATAACAATAAGGGTGGACAGTGTACTCCGGAGACCAAGCCGGTACCGGTCAGTCATCGGGTTAAACACCATTCCGCCCTATCAGTACCTAATGGGAAATTTGGGACATTTTTTATTTATAATTTTGTGGATGATGCGACTATTCGTTGGTTATTCTATTTTTGTACATTGTTTTGTTGGATTTAAATGCAAAATCTAGCTACATAGTTAAGTACTTAAGTGTAATAAATAGATGCTAATATTACCAGACCCCTTATTTTTGGAAATTTTAAATGCAGCCCTAACGTGCTGTATTTAACGTGCATAAAAAAATTGTACCTTCCATATCAAAAGCTCACCCCCTGAATTTTATGGTAAATGTATAACTATTTAATGCACTTTAACTGCAGCCCTAATTATTTAGCAAAACTTTTTTTTTTTATCATAAAAAACTGGTTTTAGCTAGATTGAAACTTTATTGGATCCATATGTTAGGGATTGTGTTGGATTAAATTTTAACGCAAGTGTATAAATTTCATCAAAATATCGAAACAACAACATAGTTTTGGTCTGAGTGCATAAATTACATAATCTATGAAAAACAACAACAAAAGGTTTGTAAAGAAAAATACAACCGGCCACCTTAACTCAAATAACAAAAAAAGATAAAATCGTGTACTGAACAACAACAGGATGTAACAAGATAACAAATAGTAACTTTTACCTCATACAAAAACATACATAATAAACACTCGATCACGACACATAACATATATAGATGATGATTATAGGGACAATCAAAATTAAAACGTTAAATTTAAGCAAGGTGGGTAAGATACTCATCAACGCTGGTGAACTTGACCTCTGGATAGAGCTCACTCGCCTCCACACCCCACGAAGGCTCGATTTCAAAGTTCGTTCCATCTCCGTTTATCATTACAGAATGCGTTATGGCCAGTACGACGCTCAACCCAAAAGGAGCCTCTGCAAAACAAATAATTATATAACTTGTTATTTTTCGATATATAACTAGTACATTATTATTGCTACGTACTAAAAAGATAGATATAATTATTTTTTTAGCTGAAAATTAATTTGCAAATGTGTTAGTACGTATTTGCTCGATCAATCAATCAACTCTCGCGTACGTAAGTACCTTGGATCATTTTGAGAAGTTGTTCCTCGGGAATGTATGTTTTCTCAAGGGTCTTTCCGATTTTGCTTTCCCATATGGAAACAATTTCGTTAAAGGACACGGTGTTGCCTGGTGGTCTGAAAATCAAGGTCTTGTTCAACGTACGAGGGTCCTCTACGGCTTTGATGGTCACCAAAGCAATATCCTCTTCCTTGACAAAAACAACTATATATATATATATATATATATATATAGAAACAAAAAAAAAAGTTTAACAAGTTTGGATTATATCATGTTTTATACATATCATATATATGATGGAAATTTTTTAGTTGAACTATATATATATACCTTTAGGATTTCCATCACCAATGATGGAAATTTTTTCTCTAGGGGCAGTGTATGTGTCCATTTGGCCAATAGTGGGTAAAAAGTATCCTGCGAAACCATTGCACGATACAAAGGTGTGTGGTATTCCTGCAGCTTCGATGGCTCTGCGAATGGCTGCCTTTCCTGCAAAGACACTCTTGGCTGGCTCCACTGCGTTGGCATGGTCGACATCGGTTCCGAATTCCGAAGGTAGAAATCTCTGTATTTGTAAAAAGTTTAATCATTACCAACTAGTAGCTTAATGTTTAAACCATATACAGTATTTATGAAGTTAATTAATTTAGTCTAAATTGGGACGCTGTACGTCTAAAGTCTAAATAAGTATAAAAGACTATAATACTATTATGTCATTCTCTCTCAAGCCGGCCTATAGTTTTAGTTATTATAAAAAACATAACTTCATAACAATTATTGTCCTAGTGAATATATATATTTTTTCCCCCGAACATTCAGTCGGTATACGACATCAGGAAAACCTCACCGTATAATGGTGAAGCCTTGCACGTATCTTAGACTACGAGATATTGACTATGGGCCGTTACAAGTATTCGGATGAAAAACCCCAAGATTTGTCATCCCTAAGGATCGAACCCAAGACTTTGGGTAAAACCGGGGAGTGCCTCTGACCAGCTAGGCTTGACATCATTGGCAGTGAATATATATTTATATGGATATGAAATAATATAATACAGTATGTCTTAGCTTAATTAAACAACAATTAAGTGTTTGATACGCATGTTTTGAAACACTCATTGGTCTGGTGACTTAAAAGTATGTAGTAAACAAAAGTCACCTTAATATTTCCGCATTCCTTAATAGCTTCAATGAGTTTGACTTGGTCAGCGAGGAGCTCTCCTCCTACTGTTGAGATCACAACATCAACTTGTTTGATCGCCTTTACTAAACTTTCATGATCATGAATATCACCCTATATATATAAAATTCATCCAATTAACCACAAAACATATGTATATATGTAAGTACAAAAATAACGTTAAAATCTACTCAATTCATCCCATCTATTAATTGTCTAAAAACAAAAACATAATTTTAATTCATGATATATATATTATATATATGTATGTTTTGGTGAATAAAATGTCCATTGTACCCTTACAAGTTATTACGTTAAATCAAGAAACCTACAATAATTGCTATTGCTATATAAGTAATGAAGGGTAAAAAGGGAAAAATAATAATACATAACTATCCATATTTAAAACTTTCGGGACAGATAAAAATAATAACGTAGACAATATATTGGGATGGATATATATATAAAAGTTGCAACGTTATATCACAAAAATTAAAGCATGCATGAGACATTACATATATATATATATATATATATATATATATATATATATATATATATATATATATATATATATATATATATATATATATATATATATATATATATATATATATATATATATATATATATATATATATATATATATATATATATATATATATATATATATATATATATATATATATATATATATCCATATTTAAAACTTTCGGGACAGATAAAAATAATAACGTAGACAATATATTGGGATGGATATATATATAAAAGTTGCAACGTTATATCACAAAAATTAAAGCATGCATGAGACACTTACAATAAGAATAGTGACACCAAGATTTTTGAAGTTGTCAAGGAGCTTGGACTTCTCAAGATGTGTAGTTGTGTTTTCTCTAACCAAAACGAAAGTCGGGTGCCCGGCTTTTGCGCTTGCCTCCACGACAAACTTTCCGATGTATCCGGTTCCTCCGATGATCAAGATCTTGCTGGCCATTTAGATATTATTTGTTTATGATAGTTTAATTTTTTAAAAGGTTAGTAGAGTTTTTGGAGAGAAAAGAGAGTTTTGAGGTTGATTGATATGAAAAAGAATAGGGGTAATGGTGGACTATATATAGTAATATAGAATGTGATTGTGAAGTTAATGAAACGAATACATACTTTTGGTCAATAGAGATGGCTATCGAGAAAAAGAGCTGAGATGGCTATCCAAAAAAGAGCTGAGATGGCTATCGAGAAAAAGAGCTGAGATGGCTATCGAGAAAAAGAGCTGAGATGGCTATCGAGAAAAAGAGCTGAGATGGCTATCGAGAAAAAGAGCTGAGATGGCTATCGAGAAAAAGAGCTGAGATGGCTATCGAGAAAAAGAGCTGAGATGGCTATCGAGAAAAAGAGCTGAGATGGCTATCGAGAAAAAGAGCTGAGATGACTATATATAGTAATATAGAATGTGATTGTGAAGTTAATGAAACGAATACATACTTTTGGTCAATAGAGATGGCTATCGAGAAAAAGAGCTGAGATGGCTATCCAAATTTTTCTTTGTAAAAATTAAAAAATTATTATATACCTGTAAGATGCCCATGATCGACATGCATTGTGGAACCATATAAGGTTGACTTTGAAACCGTAAGTGGAGACAAGGGGGGTAAATTCTACTAATCGTAGGTAGGAAAAAAGAAAATTAATAACAGCAATTAATGGATAATGTTAATTATTATCTTCAAAAGGAATTATCCCTAAGAAATTACAGTAATTTATCAAGGCCACAAGTGTAATTTCAAGCTTTGTAATGGTGTCATTACCATTATTTATTTATTATATATATTATACATTATCGATATATTTGACAAACTAGCTAGCTGTAGCTTGTAGTTGTAAGTTGTAGATTTTAAGTAAAACTGTTAGTTAAAGTTTTTATTTTTAATTTTTAAAAAGTGTTTATAATTGCAATTTCAAGAGTTATTTGTATAAGTTTTAAATATTAAAAGTTTCATCTAAACTAAAAGCTCCTTAAACACTATTTCATTTTGAAGCTTTTTGTTTCAAGTAAAATCTAAAGTTAGTTGCATCCAAACAAAATTTTTAAACCAATAAAAACTTATTGCTCAAGATTAAAAGTTAAAGCTAAAAAAAAAACTTTTGAAAAACTCTTATCAAACATGCTCATATATGCTTTTATAAAGCTATAATCAAAGGGGACATATATAGTTTGTGAAAATTATATATAACCTGTCTCAATTCTTTTTATTTTCTTATCAAAATGACCTTTATAATTTTATATAGCTAAAACTTTTTGTCATCATGCCAAACAATACTTGATAACAATTTATTATTCGTATCAGTTGTCTCTGATTATATATTACGAGTAGTTAGCTTGGTAATCTTTTGGAATATTGTTTGAAAATATTTATTAAATTTTATAGAAAGAAAATGAAACATCAATTAATATATAGCAAGTTGGTGAACAATCAGCCGGTACCTCGTCTCAAAAACAGTCTAGATTAATGATGTTCAATGTTTAGTAAATAAAATAAAAGATTAATGATATTCTTTTTAACGTCACCAAACACTTTGTTATAACGCGCTGTAAAGTCGTCGCTCATCGGCTTCTAGAACCTATTCATTCATTCAATAGATAATATTTATTCAATTTAAAAGGTTTTTCTAGTCCAATAATATCATTCAAGTCTGCTTTCAACCATTTCTCATTCAAATGATTCACATCCATATTTTAAAGAATTAAATTAGAATTTGGACTAAGAAAAAACTCCAAACGTTCATATATGTATGTCAACTGAGTTAAAACTCGAAAATGCTTGTTTTAAACTACGAGTGGTCACCGCAATCTATTTCGTGTAGATATAGTTCAACTGAAAAGTAAAAACTACTCGATAGTATCAGTCGTATACTCATATCAAGTTTATCGTGATATTCACAATAAAGAAATCCAATTGACCAAAATTGATTAATTATACCAATAACAATGATTTGTATATGACATCTTTTTAGTTTTTACCAATGAACAAATGTGTATTAGGCTGTAATTAGGCCAGATATGATGGGCGGGTTGCATCGGGGTTGGTAAGCGTATGGGTCTATACGGTCAAACAAGTTCAGAGTCTAATTACAGGCCGTTCTTAAAATAAATAAAAAAACTTTGTCATTACAAGGTCTACACTAGATAGTTCATTTGCAAAATAGATTCTCAATTAAAATTCTGAATGAAAAACCTATATCATCTACGAATCTGGAGGAGAAAATTCATCTAGAGCCACCATAGATAGAATCTAAATATTCATGATCACCCCTAAATATGTCTAGGGTGTAACTCGAACCTAAAACCTCTTGTGAACAATTTTTTTTCCAGTATTCAGTCGGTATACGACATCGGGGAAACCTCACCGTATAAAGGTGAAGCCTTGCACGTACCCTAGACAATGAGATGCTGACCATGAGCCGTTACAAGTATTCAAAGGAAACAATCCCAAAGTTTGTCATCATTAAGGATCGAACTCAAGACCTTAGGTAAAACCGAAAATTTCTCTGACTAGTTGGGCTGACTTTCGTTGGCTCTTGTGAACATTTGATAGTGATTTAAAGGGATCAAAGTATAGTCCACCCACAAATTAATTACTTTTCTTCTTTTTTGTTAAACAATAATTACAATAATGCATATGTATTATTTTATAGCCATTAATTGTTGGGAAAAAACCCTTTTCGTTGAACATTAGTTATTTAAATAATGTAAGACGTTTAAAAAGTGAAAGAGTGAAAGAGTTTTCATAATCATTTTCCTTTTATAATGAGTATGTTTTAAAGGCACATGTAACATGCATTTAATAGGTAATATATTTTTATTGGAACTGACATTCTACATTAACTAAATTATTCTTTTTGAGTTTTACCAAATTTACCCTTTAATTATTCCTTTTTAAACTTTCCCGCCGTCCATGATTATCAATTTTATATTTTAAATGCTTTAAATTTACTCTATTAATCTGTCGGGCATTATTTTTTACTCTACTATATATATATCTTTAAATATCTTAATTTGTCCATCCTGTGTTCACATTCCTAATACACCCATCTAATTTGGCACCATTGTTTTTTTTACCACTAGCATAAGGTTTCAATATAAAACAAGTACTTCCTGTCATTTTTACATAAGATCACTAAATCAGGAAAAAAAAATGAACGGACTCATTCTTTTCGATATCAAAGAGCTCCATGTTGAAAAAAACTTGATAATTTTTCAACATGAAAAAGATGCTATTGAAAAATCATTTATTGGTCAATGTTTCTAAGGGAAGAAGAGGCTCTTGTTTTTTATTAAAAATATGCTAGAAAAAAATGGATTTTCAAAAATGGGCTTTTGTTCATTATAAATATTATTAGCTTGTATTTCGTTAAAAAGTCTTTAGAAAAATAATTGATTGATTTTATTAAATTTTTGACTACTCTTAACCTATAACAATTTATCCATACAAATGTAAGAAGTAAAATTCAGACCCTATAAAATAACATAAGGTCAAAAACCATAACAATAAACCAATAACCCTATTGATTATAATACTGACATTTCATAAGGAAAATATATAGCATGTATTTTGAATTTAATAAAAATATATATTCCATCAAAGTCTAAGGAGCTTTTTGGTTCGTGGATGAATTAGAATTGAGAATTTTTACCTTCAAAATTATTCTATAAATTATTCTAAATTGGGTAATGAAATAATCTAAATGCAATCAATTACTTTAATCAATGGAATTTGAGAATATCTAATTTTTATTCATTAAAATAAAAAGTTTCTAAGAAATGTTGAATTTATAAAAAAATTCTATTGATTAAAGGAATTTCATTTCATTTCAAATCCCTTCATTATCAGACTTAAAACAATTTTGAAAGTAAAAATTTCCAATTATAACTTCATTGCATTACACAAACCAAACGGCTCATATATAAGAGAAACAAAAGATAAATTATATACATAAGGTAGACAATTATTTGATTAGACGAAACAAAGACCTCAAACAATTTGATCAAGATACTCATCGACGCTGGTAAACTTGAATTCCGGATAGAGCTCACTAGCCTCCACACCGAAAGACGGTTCGATTTCAAAGTTTGTTGCAGCTCCATTGATCAAAACAGAATGCATTATGGACAATACAATGCTTAAGCCAAAAGTAGCCTCTGCAAAACAGACACCTTAGTATATATCAATTCTTCCATATAACTTGACCACATCATTATATACAACTATATATTTTAAGATAAAAGAAACAGTTTAAGTGTGCTTTTCAATCGAACTCACCTTGGATGTTTTTGAGTAGTTGTTCCTCGGAAACATATGTTTTTTCGAGGGTCTTTCCGATTTTGCTTTCCCAAATGGAAACAAGTTCGTTAAATGAAACTGTGTTGCCTTTGGGTCTGAAAAACAGTACCTTGTTCAAGGTACGCGGGTCGTCAACGGCTTTAATGGTACACGAAGCTATTTCCTCTTCTTTGACAAAAATGGCTATATATATAGAAAAAGAGACAAGAGGATTAGTAGACATACAACGTCTCATGTGGCATTATCGTGTTGTATCTTATACAGAAAAAATTGTACCTTTTGGGTTTCCGTCCCCAAGGATGGTAATTTTCTCTCTAGGGGCTATGTAGGTGTTCATTTGGTCCACGGTGGGTAAAAAGTATCCCCCAAATGTAGGATTTAATCTTGATTGTTTAATTAGTTATTTAGGAAGTTGGTTAGTGGCCTAAGAACGTGTATTTTGTTAGGCTATATATAGACTCATATGCTAGTAAAATATGTACCCCGATTTCATTTTTATTAGTAAGAGCAGTAAGAAAGAATAGCAAATCTTTTTCTTTGCAAGTTCAGTAACTAGTTTCATATATTATTGTGTGTATAATTGGGGCCTAATTTCCAACAATTGGTATCAGAGCCTAGGGCTCGAAAAGTTTAGAAAGAGTGCCGTTTTGAGAGTCGGTGGCGAGAAAGAAGCAGCCCCTTTCGTCGCGGGGCAGAAAGAAGAAGCAGCAGCGGAAGAGTAGGGTTAGTCTTGAATCCTTGTAAGAATGAAAGAGAGAAAGAAGCAGTGATCAACAAGTTTGGTGATCGAAAGCGTGACAGAAGTATGTAGCAGCACAACAAGAAGAAAGAACAGCATTGGTGGTGTGATCGGCATATCACATCTCATGTAAGCAAGCAGCCATGTTGCTGGTCGTTGGTGATCAGTATATCGAGAAATACAGGACAACAAACGATGAGAAGGAAGAAGGTGGTGTCGGCATAGTACATCCAATGTGATCAGCCAACAAGTCATGTAAATAACAGCCATGCTGGTCGTTTTTCATCAGCAGCAACGAATAAAAAACAGAAGATAGAAAGCAGGAAGGTGGTCACGTTGTGATCAACAGAAGGTATGAAAGAAAGCTGGTTATTTGGATCAGCAAGAAAGACAATAGAAAGAAGACCGTAGCAGTGCCGCAAGAAAGAGAAAGAGGAGAGTGGTCGCTGCTAATCAGTTCAAAAGAAAGCTCAGACCGAAATTTGTGAACCAGATCATGAGACCGAAAGAGTTCACACGAATCGAGAGACCGAAGGATTCACATTAGAAAGAAGAAAGTTAGGTTCAAATCTTTGAATCTATTAAGAAAGAAAGAAAGAAGGAGAGGCGCCAAAAGAAAGATGAAAGGAAAGAGGTCGGCGTCGCTTCAAAGAAAGATGGCTTCGCAAGTAGAAAGATTGAGCCTTTATGGTTCAAATAGCAAGTTTACAACAAGAAATCAGAAAGATAATGAGCAAGTAATCGGACCCATGTGGTTCGTATAGCAAGAACCGGGTCATATGTGACTCGTAGCAAACAGCAAGACCAGACCGTATGGTTTGTGTAGCAAGAAGCAAGAAACCGGACTAAGCAAGATAGCAAGAATGAAGGTTCGAGTAGCAAGTTTATAGCAAGCATGAAACGGGTAGCAAGTAGCCTGTTAATTGAAGCAAGAAAAGAAAGCAAGCAAGAATGTATAGAATCAAATCAAGTTAGCAAGAGTAGCAAGAAAACCACTTCTGGTTTTAGCATGAAAGCAAGAACGAATGCAAGCATGAACCTAATCAAGATTAAGGGGGTGAATGTAGGATTTAATTTTGATTATTTAATTAGTTATTTAGGAAGTTGGTTAGTGGCTTAAGAACGTGTATTTTGTTAGGCTATATATAGACTCATATGCTAGTAAAATATGTACCCCGATTTCATTTTTATTAGTAAGAGCAGTAAGAAAGAATAGCAAATCTTTTTCTTTGCAAGTTCAGTAACTAGTTTCATATATTATTGTGTGTATAATTGGGGCCTAATTTCCAACAATTGGTATCAGAGCCTAGGGCTCGAAAAGTTTAGAAAGAGTGCCGTTTTGAGAGTCGGTGGCGAGAAAGAAGCAGCCCCTTTCGTCGCGGGGCAGAAAGAAGAAGCAGCAGCGGAAGAGTAGGGTTAGTCTTGAATCCTTGTAAGAATGAAAGAGAGAAAGAAGCAGTGATCAACAAGTTTGGTGATCGAAAGCGTGACAGAAGTATGTAGCAGCACAACAAGAAGAAAGAAAGAAAGAAGGAGAGGCGCCAAAAGAAAGATGAAAGGAAAGAGGTCGGCGTCGCTTCAAAGAAAGATGGCTTCGCAAGTAGAAAGATTGAGCCTTTATGGTTCAAATAGCAAGTTTACAACAAGAAATCAGAAAGATAATGAGCAAGTAATCGGACCCATGTGGTTCGTATAGCAAGAACCGGGTCATATGTGACTCGTAGCAAACAGCAAGACCAGACCGTATGGTTTGTGTAGCAAGAAGCAAGAAATGTAAATAACAGCCATGCTGGTCGTTTTCATCAGCAGCAACGAATAAAAAACAGAAGATAGAAAGCAGGAAGGTGGTCACGTTGTGATCAACAGAAGGTATGAAAGAAAGCTGGTTATTTGGATCAGCAAGAAAGACAATAGAAAGAAGACCGTAGCAGTGCCGCAAGAAAGAGAAAGAGGAGAGTGGTCGCTGCTAATCAGTTCAAAAGAAAGCTCAGACCGAAATTTGTGAACCAGATCATGAGACCGAAAGAGTTCACACGAATCGAGAGACCGAAGGATTCACATTAGAAAGAAGAAAGTTAGGTTCAAATCTTTGAATCTATTAAGAAAGAAAGAAAGAAGGAGAGGCGCCAAAAGAAAGATGAAAGGAAAGAGGTCGGCGTCGCTTCAAAGAAAGATGGCTTCGCAAGTAGAAAGATTGAGCCTTTATGGTTCAAATAGCAAGTTTACAACAAGAAATCAGAAAGATAATGAGCAAGTAATCGGACCCATGTGGTTCGTATAGCAAGAACCGGGTCATATGTGACTCGTAGCAAACAGCAAGACCAGACCGTATGGTTTGTGTAGCAAGAAGCAAGAAACCGGACTAAGCAAGATAGCAAGAATGAAGGTTCGAGTAGCAAGTTTATAGCAAGCATGAAACGGGTAGCAAGTAGCCTGTTAATTGAAGCAAGAAAAGAAAGCAAGCAAGAATGTATAGAATCAAATCAAGTTAGCAAGAGTAGCAAGAAAACCACTTCTGGTTTTAGCATGAAAGCAAGAACGAATGCAAGCATGAACCTAATCAAGATTAAGGGGGTGAATGTAGGATTTAATTTTGATTATTTAATTAGTTATTTAGGAAGTTGGTTAGTGGCTTAAGAACGTGTATTTTGTTAGGCTATATATAGACTCATATGCTAGTAAAATATGTACCCCGATTTCATTTTTATTAGTAAGAGCAGTAAGAAAGAATAGCAAATCTTTTTCTTTGCAAGTTCAGTAACTAGTTTCATATATTATTGTGTGTATAATTGGGGCCTAATTTCCAACAATTGGTATCAGAGCCTAGGGCTCGAAAAGTTTAGAAAGAGTGCCGTTTTGAGAGTCGGTGGCGAGAAAGAAGCAGCCCCTTTCGTCGCGGGGCAGAAAGAAGAAGCAGCAGCGGAAGAGTAGGGTTAGTCTTGAATCCTTGTAAGAATGAAAGAGAGAAAGAAGCAGTGATCAACAAGTTTGGTGATCGAAAGCGTGACAGAAGTATGTAGCAGCACAACAAGAAGAAAGAACAGCATTGGTGGTGTGATCGGCATATCACATCTCATGTAAGCAAGCAGCCATGTTGCTGGTCGTTGGTGATCAGTATATCGAGAAATACAGGACAGCAAACGATGAGAAGGAAGAAGGTGGTGTCGGCATAGTACATCCAATGTGATCAGCCAACAAGTCATGTAAATAACAGCCATGTTGGTCGTTTTCATCAGCAACAACGAATAAAAAACAGAAGATAGAAAGCAGGAAGGTGGTCACGTTGTGATCAACAGAAGGTATGAAAGAAAGCTGGTTATGTGGATCAGCAAGAAAGACAATAGAAAGAAGACCGTAGCAGTGCCGCAAGAAAGAGAAAGAGGAGAGTGGTCGCTGCTAATCAGTTCAAAAGAAAGCTCAGACCGAAATTTGTGAACCAGATCATGAGACCGAAAGAGTTCACACGAATCGAGAGACCGAAGGATTCACATTAGAAAGAAGAAAGTTAGGTTCAAATCTTTGAATCTATTAAGAAAGAAAGAAAGAAGGAGAGGCGCCAAAAGAAAGATGAAAGGAAAGAGGTCGGCGTCGCTTCAAAGAAAGATGGCTTCGCAAGTAGAAAGATTGAGCCTTTATGGTTCAAATAGCAAGTTTACAACAAGAAATCAGAAAGATAATGAGCAAGTAATCGGACCCATGTGGTTCGTATAGCAAGAACCGGGTCATATGTGACTCGTAGCAAACAGCAAGACCAGACCGTATGGTTTGTGTAGCAAGAAGCAAGAAACCGGACTAAGCAAGATAGCAAGAATGAAGGTTCGAGTAGCAAGTTTATAGCAAGCATGAAACGGGTAGCAAGTAGCCTGTTAATTGAAGCAAGAAAAGAAAGCAAGCAAGAATGTATAGAATCAAATCAAGTTAGCAAGAGTAGCAAGAAAACCACTTCTGGTTTTAGCATGAAAGCAAGAACGAATGCAAGCATGAACCTAATCAAGATTAAGGGGGTGAATGTAGGATTTAATTTTGATTATTTAATTAGTTATTTAGGAAGTTGGTTAGTGGCTTAAGAACGTGTATTTTGTTAGGCTATATATAGACTCATATGCTAGTAAAATATGTACCCCGATTTCATTTTTATTAGTAAGAGCAGTAAGAAAGAATAGCAAATCTTTTTCTTTGCAAGTTCAGTAACTAGTTTCATATATTATTGTGTGTATAATTGGGGCCTGATTTCCAACAGCAAAACCATTACATACTACAAATGTGTGCGGGATTCCTGCAGCTTCAATGGCTCTACGGATGGCTGCCTTTCTCGCAAAGGCACTCCTGGCTGGCTCGACCGCGGTGACACGGTCCACGTCAGTTCCAAATTCCGAAGGTACAAATCTCTACAACATATATATTCATAACTTTAACTTGAGTTACAACTTGTATATGTCAACATTTAGTACAGTATATGTTAAAGATAGATTCTCCTAACTCATTCTCCTAATAATTCTCAATGTCTTCATTCATATCAAGTATAATCTACTAATTCTCTATCATAATCTCATTCTTTGATTAGAAATATATAATGGTCATAGTATTATGAGGATTTTTGGAGATAAGTTGTGAGGATTAATCATTTTCCTTTAGTATAACATTCTTTGGTTTACTCGTCTTATAACATACAAAGGTTCACCACAATGACTACGATGTTACTCTAGTGAGTGGTCGTTACGTTAAACTCAGCTCAAATTAGTGGGCCGGACAATTATGTTGAAAAAAATAATAAAATTAATAAAACCTATTATGTAAAAATAAAAAGGGTTTAGTACGCCAGAATGTAACTAACTATGCCTGAAAAGTTATAGTGTGCACGAACTCAAGTAAACCTTTATTGTATGCACAAACTTAGTAAAAATGTTCAAATCATGTAACATGGTATACGTGGCAGCCCATACGTGCAAGATATATATTTTTTAACATGCCACGTGTAAGGTTTTGATAGGCCGGTCACAAAAAGTTACATGATCTGAACATTTTTACTAAGTTTCGTGCATACAATAAAGGTTTACTTGAGTTCGTGCACACTATAACTTTTCAGGCATATTTAGTTACATTCCGACGCACTTAACCTAAATAAAAAATATACTAGACCTTGTATATGATTAAGATTGATATGATAGTATATAATTAAAAAAAATCTAACCCCAAACAATAAAGTAGTATAATTAAGAAGGAATATGATGAATCCTCCTAAATATTAGTCTAAAAATCCTCCTAAACTATGAATGTGACAAATGGATTCCACTTAATCTCTTTTCTAATCTCACCCCTTAATTTCCACATGTCACCATTCAATTAATTAGAAGAATTTTTAGGCTAATCAATTAGGAGGATTGATCATTTCCCAATGTATTTGTATGTACCGTTGTGCTTATAAAGTTATACTTATGTAAGTTTACCTTAACATTTCCACATTCCTTAATAGCTGCAATGAGCTTGACTTGGTAACCTATCAATTCTCCACCAACCGTTGAGATCACAACATCAACTAATTTGATTGCATTCACCATACTTTCATGATCATGAATATCTCCCTACATTAATAATTATTTTCATCAAACCATATATATATACATACACAAATTTATATATACTATATAATCTTGAGATTACAAAAGAATGCGACCACCAAATCGAATAATAAGAAGGGTGACACCAAGATTTTTGAAGTTGTCAAGAAGCTTGGATTTCTCAGGATGTTTGGTTGTGGTTTCTCTGACCAAAACAAAAGTGGGATGTCCGGCTTTTGCACTTGCCTCTACAATGAACTTTCCGATGTACCCGGTTCCTCCGATGATCAATATCTTGCTCTTATTTTCTGCCATGATGATTTTTTCTTTTTGTTGGATATAATGAAGGCGTTCGACTGATTGATAATTTCAATTTGATATATGAATGAATAAAGATGGGGTATGGGTGCCTGGGATTTACGTACGATACAAAACATTCAACCGAACCGAACCTTTTCGGTTTTCAATATCAAAAACCGTTGTTTTTCGTTTGAGTTTTTGTTTGGTTTCGGTTATGTTATTAAAATACTCATAAAAGATTTACTCCATTTTTTTGCGCTACATGCTAATTTGGCTTTTATTGAAGCCTTTGTGGTCCACATAACGTATGAGAAAGTTGACTTTGTAAATTAAATGGCATTTAAAGTAACTTGTGTTATACCCGACCATCGGACATATGCTTTAATGTGGATCATTAATTTTAATATTCAACCGTTTACCATCGGACAAAAAAAACGCAACGTTAAACAATACAACGTAAATCTTAAAACACAACTTTGGTGACGAAATAAAAATAAGAAGATAAAAACTTTGACGATGAAAAAAAAGGATAAAACTGTAGTACCATGAATCCTCAAAAATATAACTTTAATGGTAAAAATACAAAAGTCTTAAAAAGATTTAGTGGTTAAAGTGTAAAACCGTAAAACATTACTACCCTAAAAGTAATGATATAAATCAAAATAAAAACGCAATGAAGGCAAGTGACATCTAAACAACATACTAACTAAGAAATGGAAAAAAAAACCAAGCAGACAGGCTAGCTGATGAGCCAGTCGTTGGCCGGGGATAATAATCGGACATACGCTTTAATGTGGGTACATTAATTTTTCGGCCAAAATCATCCCTGTGGTTTCCTGTTTGTGCACTTTTCATCCATCCGTTAAGTTTTCGGCCAAAATCATCCCTGTGGTTTTCAGTTCGTCCCTGCTTCCGTTAAGTCCCCCAAGTGCGTGTTACGTGAGGGGTATTTTTGTCCACCAGACCTAAATAACTCAGTATATAATAAAAAAAGTAGGGTTTAGTGCGCCAGATATGCAACAAACTATGCCCAAAAAATTATAGTGTGCATAAACTAACGTTTTTTTTAATTGTATGATGGAAAAATGGTTAAATATACTAGCCTAAAGCTGATAAATAGCTTATGTGGAACCGGTCATCTTCATGTACACATTCCACGTAGGATAAATAGCTACAGTGTGTATATATAACCCTATTTATTTATTTATATAGATATGAATTAAAAAGAAACATTTGCAGAAATTAAACCCCCCTCCCTCTCTCTCTCCCCTTTTTCAGATTCCGACGACCCCCGCCGCCAGACCGCCGCTCCATCTCGCCGGAAACTACTTCTATTCTTCTCTCTCTGTCTCTCCCTTTTCAGATTCCGGTGACCCCCGCCGCTGCTCCATCTCGCCGGAAAAACGGGTACACCTCAAAAAAATATGCTACAAAATTAACCTCCATCATCCAAAACACACCTTGTAAACAAACTATTGAATACCCATCAATCTCTGCAACCAAAAAGTTTTGTTTTTGGGTTTCTCTCTGATCAAATTCCAAGATAGATAGATAAAAAAAATCACACCCCGTTGTAGCGGAAATACAGGGTTAACAAAGAATTGCATACTAATCAGAAGGTTAATAGAGATTACATCCATTTATACCAATACAAGTCAATACAAGTACAATCGTTCAAAGTGTGGACCCCAAAATACGGATACAAGTCATCCTCATTTGGAACTGGGCCCACAGAATACAAGTTCAAAGTCTGGACAGTCAAATACAATTAAAGCCAAAAGCATGAGAGCCCTCAATGTCTGATGCTAATTGTACGTCCAAAGTCAAAAGATTGGCCCTATAATGCCAAAGACGATTCCAAGACTTACTGATGGTCACCTGAAAAGCATGAAATTTGAGAGGATCAACTATCGAAATAGTTGGTGAGTTTACAGTGTGTTTGACTAAAAGATCAATCGTCGTTTATTGTAGTTATTTAAGACAGGACTGCCGAGATCGATATCCGGCAATGAGACTAAACCACTTAGGCTTCTACTTCCAACATACTTTCAACGCTTATATATAGGGTGTACCATCGGCGTACCCACCACGCTTACGGTATGTTGACAATAGTTTTGTCGCCATTGTGATAACACCATTACACGTAATTATAAGACATGACTGTACAGACCGAAGTCTGACAAAGATAATATATGACTGTACAGACCGAAGTCCGACAAAGATATTAAGACTGTACAGACCGAAGTCTGACAAAGATAATATATGACTGTACAGACCGAAGTCTGACAAAGATAATATATGACTGTACAGACCGAAGTCTGACAAAGATAATATATGACTGTACAGACCGAAGTCTGACAAAGATAATATATGACTGTACAGACCGAAGTCTGACAAAGATAATATATGACTGTACAGACCGAAGTCTGACAAAGATAATATATGACTGTACAGACCGAAGTCTGACAAAGATAATATATGACTGTACAGACCGAAGTCTGACAAAGATAATATATGACTGTACAGACCGAAGTCTGACAAAGATAATATATGACTGTACAGACCGAAGTCTGACAAAGATAATATATGACTGTACAGACCGAAGTCTGACAAAGATAATATATGACTGTACAGACCGAAGTCTGACAAAGATAATATATGACTGTACAGACCGAAGTCTGACAAAGATAATATATGACTGTACAGACCGAAGTCTGACAAAGATAATATATGACTGTACAGACCGAAGTCTGACAAAGATAATATATGACTGTACAGACCGAAGTCTGACAAAGATAATATATGACTGTACAGACCGAAGTCTGACAAAGATAATATATGACTGTACAGACCGAAGTCTGACAAAGATAATATATGACTGTACAGACCGAAGTCTGACAAAGATAATATATGACTGTACAGACCGAAGTCTGACAAAGATAATATATGACTGTACAGACCGAAGTCTGACAAAGATAATATATGACTGTACAGACCGAAGTCTGACAAAGATAATATATGACTGTACAGACCGAAGTCTGACAAAGATAATATATGACTGTACAGACCGAAGTCTGACAAAGATAATATATGACTGTACAGACCGAAGTCTGACAAAGATAATATATGACTGTACAGACCGAAGTCTGACAAAGATAATATATGACTGTACAGACCGAAGTCTGACAAAGATAATATATGACTGTACAGACCGAAGTCTGACAAAGATAATATATGACTGTACAGACCGAAGTCTGACAAAGATAATATATGACTGTACAGACCGAAGTCTGACAAAGATAATATATGACTGTACAGACCGAAGTCTGACAAAGATAATATATGACTGTACAGACCGAAGTCTGACAAAGATAATATATGACTGTACAGACCGAAGTCTGACAAAGATAATATATGACTGTACAGACCGAAGTCTGACAAAGATAATATATGACTGTACAGACCGAAGTCTGACAAAGATAATATATGACTGTACAGACCGAAGTCTGACAAAGATAATATATGACTGTACAGACCGAAGTCTGACAAAGATAATATATGACTGTACAGACCGAAGTCTGACAAAGATAATATATGACTGTACAGACCGAAGTCTGACAAAGATAATATATGACTGTACAGACCGAAGTCTGACAAAGATAATATATGACTGTACAGACCGAAGTCTGACAAAGATAATATATGACTGTACAGACCGAAGTCTGACAAAGATAATATATGACTGTACAGACCGAAGTCTGACAAAGATAATATATGACTGTACAGACCGAAGTCTGACAAAGATAATATATGACTGTACAGACCGAAGTCTGACAAAGATAATATATGACTGTACAGACCGAAGTCTGACAAAGATAATATATGACTGTACAGACCGAAGTCTGACAAAGATAATATATGACTGTACAGACCGAAGTCTGACAAAGATAATATATGACTGTACAGACCGAAGTCCGACAAAGATAATATATGACTGTACAGACCGAAGTCTGACAAAGATAATATATGACTGTACAGACCGAAGTCTGACAAAGATAATATATGACTGTACAGACCGAAGTCTGACAAAGATAATATATGACTGTACAGACCGAAGTCTGACAAAGATAATATATGACTGTACAGACCGAAGTCTGACAAAGATAATATATGACTGTACAGACCGAAGTCTGACAAAGATAATATATGACTGTACAGACCGAAGTCTGACAAAGATAATATATGACTGTACAGACCGAAGTCTGACAAAGATAATATATGACTGTACAGACCGAAGTCTGACAAAGATAATATATGACTGTACAGACCGAAGTCTGACAAAGATAATATATGACTGTACAGACCGAAGTCTGACAAAGATAATATATGACTGTACAGACCGAAGTCTGACAAAGATAATATATGACTGTACAGACCGAAGTCTGACAAAGATAATATATGACTGTACAGACCGAAGTCTGACAAAGATAATATATGACTGTACAGACCGAAGTCTGACAAAGATAATATATGACTGTACAGACCGAAGTCTGACAAAGATAATATATGACTGTACAGACCGAAGTCTGACAAAGATAATATATGACTGTACAGACCGAAGTCTGACAAAGATAATATATGACTGTACAGACCGAAGTCTGACAAAGATAATATATGACTGTACAGACCGAAGTCTGACAAAGATAATATATGACTGTACAGACCGAAGTCTGACAAAGATAATATATGACTGTACAGACCGAAGTCTGACAAAGATAATATATGACTGTACAGACCGAAGTCTGACAAAGATAATATATGACTGTACAGACCGAAGTCTGACAAAGATAATATATGACTGTACAGACCGAAGTCTGACAAAGATAATATATGACTGTACAGACCGAAGTCTGACAAAGATAATATATGACTGTACAGACCGAAGTCTGACAAAGATAATATATGACTGTACAGACCGAAGTCTGACAAAGATAATATATGACTGTACAGACCGAAGTCTGACAAAGATAATATATGACTGTACAGACCGAAGTCTGACAAAGATAATATATGACTGTACAGACCGAAGTCTGACAAAGATAATATATGACTGTACAGACCGAAGTCTGACAAAGATAATATATGACTGTACAGACCGAAGTCTGACAAAGATAATATATGACTGTACAGACCGAAGTCTGACAAAGATAATATATGACTGTACAGACCGAAGTCTGACAAAGATAATATATGACTGTACAGACCGAAGTCTGACAAAGATAATATATGACTGTACAGACCGAAGTCTGACAAAGATAATATATGACTGTACAGACCGAAGTCTGACAAAGATAATATATGACTGTACAGACCGAAGTCTGACAAAGATAATATATGACTGTACAGACCGAAGTCTGACAAAGATAATATATGACTGTACAGACCGAAGTCTGACAAAGATAATATATGACTGTACAGACCGAAGTCTGACAAAGATAATATATGACTGTACAGACCGAAGTCTGACAAAGATAATATATGACTGTACAGACCGAAGTCTGACAAAGATAATATATGACTGTACAGACCGAAGTCTGACAAAGATAATATATGACTGTACAGACCGAAGTCTGACAAAGATAATATATGACTGTACAGACCGAAGTCTGACAAAGATAATATATGACTGTACAGACCGAAGTCTGACAAAGATAATATATGACTGTACAGACCGAAGTCTGACAAAGATAATATATGACTGTACAGACCGAAGTCTGACAAAGATAATATATGACTGTACAGACCGAAGTCTGACAAAGATAATATATGACTGTACAGACCGAAGTCTGACAAAGATAATATATGACTGTACAGACCGAAGTCTGACAAAGATAATATATGACTGTACAGACCGAAGTCTGACAAAGATAATATATGACTGTACAGACCGAAGTCTGACAAAGATAATATATGACTGTACAGACCGAAGTCTGACAAAGATAATATATGACTGTACAGACCGAAGTCTGACAAAGATAATATATGACTGTACAGACCGAAGTCTGACAAAGATAATATATGACTGTACAGACCGAAGTCTGACAAAGATAATATATGACTGTACAGACCGAAGTCTGACAAAGATAATATATGACTGTACAGACCGAAGTCTGACAAAGATAATATATGACTGTACAGACCGAAGTCTGACAAAGATGAGGATACTTATCCCTCATATAGTCTTCACGTTCCCAAGTCAAGTCGGGACCATGTTTTGAGTTCCAACGAACTTTGACCAATTTGATACGACTACGTCTAAGTTGTTTGAGCTGTTGGTCTAAAATTTCAACAGGTTCTTCAACGAATTGAAGAGAGTCAGTCACTTGCAGCTCTTCGACAGGTACGACTAAAGTCTCATCAGTCAGACATTTCTTAAGATTCGAAATGTGAAATGTGTGATGAACGTGTTCTAGCTCCTTAGGTAAATCGAGCTTGTAAGCCACGGAACCAATTCTTTGAACAATTTCGAATGGTCTGATATAACGGGGACTAAGTTTCCCTCGTACGCCAAAACGTGCAGTGCCTTTCCAAGGTGACACTTTCAACATGACTTTGTCTCCCACTTGAAACTCAAGTGGTTTCCGTCTACGGTCGGCATAGTTCTTTCGGCGATCTTGAGCCGCCTTCAGCCGTGCCCTAATTTCGACAATTTGATTAGTATTCTTCTGAACTAGTCCATATTTAAATAAACGACGTTCTCCAGCATCAAGCCAACAGACAGGCGATCTACATTTTCGTCCATACAAAGCCTCATAAGGAGCACATTTGATATTGGTGTGGTAGCTGTTATTATATGAAAATTCTGCTAACGGCAAAAAGGTATCCCAACTACCCTTGAAGTCAATGACACATGCACGAAGCACGTCCTCTAAAGTCTGGATGGTACGTTCACTTTGTCCGTCAGTCTAGGGATGGTAAGCCGTACCCAAATTCAACTGAGTGCCTGAAACGTCTTGAAAATATCTCCATGATCCTAGATCGATGACTCTTATTTAGCAAGAGTTCTCTAAGTCCATTCTACTTTGGAATCCACACCCTGTCTTTGTCATGTCGGATCCCATCACCATCCACTTCAAATAAATGTTCGGTATTCCACAATGCTTCTTCCTCGATACGCCCTGGTTGTAGGGCCTCTTTTTGATCATCCAAAACTCTATCCTTTCGTGGATTTTGAGCTGTCTTGAAGCGTAAGCAATGACTTTTCCCTGACTTGTCTCCTTACGCTATCAATGTTTCGTCATTCGGTAGAGGTATTCTCACAACCTTCTCGTAACAACTAATATCAGCGCGAACTCTAGACAACCAGTCTATATCGACTATCACGTCAAAACTTCCTAGTTCTATGGGAATAAGATCTATCTTAAAGGTTTTACCAGAAAATGTTAAATTGCAATTTACCAGATGATCTTTAGCAACATACTTTTGACCGTTCACATATTCGACGATAAAATTTTCTTTCATGGGGATAGCTACTATATTGATTCGAGATTTAAATTCTAAGGATATAAAGCTTTTATTAGCACCGGAGTTGAATAACACAAAGACATAATGTTTATTGAGTATGAATGTACCTATCACAACATTTGGGACCACGTCATGCATCAGCAGCCTCCAAAGCAAAAACTCGACCTCTGCCTTGTCCTTCTTGATTCCTAGCTTGATTGTCCCACGCATTGTTCCTCACGGGAACTATAGCATTGTTGTTCGGGTTTAGATTGAGTCGTGGACAATCGGGTCGCATATGGGTTTCGCTGCCACATTCGTAACATGAAGCCGGTGCATTGTTCTTACAAAACTTTGCCAGATGTCCTGTCCTTTTACAACGGTTACAAGTAGGACAATTTCCCCGGTGATGGAGACCACACCTGTTACATCTCGGGTCTGGACCAGTGTACCTCGTGACGTCCTGAGTGACTACTGCAAAGTTTCTAGCAGTCTTAAACCTCTTGCCATTTCCGTCGTCACCAAACCCACTACTAGAGGCCTGATCGTTTCTTCTCTTGATCCCCTCTGTTCCAACCGAAGAACCAGGGGTTCTTTTCAAGTCTATCACCATCCGGTTGGTTGCACTGACTGCCGCTTGAAGAGTCAAAGGATTAAAAGCGGCTACCAACCTGCGGACATCAGGTGACAAGCCATAACAGTATCTCTCGATCAATTTCTCCTCCGTATCTACCATTCGAGGAACTAGTCTAGCCAACTCATGAAAACGAGTTGTGTATTTCTCATTGTCTAGTCCAATCATACTATGATTCCAGAATTCGCCTTCCATTTTCTGTACTTCCTCACGAGGACAGTACTTTTCCATGAGCATCCTTTTAAAGTTCAACCAAGGTATGCTATATGCCGGCTCTCGGCCACGAGTCCTAATCTGCTCGTTCCACCATGACAGTGCGTGCTTTTGAAATTGAGCGGAAGCATATTCCACTTTGTGCTCTTCGGCACAACGGCTGATATGGAGCACTGCCTCAATGCTTTCCAGCCAGTTGATTAGACCTACCGGACCCTCGGTACCATTAAATTCTTTTGGTTTACAATAAGTGAAGGTCTTGTAGTCAGTCCCGTGCAGATGCACTCGAGGAATAACCTGTTCAGTAGTAGGCTCGACATTGTTACTATTGTCAGCATGACGATTATTATTTGCGTTCAGGCTTGCCGTAATCTGTGCGACTAAAGTAGGCATAGCAGCCAACAACTGTTGTGTTACAAATGCTGCCATATTATTATCCCCGCCAGTATTTGGGGTAGGTCCAGGACCAGTGTTCACCTGGACAGGAGCAGCTTCCGGTCCTTGCTGAATCACAGGTTCTTCCTGTTCAGCTTCATTATTCAAAGGAGTGGATCGAGTAACTCTCTTTGGTGCAGTTTTCTTGACTGGAGCCTTTTTCTGAACTTTGCTTTTCGTCTTAGGAGCCATAAGTCTAAGATATGAACAAAAATGTCATTTAGAGATTTCCTTGATAGGTTAAATAGAAAGTAGCTTTGCAAGACAGATGACAGTACAATGCAAGTCACAAATTGCTGACTTGTATGAATTCATGTACTAGACAAGACAAGAAAATATGAAAAATCATATTTCTAGAGCTAAGAATAAGCAGTTGACATAGTCTGAACAAGTAAGTAAGCCAAAAGACAATCGTATTTCATTGATGTTCAAAATTTTACATAGTCTGGTATGTACAGTCCAAAAACACGTGGGAAACTTCATCCACAATGTTAGACTACATAGTCGGAGCAATACGATTTATAGACACGTGGGAAATACCTCCACCAAAAAGATAGACTACAACTCAAAGTACAGAAGTACGAGTTGTTAAAAGTTCTAGGCTTACAATACAGAAAGATTATTACAAGATTACATCTTGCAAATAACAACGACTAGCAAAGCCACCACCAAAACCACCACAACAGACAGTATCCAGATCAACCTCCCAATAGTTTCCTTCCCCTCTCTAGCAACAGTCAACGCCTCCTCCGCCTGATGATAAGCTCCAGTCAACGCCTGAGCTTGATTCTCTATTTTCTCCCTTGTACAGATGAGGGAATTGTTCATCCTTGACAATTGTCGGCGATAATATTCCGACCTATCAGCTGCAGATGCAACTGGCATAACAGCACTTGGATTGTAGACAGGCACTCTGGAGGGACCCGCCGCATATGGATCTCCCTGAAAGAATGAAAGACCAAGTCCACTGTTGCCCTGAACTGGTGCAGAAGGACCAGGAGCATAAGGGTCTCTAGGAGCATAAGGCAAATGAGCTCCCTCGGTAGTCCTCCTCTGATATGGAGATACCGGTGTTACAGATGATTGAACATGGATAGACACATGTTCGCCTCCAGATTCACTGGAAGATGAAACAAGGTTGATAGGGCGTGATTCATTGCCCGATTCCTCCATTGGTTCCTCTTCATAAGAGTCAGGAACATAAGGAATGGAGTTTGTTATGACAGGAACTGGAGGTGTACAAGGTACAACAGCATTTGAGCTAACTCCATCCGACATGACTAGTCTGAAAAGATAGTCAAAGAATCCATATAAGTCAAATGGATAAGGCAGTACGTCTCAAATGGATGATACAGTACGCAATTTTGAGTTTTAAAGAAATCTTCGTCTAGATTACACACATTTGGTTTGGGTTTCTATTACCAACATATTTGAAATGCTTATATATAGGGTCACCCGCAGCCTTCCCACCACATTTTAAATATGCTGTTAATATAATCCAAACTATCACGTATATAAACCTTATGCATACACATACGGTTTGAGTTTCTATTCCTAACATACCTTCAATGTTTATATATAGGGTCACCCGCAGCCTTCCCACCACATTTTAAATATGCTGTTAATATAATCCAAACTATCACGTATATAAACCTTATGCATACACATACGGTTTGAGTTTCTATTCCTAACATACCTTCAATGTTTATATATAGGGTCACCCGCAGCCTTCCCACCACATTTTAAATATGCTGTTAATATAATCCAAACTATCACGTATATAAACCTTATGCATACACATACGGTTTGAGTTTCTATTCCTAACATACCTTCAATGTTTATATATAGGGTCACCCGCAGCCTTCCCACCACATTTTAAATATGCTGTTAATATAATCCAAACTATCACGTATATAAACCTTATGCATACACATACGGTTTGAGTTTCTATTCCTAACATACCTTCAATGTTTATATATAGGGTCACCCGCAGCCTTCCCACCACATTTTAAATATGCTGTTAATATAATCCAAACTATCACGTATATAAACCTTATGCATACACATACGGTTTGAGTTTCTATTCCTAACATACCTTCAATGTTTATATATAGGGTCACCCGCAGCCTTCCCACCACATTTTAAATATGCTGTTAATATAATCCAAACTATCACGTATATAAACCTTATGCATACACATACGGTTTGAGTTTCTATTCCTAACATACCTTCAATGTTTATATATAGGGTCACCCGCAGCCTTCCCACCACATTTTAAATATGCTGTTAATATAATCCAAACTATCACGTATATAAACCTTATGCATACACATACGGTTTGAGTTTCTATTCCTAACATACCTTCAATGTTTATATATAGGGTCACCCGCAGCCTTCCCACCACATTTTAAATATGCTGTTAATATAATCCAAACTATCACGTATATAAACCTTATGCATACACATACGGTTTGAGTTTCTATTCCTAACATACCTTCAATGTTTATATATAGGGTCACCCGCAGCCTTCCCACCACATTTTAAATATGCTGTTAATATAATCCAAACTATCACGTATATAAACCTTATGCATACACATACGGTTTGAGTTTCTATTCCTAACATACCTTCAATGTTTATATATAGGGTCACCCGCAGCCTTCCCACCACATTTTAAATATGCTGTTAATATAATCCAAACTATCACGTATATAAACCTTATGCATACACATACGGTTTGAGTTTCTATTCCTAACATACCTTCAATGTTTATATATAGGGTCACCCGCAGCCTTCCCACCACATTTTAAATATGCTGTTAATATAATCCAAACTATCACGTATATAAACCTTATGCATACACATACGGTTTGAGTTTCTATTCCTAACATACCTTCAATGTTTATATATAGGGTCACCCGCAGCCTTCCCACCACATTTTAAATATGCTGTTAATATAATCCAAACTATCACGTATATAAACCTTATGCATACACATACGGTTTGAGTTTCTATTCCTAACATACCTTCAATGTTTATATATAGGGTCACCCGCAGCCTTCCCACCACATTTTAAATATGCTGTTAATATAATCCAAACTATCACGTATATAAACCTTATGCATACACATACGGTTTGAGTTTCTATTCCTAACATACCTTCAATGTTTATATATAGGGTCACCCGCAGCCTTCCCACCACATTTTAAATATGCTGTTAATATAATCCAAACTATCACGTATATAAACCTTATGCATACACATACGGTTTGAGTTTCTATTCCTAACATACCTTCAATGTTTATATATAGGGTCACCCGCAGCCTTCCCACCACATTTTAAATATGCTGTTAATATAATCCAAACTATCACGTATATAAACCTTATGCATACACATACGGTTTGAGTTTCTATTCCTAACATACCTTCAATGTTTATATATAGGGTCACCCGCAGCCTTCCCACCACATTTTAAATATGCTGTTAATATAATCCAAACTATCACGTATATAAACCTTATGCATACACATACGGTTTGAGTTTCTATTCCTAACATACCTTCAATGTTTATATATAGGGTCACCCGCAGCCTTCCCACCACATTTTAAATATGCTGTTAATATAATCCAAACTATCACGTATATAAACCTTATGCATACACATACGGTTTGAGTTTCTATTCCTAACATACCTTCAATGTTTATATATAGGGTCACCCGCAGCCTTCCCACCACATTTTAAATATGCTGTTAATATAATCCAAACTATCACGTATATAAACCTTATGCATACACATACGGTTTGAGTTTCTATTCCTAACATACCTTCAATGTTTATATATAGGGTCACCCGCAGCCTTCCCACCACATTTTAAATATGCTGTTAATATAATCCAAACTATCACGTATATAAACCTTATGCATACACATACGGTTTGAGTTTCTATTCCTAACATACCTTCAATGTTTATATATAGGGTCACCCGCAGCCTTCCCACCACATTTTAAATATGCTGTTAATATAATCCAAACTATCACGTATATAAACCTTATGCATACACATACGGTTTGAGTTTCTATTCCTAACATACCTTCAATGTTTATATATAGGGTGTACCATCGGCGTACCCACCACGCTTACGGTATGTTGACAATAGTTTTGTCGCCATTGTGATAACACCATTACACGTAATTATAAGACATGACTGTACAGACCGAAGTCCGACAAAGATATTAAGACTGTACAGACCGAAGTCCGACAAAGATATTAAGACTGTACAGACCGAAGTCCGACAAAGATATTAAGACTGTACAGACCGAAGTCTGACAAAGATAATATATGACTGTACAGACCGAAGTCTGACAAAGATAATATATGACTGTACAGACCGAAGTCCGACAAAGATATTAAGACTGTACAGACCGAAGTCTGACAAAGATAATATATGACTGTACAGACCGAAGTCTGACAAAGATAATATATGACTGTACAGACCGAAGTCCGACAAAGATATTAAGACTGTACAGACCGAAGTCCGACAAAGATATTAAGACTGTACAGACCGAAGTCTGACAAAGATAATATATGACTGTACAGACCGAAGTCTGACAAAGATAATATATGACTGTACAGACCGAAGTCTGACAAAGATAATATATGACTGTACAGACCGAAGTCCGACAAAGATATTAAGACTGTACAGACCGAAGTCTGACAAAGATAATATATGACTGTACAGACCGAAGTCTGACAAAGATAATATATGACTGTACAGACCGAAGTCTGACAAAGATAATATATGACTGTACAGACCGAAGTCCGACAAAGATATTAAGACTGTACAGACCGAAGTCCGACAAAGATATTAAGACTGTACAGACCGAAGTCTGACAAAGATAATATATGACTGTACAGACCGAAGTCTGACAAAGATAATATATGACTGTACAGACCGAAGTCCGACAAAGATATTAAGACTGTACAGACCGAAGTCCGACAAAGATATTAAGACTGTACAGACCGAAGTCTGACAAAGATAATATATGACTGTACAGACCGAAGTCTGACAAAGATAATATATGACTGTACAGACCGAAGTCCGACAAAGATATTAAGACTGTACAGACCGAAGTCCGACAAAGATATTAAGACTGTACAGACCGAAGTCCGACAAAGATATTAAGACTGTACAGACCGAAGTCTGACAAAGATAATATATGACTGTACAGACCGAAGTCTGACAAAGATAATATATGACTGTACAGACCGAAGTCTGACAAAGATAATATATGACTGTACAGACCGAAGTCTGACAAAGATAATATATGACTGTACAGACCGAAGTCTGACAAAGATAATATATGACTGTACAGACCGAAGTCCGACAAAGATATTAAGACTGTACAGACCGAAGTCTGACAAAGATAATATATGACTGTACAGACCGAAGTCTGACAAAGATAATATATGACTGTACAGACCGAAGTCCGACAAAGATATTAAGACTGTACAGACCGAAGTCTGACAAAGATAATATATGACTGTACAGACCGAAGTCTGACAAAGATAATATATGACTGTACAGACCGAAGTCTGACAAAGATAATATATGACTGTACAGACCGAAGTCCGACAAAGATATTAAGACTGTACAGACCGAAGTCCGACAAAGATATTAAGACTGTACAGACCGAAGTCCGACAAAGATATTAAGACTGTACAGACCGAAGTCTGACAAAGATAATATATGACTGTACAGACCGAAGTCTGACAAAGATAATATATGACTGTACAGACCGAAGTCTGACAAAGATAATATATGACTGTACAGACCGAAGTCCGACAAAGATATTAAGACTGTACAGACCGAAGTCCGACAAAGATATTAAGACTGTACAGACCGAAGTCCGACAAAGATATTAAGACTGTACAGACCGAAGTCTGACAAAGATAATATATGACTGTACAGACCGAAGTCTGACAAAGATAATATATGACTGTACAGACCGAAGTCTGACAAAGATAATATATGACTGTACAGACCGAAGTCTGACAAAGATAATATATGACTGTACAGACCGAAGTCCGACAAAGATATTAAGACTGTACAGACCGAAGTCTGACAAAGATAATATATGACTGTACAGACCGAAGTCCGACAAAGATATTAAGACTGTACAGACCGAAGTCCGACAAAGATATTAAGACTGTACAGACCGAAGTCTGACAAAGATAATATATGACTGTACAGACCGAAGTCCGACAAAGATATTAAGACTGTACAGACCGAAGTCCGACAAAGATATTAAGACTGTACAGACCGAAGTCCGACAAAGATATTAAGACTGTACAGACCGAAGTCCGACAAAGATATTAAGACTGTACAGACCGAAGTCTGACAAAGATAATATATGACTGTACAGACCGAAGTCCGACAAAGATATTAAGACTGTACAGACCGAAGTCTGACAAAGATAATATATGACTGTACAGACCGAAGTCTGACAAAGATAATATATGACTGTACAGACCGAAGTCTGACAAAGATAATATATGACTGTACAGACCGAAGTCCGACAAAGATATTAAGACTGTACAGACCGAAGTCTGACAAAGATAATATATGACTGTACAGACCGAAGTCCGACAAAGATATTAAGACTGTACAGACCGAAGTCCGACAAAGATATTAAGACTGTACAGACCGAAGTCCGACAAAGATATTAAGACTGTACAGACCGAAGTCTGACAAAGATAATATATGACTGTACAGACCGAAGTCTGACAAAGATAATATATGACTGTACAGACCGAAGTCCGACAAAGATATTAAGACTGTACAGACCGAAGTCCGACAAAGATATTAAGACTGTACAGACCGAAGTCTGACAAAGATAATATATGACTGTACAGACCGAAGTCTGACAAAGATAATATATGACTGTACAGACCGAAGTCCGACAAAGATATTAAGACTGTACAGACCGAAGTCTGACAAAGATAATATATGACTGTACAGACCGAAGTCTGACAAAGATAATATATGACTGTACAGACCGAAGTCTGACAAAGATAATATATGACTGTACAGACCGAAGTCTATCCAAAACCTAGGATAAGAGTACCAATGGTGAGGATCAAATCTCACGACGACAAGTATCCTACGTACCACTACTTAGCTATCAATCCTAGAATGCCACGACCAAGTGTGATTTAATCTTTCATTTTATTTAACTTTTGTTGGCAATATCAATGAAATTGTCATTATAAGGTAGTCTAAAGTACCATTCGATATTTACCAAGTCCAAACGTTCAAGTTGTCAAAAACTAGAAATGTCAAATATTTCAGCAACATACCACTGCGCCGCAGTGGGAAAAGTTTCACCCCACTGCGCCGCAGTAAAAATTTTTCCGAGGGTTTACACTGCGCCGCAGTGGGTTTTACACTCTCCCACTGCGCCGCAGTGGGAAAAGAAATTTATGGCGCAGTGGGAGGTTGCACTCTCCACTGCGCCGCAGTGGGAGCAAAATGCCCCGTAGACCAGTAAGTTTCCACTGCGCCGCAGTGGGAAAAGATTTCCCCCACTGCGCCGCAGTGGGAAGTTTCCCACTGCGCCGCAGTGGGAAAAGCCCCCACTGCGCCGCAGTGGGAAGTTTCACCCACTGCGCCGCAGTGGGAAAAGTTCCCCACTGCGCCGCAGTGGAAAAGTTTCCCCACTGCGCCGCAGTGGGAAAAGTTTCCCCCACTGCGCCGCAGTGGGAAAAGTTCCCCCACTGCGCCGCAGTGGGAAAGTTCACCCCACTGCGCCGCAGTGGGAAAGTTCACCCCACTGCGCCGCAGTGGGAAAGTTTCCCCACTGCGCCGCAGTGGGAAAAGTTCCCCCACTGCGCCGCAGTGGGAAAAGTTCACCCCACTGCGCCGCAGTGGGAAATTCACCCCACTGCGCCGCAGTGGGAAAGCCCCACTGCGCCGCAGTGGGAATTCCCACTGCGCCGCAGTGGGAAAAGTCCCCCACTGCGCCGCAGTGGGAGTTGAGGCCACCCACTGCGCCGCAGTGGGAAACCCCCACTGCGCCGCAGTGGAAGTTTCCCCACTGCGCCGCAGTGAAAAGTTTCCCAGCCCATGTGGCTCAATTTTGTATATTATTACCCTTTATTCGGTAAAATGCTTACGATTAAATACCATTTGACTGAAAGGCCAAAATTTAAAGTAAAGTTATTTTCCCTCGTCTCATTTTAGTTAAGACAAGCCAATAAAGTTTCGTCAAAGTGAACTTTATAATATTAAGTCTAGACAGTCTAATTATTTTGTTCAAGACATAACCTTTAAATATTTATTTAAAGTTATTTTAAAGACTCGGCATTCGTCTAGATAGCTAATAGTCTACGTCATCAAGATACGTCTAATTTGACTAAGTCAAAAGTCCAAAAGTCTAATAAGTTCCACGTCAAATGACAGTCTAAATTCGACGAGATTATGATAATGACTAATCTTAAACAAGATTAAGACTAACTCGTTGTTAATTAATTACGAGTTGTCACACCCCCAACACCATCTCTGCCGCCACCCTCACTTCGCGCCACCACTTGAAGGTAACCACCGTGCCGCCACCCCCACCGTACCGCCGTCGCACCACCTGAAGAGAAAAGTGTGTTCACCACAAATATCTGCAATCTTGAATTGAATTTGGATTTTCTAAACATGTGGATTTGTTTATGCAATTATTATCTCTTTTTCTTTATGTGTTTTAAAAAATTTAATTTGGGATTTTTGAAATTAGGGGTTTTTAATCATTATAGAGGTTAATTCATAAATTGGTGTTGTTATGTGAGAAATCGAAGAAGCAGACTATTTGATATAGATATAGATAGATATATTTGATATAGATTGTTTGTGTGTGTGTTTATAAAAGGGTTTTTGTTTTTTTTATAAATATATTATTCCAGGTAAGATGAAAAGTAAGTAGTCAACGACAACATTCAAAGGTGGTAACCGTCTACCTTTATACCCGGTCAGTTTTGAATGCTATAGAACTTTTTAGCAGGTTCCCGCCATACAATAAAAAAAACGTTAGTTTATGCACACTATAACTTTTTGGGCATAGTTTGTTGCATTATGGCGCACTAAACCCTAAAAAAAAAACCCTCCTTTTTCTCATAACTCGTTTCCCTCTTTTTCTCTTTTCTTTCCCTCCTAATTTCTCCCTCCTAATTTCCCTCTTTTCTTTCCCTCCTAATTTCCCAAGATCAGATGATTCCCCACTGTGTGTGTGGCAAGCCATCGATTGTTCGAACATCATGGACAACAAGGAACCCAGGTCGTCGTTTCTATTGTTGTTCGCGAAGTGTAAGTATTAATAAACCCTAATTTTTAAGATTTTGGTTTTTTTTCATTTTTTTTTTTTTTTTTTTTTTTTTTTTTTTTTTTTTTTTTTTTTTTTTTTTTTTTTTTTTTTTTTTTTTTTTTTTTTTTTTTTTTTTTTTTTTTTTTTTTTTTTTTTTTTTTTTTTTTTTTTTTTTTTTTTTTTTTTTTTTTTTTTTTTTTTTTTTTTTTTTTTTTTTTTTTTTTTTTTTTTTTTTTTTTTTTTTTTTTTTTTTTTTTTTTTTTTTTTTTTTTTTTTTTTTTTTTTTTTTTTTTTTTTTTTTTTTTTTTTTTTTTTTTTTTTTTTTTTTTTTTTTTTTTTTTTTTTTTTTTTTTTTTTTTTTTTTTTTTTTTTTTTTTTTTTTTTTTTTTTTTTTTTTTTTTTTTTTTTTTTTTTTTTTTTTTTTTTTTTTTTTTTTTTTTTTTTTTTTTTTTTTTTTTTTTTTTTTTTTTTTTTTTTTTTTTTTTTTTTTTTTTTTTTTTTTTTTTTTTTTTTTTTTTTTTTTTTTTTTTTTTTTTTTTTTTTTTTTTTTTTTTTTTTTTTTTTTTTTTTTTTTTTTTTTTTTTTTTTTTTTTTTTTTTTTTTTTTTTTTTTTTTTTTTTTTTTTTTTTTTTTTTTTTTTTTTTTTTTTTTTTTTTTTTTTTTTTTTTTTTTTTTTTTTTTTTTTTTTTTTTTTTTTTTTTTTTTTTTTTTTTTTTTTTTTTTTTTTTTTTTTTTTTTTTTTTTTTTTTTTTTTTTTTTTTTTTTTTTTTTTTTTTTTTTTTTTTTTTTTTTTTTTTTTTTTTTTTTTTTTTTTTTTTTTTTTTTTTTTTTTTTTTTTTTTTTTTTTTTTTTTTTTTTTTTTTTTTTTTTTTTTTTTTTTTTTTTTTTTTTTTTTTTTTTTTTTTTTTTTTTTTTTTTTTTTTTTTTTTTTTTTTTTTTTTTTTTTTTTTTTTTTTTTTTTTTTTTTTTTTTTTTTTTTTTTTTTTTTTTTTTTTTTTTTTTTTTTTTTTTTTTTTTTTTTTTTTTTTTTTTTTTTTTTTTTTTTTTTTTTTTTTTTTTTTTTTTTTTTTTTTTTTTTTTTTTTTTTTTTTTTTTTTTTTTTTTTTTTTTTTTTTTTTTTTTTTTTTTTTTTTTTTTTTTTTTTTTTTTTTTTTTTTTTTTTTTTTTTTTTTTTTTTTTTTTTTTTTTTTTTTTTTTTTTTTTTTTTTTTTTTTTTTTTTTTTTTTTTTTTTTTTTTTTTTTTTTTTTTTTTTTTTTTTTTTTTTTTTTTTTTTTTTTTTTTTTTTTTTTTTTTTTTTTTTTTTTTTTTTTTTTTTTTTTTTTTTTTTTTTTTTTTTTTTTTTTTTTTTTTTTTTTTTTTTTTTTTTTTTTTTTTTTTTTTTTTTTTTTTTTTTTTTTTTTTTTTTTTTTTTTTTTTTTTTTTTTTTTTTTTTTTTTTTTTTTTTTTTTTTTTTTTTTTTTTTTTTTTTTTTTTTTTTTTTTTTTTTTTTTTTTTTTTTTTTTTTTTTTTTTTTTTTTTTTTTTTTTTTTTTTTTTTTTTTTTTTTTTTTTTTTTTTTTTTTTTTTTTTTTTTTTTTTTTTTTTTTTTTTTTTTTTTTTTTTTTTTTTTTTTTTTTTTTTTTTTTTTTTTTTTTTTTTTTTTTTTTTTTTTTTTTTTTTTTTTTTTTTTTTTTTTTTTTTTTTTTTTTTTTTTTTTTTTTTTTTTTTTTTTTTTTTTTTTTTTTATTTGACTTGCACCAGCAACTTGTTTTGGAGTAGATTGACTTGCACGACCAGTTTGAGTGGATTGACTTGCACCAGCAGCAGCAGATTTTTTTGTCATCTTCACACCTTGACTTGATTGACTTGCACCAGCAGCAACAGTTCTCTTCACACCTTTCCTGGCTTGACTTGGGCCAGCTTGACTTTGACTCTGACTTGCACTTTGACCCTTACACTGCCTTGCATTGTGGCCTTTGTTCTTACACTTTGAACAAGTAACAGTTTTTCCAGCCCTTGTAAGTTTTCCATTCTTTACCATCTTTGATTCTTCAATTTCCATAGCACTCTTCCTTCTAAGTTTCTTAGGCCTGCCAATTTGAGTCTTATGCAAAGGAGGGAGAAGTTTAGTTGGGCACTCACTCTTTGGCCATGAAGAAGATCCAGAAACAAGTTTCAATTTAAAGTCATAAACTTCTTTCCAGGTATCCAACCTATAACAGGGATCAACCCAATCCTCTAATAACCCCACTTTAATAGACAAATCACCAGCATTCCATAGACCACACACTGCATGTTTGCAAGGCATCCCAGTCAAATCCCATCTCCTACAGCTACATGTTCTATTGGTTATATCAACTACACACTGGTCCCTATATGAATCCCTAACTTGAAATTTATCTTTGCCATTCCAAATAGCAGTACACTTATTTGCAGCAGACTTAATGGCCTCAAATAAAGTTGTAGCTGTAGGGGTTAAAGGACCTTTCTGAGTGTCAATCACCTTTTGCACAATTACAATCCTTTTCATGAGATATTCCCTAATATACTCTAGACATGTGATAATTGGTTTTTCCCTGCCTTCTACCAACTGACTATTGAAACTCTCACAAATGTTATTCAACAATACATCACAATGTGCCCTTCCTGTGTTAGTGATAACAAATAAAGTCACTTTATGTTGTAATTTAACAATAATAGTCAATTAAAGTTCTAATTTAACAATAAAAGTCAATTGAAGTTCTAAATTAACAATAAAAGTCAAATTGTGGCACAAGATACCTGTAAAATGTGCCCTGCTCCAGTGTTTGGGTGGTATTGCCTTCAAGTACTTGTAAGCCCCTTCCGTAACAGTCTTTAGCTCTTCCATAGCAGCATCAAATTCCAGTTCAGTGGTCCTTGTGGCACACTTCCATAACAACTCCCTTATGACTTCTCCTTTGAAGGTCTTACTCATGTTTTCATAGATATGCCTGAGGTAAAATCTATGTTCAGCACTTGGAAAAACTCTAGCAATGGCTGGTACCAAACCTTTTTGCCTATCTGAAATGAAGGTAAAATTACTGTTTGGGGCTAGATCTAAGTCTTCTCCCAAACAAATCAAGAACCAACTCCAATTATCAAATGTTTCTGCTTCAAGTATAGCATAAGCTAATGGATAGATCCCATTGTTAGGATCTACTCCCACTGCTGTCAGCACTGCCCTGGATATGGCCCTTTCATAAAGGCTCCATCAAAACCTAGCAAGTCTCTTCTGCAAGCTTTAAAACCCTCTTTTAATGGACCCAAGCATATGTAAATCCTTCTAAAAATCCTTGTGTCTGAATTTGGATTTGCTTCTACATGACAGTCAATCCTGACAGTTGTGTTTGGATTTCTTTTCTGCAGCTCCAAACAATAATCTCTCAGTCTTGCATACTGTTGGTTGTAGTCTCCTTCAAGCATCTTCTTTTCCTTGCTCTTTGCCCTAGTAGCGGTCATCCTCTTTATTCCCAGTTCATACCTTTTAATACAATTAGTATATACACTTAATTTAATCAAATTAAATTAGTATATCAATTAATTAATGTAAACAGTTAAGAAATTAAACTCAAACAGTTGAGAAATTACCTTTTTGCTATAATATCCTGAATGGCAGCTCCTTTTAGTTTTGGATCTGCATCAACTGTATCAATAATCTGTTTGGAGATGAATGTTGAGCTGCACTGCCTCAACTGTCTGACTTGTAAGCATTTATGTTCTTCTTTTAATGTTTTCACCATCCACCTTTCTTCATCTTTTCCCTTAGAAACATGTAAAGTCCATGGGCAAGTGGGCTTATCTCTAGGTTTGACCTTTTTAACAAATTCCACACCCCTTTCACATTCCCCAATAACCCCCTTTCCTTTTGATTCTTTACTCTTTACACCCTCTTCATTGCCATGCATACCACTTAAACCCTCTGCATTGTTCTGTTTTTTCTTCTCTGGTGAAGCCAGTTTCTCCTTCTCCATGGTTACTCTTCCTTTTGTGTATCTTGGCTTTGGTGTAGGAACAATGCCAAAACATCTTGCCCTAACCCTTTCCTTATCATCTTTCACTAATCTTATGTCCCTCCTAGTTTCAATGGCAAGAGTTTTTACCATTTCTTTCACTGGTTGTTTTGTCCCAAACACTTGTGTCACATAGAACATGCTTTTTACAACTTGGTTTGAACTTTGGTGCTGCCATTGACTGCTTCTCCTCACATGTTTTAACCCTTTTCTCCTCTTTCCTTCAAAGTTGTCTTCTTCATGACCACTATCAAATTCATCAAAATCTAAACCCAAAACATGATCCTGTTCATTCAACTCACCTACATGTGGTGTGAAATCCTGCCCTTTTACTCCTTCTGGCTCAAAATTGAACTGAAAGTTTTTCATGTTAACCTCATAATCACCAGTTGGTTCCTTCTCAAGTTGTATACTTTCATCATCATCCCCATTAACCCCATAATGACCAGTTGGTTCCTTTTCAAGTTGTATACTTTCATCATCATCCCCATTATCCTTCTCTTTATCAGGATTGAAGTCTAAATCCTCACTATCATCTCCCTCAATTCTGTTATCACTATCTTCTTCTCCATTGTCTTCTTCCCCATCTTCTTCCCCACTGTCTTCCCCATCCTCTTCCCCACTGTCTTCCCCATCATCTTTGATACGTCCCACGGTGTATCAATATACCAAAGTATATTGTACACAGAACAGTTGTAGAGGGGGGTGAATACAACTTCTTCGATCTTTACAAACTTTTAAATAAAACGTTTTAAGGATTCAGTTTATATATTAAGTAAGTAAAGAACAAGAATCATTAAAACAGTAAAGCAGTAAAGTAAATGAAACATTCTTGAACACAGATTATAGTTTTCAATGTAATCCTTTATTAAGAGATAATCTATACAAAGAATTACAGGGTTGTTGCGGAAACAAGATAGCCTATAGATATCTAAACAACCCTTTGAAATGACAAACTACAATCAATAAGTTTCTACTCAAGAGAATCAGCCCAAGCTGATCTCAAACAGACTAAGCTGTGTGTAAGAGGAAAGAAAACTTGTGTGAAGAATGATTCTCAGGAATGCCACACATATGCAATCAAGGATTGAGGCTTTTATAGGCGAAAGCCCTTCTTCACTTGGTATCCAATAAAGCCACGTATTCTTCTTCTACTGGATGATAAAGGAATATTTGATCGTGCCTTCTCATAGTACTTGTGGTCCCCAAAGTACTGCCATTCATTCTTTATCATCCAATAAGAGTATGGACACGCATATGTAATCCAACCACCAACCTGGATCCTAGGATTCTTCTTAGTCACGTCATTTGTCCTTATCTTCAATCCAGGTTGTTATCTTCACTTGATTGTTAGACACAGATTGGGCCGTTTGTCAAAGCACCAATCTGCCTAAGTATCTCCAAGCTGACTGCTAATCCCAAGTTGACTTCCACTACCAGCTTGGTCTTCTATCTTCAATCCTCCTCTTCGACTTGGATTGAATGCTAATACAATGTTGATGCAGCTTGAACAATACTTGCTTCCATAAGATTATAATTACAAAACATGAAGCATGATCTGGGTCAGAAACAGATCGTAAGCTGTGTCAGCTTAGTCTGACCCAGATCAGATTACAAGAACCAAAAGATTTCTAAGTGTTTATTTATCAGATTTGTCATCACCAAATTTACAATGAACATTGGGACTCAACAATCTCCCCCTATTTGATGATGACAAAACCCAACACACTTCTAACTATCAGCTTACAAAGAATCAAAGTAAAATATGACTAACAGCTTGTGACCCTTTGAATCTTTTGGGTTCTTTTTGATCTGATATGAAGTTTTAACAAGAAAACAGAATTTGTACAAATACTTTGCATATATTGAGAAATGAAAAATATTACAATCATAACAACCTATTCCCCAATCATTTCTACTTCTTCTTGTTTTACTTCAAATGATGGGGCAACAGTCACATTTAATTTCCTATCTAGACCCTCATTAATAAGGAACTGCTCATACCCATTACCTTGTTCACTATGTGAGGTCCCAAATACGATGGTTAACCCAGAAGTGTATAATTTAACAAGTCTAATAATCACTAGAATGGACTAGTATTACTTAAATATAAATGCAAGTATATAAATAAAGTAATACATGACTTAAAGCAATAAACAAGTAAAGTGGAACATAATGTATTTTTCAAGGTGTATTTTATTTATGATGTTAAATAAAATACAAGGTTGTGCGGAATCAAGATAATACAAATAAGTATGTATCCTAACAACCTATGAATTACAAATGATCTATATTTGTCAAATAACTCTTTTGGATTGAGATACTTAAAGTTGTGAAGTATCCTGTTTAAGATCGAGAGTATTTAGACAAATTCACTCTAATGCTAAATGTATGCTTTAAAGTAATTTTCTCAAAGAAATGACTTTGTATTTATAGGCAACAAAATTCACCAGTGAATTTTGTGCCGTACAAATATGGTTGCATGCATTTAATGAACCGACAAGAACATTAAATGCATTGGTTACGGTACAAGGATAAAGTCACATCAATATGACTTTATTCTTTTAACCAACCACCTTTACACACGTATAAACTTTGGTAAAGAATAAGTGGAGTGTTCTTTGGAAAGTGTGTAAAGGCAAAAGTCAATTCCTCGATATCAGTGTTCAGACTTGTAAGGTCTAGAACACTGACAATCCTCCATTGTACAGATCTGGTAAGACTTCCAGTGGACTCCGCCATTTGTCAGTCTTCTTTCTTCAGACTTCAGTCTTTGACTTCAGTGAGAATGTCTTCAGTAGAATAGATCTGGACTGGGGTGAAGTCCAGTGAGCTAATCTGGAGAATACTCCAGATTTCCTATACAAGTATTTGCTCACTGGTCTTCCATTATTTCTGGACAAATCTTTAGAGGGACTCCAGATTCCAAGTCTGGAGTAGGTCCAGTAGAACACGTTTCTGGACAGATCTTCAGTAAGGCTCCAGTAGTCGAGTCTGGAGCGAGTCCAGTAAATCTAGACCTAACAAATTCCCCCTATTTGTTTAGAAATAATGCAAGTGTTTTCAAGCTTAAATCTATACAACTTTGTATGCTTGAAAAACACAAGTTTTGATTTAGTCTAAAAAATCTAAGTTACTGGAAAACACTTTATAGATCATCAGTGTTCCAGTTTCATCTTTTAATACTAACTTAGACTAAATCTGATCATTTACTTTTATGAATTAAAAATTGCAACTAATATTACATACATCAACTGATAACTAGTTACAATTTTTATCAAACGATAAATTACAATAAGTAAATGATAAGAGTCAGGCCCTTCTCTTCGATGTCTGTCCTGGAGCATCTTCAGAAGCCTTTCTATTTGGTGATGGAGAAGATGGTACTGATTCTGGCGATTTCATGCCTATTGCAACTTCCATCTGTTGCTTTCTTCTCCATACCTTCTCAACCCTCTTCAGAAATGCTTTAACATCAGTCGACAAATCTGTCTTCCCACTGAACGTTAAGGCAATCTCCTTCAGTTCAGTCCATCCAAACGCCTTGACTGAAGTACTCTTTCTTTCATCAGTAAAGTTACCTTCCCTGGTCAACTTTATTTCAAACTTTGACATACCTTCATGATTATCAGCAAGCTTAATCTCTGCACCAGTGATCCTTCTAGCATCAACCCTGAAATTCAACATTTCATTATACTTGTCTTTCCATTTGGCTGTCTGGATCATTGCTTCAGTTTCCTTTGACACTCTCTGTTGTTCTACAGCAGACTGGAGTTGTTGATGATTGATTTTCAGAGAAGTGTCCAGGGGAATGAATGTGCTCACATCTGCATCTTTAATTACTTTGAGCTGTTTGGCAGTAAGCTTAGGTAAGCCAGTCAATTTCTTTCTGTACTCTAACTCCAGAGCACCAGCATTTTTCCTTATCTTCTTCTGGAGGTTCACCAGTTCCTTCTTCCTCTGCCTGATAAGTTCTGGTACACTAACGCTATAAATAATTGAATCATAAATTTGTTCTTCTTCAGCGTAAAAGGAGCGTACATGAACATCATTCAATGCATTCAGATATTGATGAACTCTGGGGTCTTCCTTCATCTTTTTGTACACATCAATGTTTATGCCCAACCTGCCAGCATTATAAGAATCCAGAGTCCCCATAGTTTCCATCTCCCTATGATGGGCCAGCAGTTCATCTCTTTGATTTCTCTTGAAGATTTCAATCATTATGCATTGTTGTTCCAGCTTCTTAGAGGTTTCATCATGAGCAGTGGGAAACTCTGATGATTCTTCAACAGTTTGTTCTTCTTCACCAGATACCATTTGTTCTTTTCCTTTAACAGACTTCAGAGTAGTTGGTATATCTGGGAAAGACTCAAACTGGGGCTCACTGGCTTCAATACCAGCAGCTTCTTCAGTCAGCATAGTGGCTTCAGTGCCAAATGCTCTCTGTGCTAATCGTGCACTGGCATCAGTACCAGTCACTTGTTTTTGTTGCACAATGCTTTCAGTAGCAAAGGCCCTTTCAACAGCACTGGCAACAACTTCCTTCTTCTTTCTAATCAACCCTTCTTGGACACCAGACGACTTTTTCCCCTTGGAATGATCACCAGTTCTGGACTTGAGATCATTCCATAATTATTCTAGCATGTGTCTGTCCAGTGCACCAAAAGTTCTTCCAGTTACTGGAGTTGTATCATTCACATTCTTTCTGAGTGCCTGCACTTCCTTTTTAACATTTTCAACTTCTTGAGGCAAGTGCTTTGGCAATTTCTTTTTCTATCAACTTCTCCACTTGGGGTAACAGCCCATCTTGAATAGTTCGAAGAACAGACTCAGAAATTTCTTCAGATATTTCTTTCAACATGCTAAGTCTGAACTTCTTTGTACATCACTAATCGTGCTAACAACAGCATCCTGATCAAGTGTGGGCCTGCTTTCCAATGAACTAACCTTAGTAACCAACTTCTGAACCTCATCCTTCAGACCTGTCAGTGGTTGAACAAGTTCACCTTTCACTGCAGTCTGAACAACATTCACCAGCCCTGTCTCCAATCCCTGGACTGCCACTTTGATGTTTTCAGTGTTGTTATTAGTGGCCAGTACCAGCTCATCCAGCTTCTCAAAACAAGCTTTTCATTTCCAGCAAATATATTCATTTCAGATGCTAGATTGTTCGATAATAAAGATTTAAAATCGGAAACAACCTGGGATGATGACTGGAGTGATCTCTCCAGGTTCGCCACCTTACTTAAAAGGCCTTGGACCTCGGCTGAAGACGAAGTGGAGAGACCACTGGGAGGTTCAAGATTGGAAGTCAATCTGGTCATGAGAGGTACTTGTGCCCAGACCTCTTCAGTTACAACTTCAGATGTTACAACTGTTGAGTCCAGCGCACGAGGTTCAGATAAGTTAACTAGAGTTTCAAGTGGAGGTGGTTGAGATTGTGAAATTTGAATGGTTGGAGGAGTGAAGTATTGAGTATTTTCTGGAATTGAAGGTGGTGGTGGTGGTGGCATGTTTGATTCTGGCGGGGGTGGTGGCATTTCTGATTCTGGTGGCGATATATTTGTTTCTAGTGGAGGTGGTGGCATTTCTGGTAGACTTTTAACTTGTACAACATCCTCACCCAGAAAGTTCATATTGACATCAAAATTCTGATCTTCTGACATGGGAGAATCAGCCTCATCCCAAAACATTTCACCAACATTTGTATCACCAGCCTGAGCACCAACCAGTTCACCAGCCTGTTCACTTGCTTCAACATTCAAATCGATTCGAGCCTCTTGCTCACCAGATACTTGTTCATCAGCCTGAACAATTTGTTTTACCTGCTCAATAATCTGGGCCACATTTTCTTCTTGTACAACATCCTGTACAATATCCTCTGTCTGCTCAACAACTTGTACATTTTGTTCAGTTTCAACATTCTCCTCTTCAAAAATAGGAGACCCATCAATGTTCATTACATCACCAGGATGTCTTTCTGGATTCACTTGAACTCCAGCTCTCATCAGACGCCTATTTGATCTAGGTCGTCTGGAAGGCTCAACATTTGGTTGTTGACCTTCAGGAGCCACTTGTCTGATGGGTTGTACAGCTTCTATAATCTGAACATCTTGGTCACCAGAGGGTCCTTCACCAACTTGACCTCTACCTGGAGCCACTTCTACTTCTTCCCTTTGAAAAGAGAGCATGGACTGAGGAATATCTACCTCATTCAGTGGAGATCTTAGGTTGGTCAGATCCCTCATATACTCATTCACAGAAAAGTGAGTAGTTTCAAAATCGTACTGGTCTCCAAGAGCTCTTTTAAACATCAGTGAAAGAAAGCGTATATATGGAACAAAAGCTTTTCTACCTTTCACCTTAAGACGCTCTACCAGATCATCAAATAGGATCTGAGCGAAATCCACTCTGAGTCCAAACCAGAGGCAGTAGGCAATCTGGAGATGAGTTTGATTTATCTGGTCCAACCCTCCAGAACTGCCTCCCAAACATTCAACGATATGTGTGAAGAAGAATCTCCATGAGTCTGTCAGTTTGCTCATGTAGACTGTTCCCTTCCTGGATAGCTGGCCATGCTCATCCACAATATCTGTGTGCCCCATCAGTCTGCACACTTCCCTTGTATTGATACCAGAGGGAAGTTCAATAGGCAACTCATTTTGTTCAAAATAATTCAACTGTAGAACAGACCTGAGTAACTAACAGTGAAACCCAAGGATCTGGTACCTTGCTTTGAGAGTATAAGGTATTG
>CM067175.1:2446965-2481965 GCA_034093135.1 Erigeron breviscapus
AAAGGGTAAAGATTGGAACTTTCGGTAAAATGGGAAAAACACAATTTAGCACAAAATGGAACAAAATCAAGCCATGGATCTAACACAAGTTGTGATTTTGCTCTGATACAAATGTAAACAATGCTAAATCGTGAATTGATTTAAGTGTGTGAGAGAGAGAGTTAGAGAGAGAAAGGGAGAAAGGGAATTGTATTTCAAAAGGTTAATTACAAATGAGAGGTGAGGGGGTTTATATAGGCTTGACATTTGCATTAAACCCCCTCCCTAATTACAAGATAGTCCTTGGTTAATTACACTAACAACCTTCCATATAAACAAGATTAACCACAAGGACAATTCTATTTACATTGTTACAAACAAGCACTAATCTATATTTAAAGCTAACAGATTGCCCTGATTAGATTCAATCAATTGGGATTGAACGAATTAGTTTTAGATGGAGGCTACGTAAAAATGAAGATCAGATGAAGTTAATATGCATCGAGGTTATTTGCCTACTTGTCTATTGATCTTATTTCCTTGAACTTAAATCCATTGATCATAAATTTATTTCCTTCGAACCAGTTCCATCGATCTGTTCCACTGAACTTACTTTTCGTTGAAGTTAATTTCTTTGAACTTAATTCATTGAACTTGTTTCATTGAAGTTAGTTCCATTGAGCTTATTTCCAACGAATCCTATAAACTCATTCTTTCGAACTTAAAGTTTCATTGACCTTAATCCATTCGACCTTAATTTCCTGTGAACTTAAATTCCTTCGTACCTAATTCCTTCGACCTTATTTCCTTTGACCTTAATTCCCTTGAACTTATTTCCAATGAACTTAAAACCTGCGAACTTATATCCTTTGACCTTAATTCCATTGAACTTAAATCTATTGACCTTAATCTCTTTGAACTTAAATTATCTTTAACTTAAAATCCCTTTGACCTTAAAATCCCTTTGAACTTCCAACCCATCCTACGACCTTATTAGCTAGAAATTGATTGAAGTTCACGCATAGAGGTTCTGGTGTGTTTCAGTATGAGAAAAATAAACTTTCAGATATGATGAAGCACACATGATAGTTTTTGGCGAAGAGTTATTACTGAAGTTAGCTCTAGGCCTTTTTTGAAGAACCTCAAGAATGGGAGATAATTAAAACCTAAGATGGGCTGATTTTTAGAGTTTTTGCAGAGAAAAGGGGGGGGGATAAAACTTTCAGGTTTCTAAGCAAAACTCTATGTTACTCGAGAGAAAAACCAAGATCTAATTATAGATGATGGTGTGCTTTATGTATATAGATCATCCGAGTAAAGAACGAAGATCATAGTGTTTTCTATTTTGATTGAGATTATACAACAGATGATCTTCAATATCTAGCAGATGTGGAAACTTTGTCGAAATATTGGAGCAATGAAGCTTGTTACTTGTAGTTGAGTATTTGAAGATTGAACCTATTTATATTCCAAAAATATAGAGATGATAATCAGGCGATTTTTGATGTCGGTTGCGAGATTAAGATCTTTATGTTGTTTGGCGGTGTATATAACTGAAGGGGAGATCTGATAGGAAAGACTTCGGGTGGTTGGTGGAATTGTGAAAGTACAAGACAAAGTCAGATGCTGCTAGTTGAGACAGGATTTATGATACTACATTTTGTGATTCAGGTTGCAAAGTTTCTTATCTTTGTGGGAGCTGATTGATGTGATACTGATTGTTGGAAATTCAACTTCTCTATTATATGCCGGTTAAGCAAGACGTGATTAATTTCTCGGGCAATAGATCCAAGGGTGGAAGATTGCAATGCTTAATTTCGGAGGTGGCTACTGTTGAGGGGGAGAACTACGATGAGAGGTGTTGAGTTAGTTGGTTGCCATAGAGGTAAAGGGATTTTGTAGGTTGAAGATAAAGATGCAGTGCCAGAAGATTGAGTTTCAACAAGAAGACCCGATATCATAAGTTACGGGAAAGTCTATTAAATTAGCCTTTCTATAACTATTGATTATCGATTTTTGATAGAATTGATTGCACCGGAAAAGGGGGAGTCTGTTAGTGCAGTTTCTGTGCACTTATTATTGTCCGCTGCAATACAATTCTAAGGCTGACATTTTAGAGGCTTTGAAGTTAATTCATTGAAGTTAATCCTTTGATGTTAATTCGTTGATGTTATTAACATCAAAGCAATTATGGCAGCCGCGAGTTTAAGAAGTCCAGCCCATGTATGTTCAGCCTATATATAGTTGTCTTAGGTTATTGTTTACAGTAAATGATTTTTAGTCTAGACAGAGAGTCATTCACGGATCCGGGGTAGAGATCTATGCCCCGCCTCCACCATGTAATTCATTATCAAGAGTCGTCTCGATTGATTGTAATCCGGAATCATTGAGATGTATTTTAAACGGATTCATTCTTGTAATCATTCGATTAATGATAAAGGAATTCTTTTATATCTCCTGTTCTTTATCATATATTTGTATGTATATGTGTGATTATATTTATAGCCTCAAGAACGGATCTAGATGGATTCCGCACATCTAGATTCGTATAGATCTCGATATGCATCGGTCAAACGGACTATATAACCTTCATCAATGCTTACATTCACAGAGTTCTCAATTGTTTTAGATCTTTTGTTGTAAACTCTGTAGGCCTTCATCATTGTTGCATATCCAAGTAGGATACCTTCATCTGCTTTCTCATCAAACTTTCCAAGATGGTCTTTCTGATTCAGAATGTAACAAGGACTTCCAAACATTCTTAGGAAACCAATTTCAGGTTTTCTCCCCCTAAGAAGTTCATATGCAGTCTTCTGGTGTCTTTTCACAATAAGGGATCTGTTCTGGGTAAAGCAAGCTGTGTGAACTGCTTCAGCCCAGAAATGAGACTTGACATTGTTTTGAGTCATCATGGATCTGGCAGCTTCAATAAGAGTTCTGTTTCTTCTTTCTGCAACACCATTTTGTTGAGAAGTTCTGGCAGCTGAGTAGACTTGTGAAATTCCCTTTTCACTGCAAAATGAATTAAGAGTGATATTCTTAAATTCAGTACCATTATCACTTCTTAATTGCCTTACAGGCCTTTTGTAGAGAATTTCAGCTTGCTTGATGAAATGAATAATGCTGTCAGCAGCTTCACTCTTGTGCTTGAGAAAGAAAACCCAGGTGTATCTTGAATATTCATCAACAATAACCAAAGAGTATCTCATTCCAGTGAATGAAGGAGTACTAATTGGCCCAAAAAAGATCCATATGAAGCAGATCCAAACAATTATCAATGGTTGAGCATGTTTTGGACTTAAAAGTAGCTTTGTGTTGTTTGCCTTCTCACAAGCACCACACAGCTTGTCCTTCTCATAATTCATCACTGGAAGACCAGACACCAACTCTTTCTTACACAGCTTGTTGATGTCTTTGAAATTCATATGAGACAGCCTTTTATGCCACAACCAGTTCAGCTCATCTTGAGTCTTTGACATGAAACACACTTCTCTTGTCACAGTTGGTTTCCTCATGTCAAAAGAATACAAAGACTCATCCCTTTTTGCTACAAGAACAATATTACCTTCTAAATCAAGAACAATACCCTTATCAGACCTGAATCTCACTTCATAGCCAGCATCACACAACTGACTCACACTTATCAAATTGTGCTTCAAACCATTCACATATGAGACCCTTCTGAAAGTAAGGGGACCATTTGAAAGTATACCAAATCCTTCAGTCTTTCCTTGAGAGTCATCTCCAAAAGTAACATTAGGACCAGCGCGAATCCTAAAGCTACATAGCAGGGACTTACATCCGGTCATATGCTTGGAACATCCACTGTCCAAGTGCCAGGTATTATCGTCATGACTGCCCTGCATTTATGATAAGAGATTAGTTCTTTTGGAACCCATCCAAAGATGGGTTCACCAGAGCTGACCATCTGGTCTGACTCAGACTGAGAAACTGAACTTAACTCTTATCACATTTGGACACCCATTGTTGCTTGATCTGTCCTTTACCTGATTTGAAATTCTTTTTAGCAACATTTAGAGTTTCCTTTTGCAAAACCTTTGCCTATTCCAGATTTCTTACATTCAGCTCTTAACTTCCTTTGATCAACAACATTAGGATCAGACACATTTTTCAGAAAGTTAACATCATTTGAAACCTTACCATTTCTAGACTCAACATATTTTGAAATCATTTTGTCAGAGTCAGATTTGGTATCTTTTGAAATAGACACAGATTCAGTTTGTGACAATTTTCCTTGAGAACCAGACTTCTCATTCTTTGAAATCTTTATCTTTTCTTTTGGAACACTATGATCTCTAACCTTTCTTTTGTTTTTCTTTGAGTTACCATTGTTTGTTTTAGACTTAGAATCTGACACAGACTGGGAAATGGTCAGCTTAGAGTCAAGACTTTCTTCAGGTTTTAACTCAACAACCTTATCAGCTTCAGACACAGCTTCAGCAATGGTCTGACCAATAGTTTCAGGATCATTAAACCCAATACCAGATTTCTGAACCAACTTAATTGGTTTAGACTTTTTCCCTTTGGTTTGGACTTTGGGTGGTGAAGGAGGCTGATAACAAGGCTCCATAGCACATACTTCACTTATGGCTATGGCTCTATCATAATCACCATCAAAAATAGCTTGGATCTGATGAGGTATTTGCACATTTACACACTTAGCAGTCCTTTTAGAACAAATACACCATGACTCAGTTATTTGTTTAACTTTCAAAAACTTTTCTTCTGCAGTTTTAGCTTCTTTAACCAAAATAGAGTTTAATTGTTTTTGAGCTTTAACTTCAGATTCCAGTTTTTCAATGGTGTGACTCTTAGAACTGATTTCAAGTTTCAAAACAGATATTTCCTTTTTGAGTTCTTGATTGAAGTGTTTTTGTAAAAGAACCTCATCACCCAATCTATTTAATCTAGACAGTTTTTCATTATCAGACAGATTGGAAAAAGAAATTACCTCAGGTGGAGCAGTCTGACTGGTAGATGCCTGGTGAGCTGACTCAGATTGCTGTTGTTTTTCACCAGATCTTCAGCAAATCTTTGAGTAGCTTCTTTAGCCATGAAACACTTGGCATCTTTATACAGTTCATCATCAGATGAAGTGGCACTTTCAGCCCAGTCTTTGGCTACCAGACTCTTCTCACTTTTTGTTTACCTTCTCAGTCAGCTCAGCTACTTGTGCTTTTAAGGCTTTGTATTTTGTCTTGAGCTTTGAGTTTTTTTCACTTCTTCCACCTTTGGATGACACAGCTTGAGAAGACTCTTTAGATCTGCAATCTCCAGCCATGTGTCCAGTTTTGCCACATTTGTAACAAGTGACTTTGGACATGTCAAATGGCTTCTTTGTCTTATCAGCTTGGCCAGCTTTTCATCACATTCGGATTCAGCACAAACAGAGTTAGTGTTAGAAATCACAAGAACTTCATCATTACAAGGTATGATCTCATTACTTATTGAGCTAGGGTGTTCAGTCATTGAAGCAACAAGTGCAGTAGCAGGCTGACTATAAGAATCACCCATAGCAATCAACTTTTCAGCCTCTGAACACTCTTGGTTATGGAGCAAACCAAAGAGTCCAGGGAGATCAAGATCATGATAAACAGAACTTAGCTTAACAGATGAAATATAGTTATTCCATTTAGGTGGTAATGAATCAAGAAATTTACTCTTTAAAACTTCATTTTTCTTATTGATAAACGCCTAAATTGTATAACCTTAAGATGTGAAAATAACATGTTTTGTGAAGGTTAATAGACGATTAGGGCGTGTTTATGTTTGTTAAGTGTTTCAGGTCATAAGTTGCGATTTGGAGCTAAAAGGATCAAGAACGGGTCAAAGGAAGTCAAAAACTGGAACAGTGCATATCTGAGCCACCATAAGCTACGCCAGAACCACCGTACCTTACGCTGGTTGCTGTACAAATCCAAATTTTATGGTTTTAACTCAATTTTCAGTTTATATCTATTCCATTCACGACCTTGGGAAGTTACCACTCATATTTTCACACACAAGAAGCAGTTCCTAACCTTCCCAACACCCCAATTTCATCATCAAATCATAAATTCATGGAGATGACAATCCAAATTGAAGATTCAATGATGAAGACAATAGGCTAAATTCTCTTTTGATCATTCTCATGTGAACAATTATGTAAGACAATTGTATTCAACCTTTCTTATGTTCAAGTTGGATTAGATGTTTAATTCTTAATTGTGTTTTGCATCTAATGTTGTTTGGTTTGAATGGATGATTACTTGTTTATGACTTTGAATTAATTTCATCTATCTTTTGATTTCAATTTCTTGTTAATCAATAATTATTGGAAGAATCTCTTATGAACTTGTAATCTAATTAATGAATAGATGATTTAGTTGTGTCAATTCCCCGGTTTTCGTTATCGTGAATCATCACAACCTAATTAATTGATTCTTAACATTCATTCAATCCAAACTTTATAACGAATCATGTCTATGTGATTTCCAACGAACATAAGTTAGGTTATACTTTTGAAAACATAATTAGAAGCATGAGAATGGTCCCCTTTATTATTATTGTTTAAGTTTGTTAATTAAATCATCAATTGTAGTTTTAACTCAATCAATCAAACAATCGGTTTTAAGTTTATGCCTAGAATAATTAACTTGTCAACTTGTTTAACACTTTCCTTTGATTCCCTGTGGAAACGATACTCGACTTACCCTTGCTAATTAGTGGTATTTAGTTTATATTTTTGATCGGTCCAACGACATCGATCAAATTTTGGCGCCGTTGCCGGGGAATCGGTGTGCAAAGTGTTAAAGTTTGCTTTCAACTAGTTTAGTTAAAAATTTTCAGAAAAATCAAAAAGAATTAGTTTAGTTTTTGTTAGTAGTTTGTTTATTTCCTTTTTCATTCTTGTAGTTCAGTATTACGCTAGGTGTGTTGATTGTGTGCAGATTACAGGTAGTGTATGCATACGAGGTATTCAAAGAAGAAGTCACCTTTGTTGTTTGATCCGGAAATTGAGAAAATAGCTAGAAGGAATCGAGTACTTCACCGTGCAACCATGAGTGATCCCGGAAATGTACCACCAGTCATCCAACCTGCCGGAATTCAACAAGAACCCAACCATGAACAAAATGCCCAACTTCAAAACCAACGTCAACCACAACATCCACCCCGATCAATAAGGAGTGGTTACACAAACCCCAACCGACCTAGAACACCAACCTATGTTGGAGATGCATCACGGCATACGGAGGAGTCGGTGTATGATAGGGTTGATAATTGGGATGATGGGAGATTTGATGATCGTTCGGATGGGTATGATTGGAATGATGGGGAAGATTATGTGCAACCACAAAACTATCAATACCCCCAATATAACCAACCTCAATACATCAATCGAGGACCAAGAGTTCCTCATGGTCCACCACCACGCCAATACCGTCGTGGAGTTCCACCCAATCACCAACCACATAACCGTGTCATACCTAACATGAACTATCAACCTTCACCACAAGGAGTTGATAGTCATTTCCGACCCGCCATAGCCATTAATGTTTCACCTATAGTACCACCGATATTGAAGGGTAGAGCATTTGAAGTTAGACCTCAATGTTTGAGCATTTTGCCAAGTTTTTATGGGAAGGCGTCAGAAGAGCCTTATTTGCACTTATCGGAGTTTGAGGCAATTTGTGGAACTATTGGAGGTCAAGGATTTTCACCGGATGAGGTCAAACTAGTCTTATTTCAGTTCACTTTGTAGGATAAATCAAAGCAATGGTTCTTAGCATTGCCATCGGGGAGCATCTTTACATGGGCTGAAATGCAACAACAATTCTTGGATGAGTATTACACCATGAAAGAGACTAGTGATGCAAGGAATTCCATAAGAACTTTTCAGCAACAATCGGGTGAAACATTTTATGAATCTTTCAAGAGGTTTAATGAGTTGTTGAGAACATGTCCACATCATGGGATTGCTAAATGGGAGTTAATCATGGCTTTTTATGACGGTTTATTACCGGAAGAAAAAAGAGATGTGAATTCAATTAGCAATGGTACTTTCTTGACAAATCCCGAAGATGTTGATTGGGAATTCTTGGAGAAAATGAGTGTGAACTCTAAAAGGCAAGCATAATCGAATAGGAGAGCAAGGCATCCAATAGCTTCTACTTCTACAACAAGTGATCAAGCTACCAATGATCGACTTGAGGCATTGGAACAAAAATTTGCCAAGTTGGGGAAAGCTGAAAATAGGGGTGTTGCTCAAGTTTCTCAAGAATATCCGATTTGTGAAAGTTGTGATGAGCTTGGACATACGGCTTTGCAATGTCCATTGGTCCCGAAACAAGTTGAAGAAGTGAATCAAGTATATGGAGAAAAGAGACAATTTGACATGAACTCCAACACTTATCATCCGGGAATGAGAAACCATCCAAATCTTCGGTATGGAAATTCTTCAAATCAACTCAACCCGAACTTTCAAGGAAACAACCAAAACAGTGGAGCACCATCTCAACCATTCCAAGGCCGAGATTACAATCAAGGAAATTACCAAGGTGGCCAAAATCAAGGAGGATTCAATAGAGGCTATCCAAGGAATTATCAACAAGGTAATTTGTTGATGCATGTTGTTGTGACAACAGCAACTTAGATTTGATTAGTCTTTTAGATTAAGACATTATGTTATTTTATGTCTTATTCATTTATGTGTAATTGATAGATTATGGACTTCGTGTTTTGGTAATGATCGATTACATGTTTTGGTGTTATATATATGTGTTTATATATGATGTTTGTTATGTATGTTATACAAGTACAAACATAATATATGTTAGGTTTCTTGTATACTTGGAAAATAACTAAGCATAGATGTTGATGGTATTTAGTACTAACGAAGATAACCTTCGTTAGGAACTAACGAAGATAATCTTCGTTATATGGGTTGGGCTGCTAAGTTCGTAAGAACAAAGCCCAGCAGGCCCAATATCGATCAGAAACATATATAAATGAATGGAAACCCTAAATTGAGGAATCAGTTCATCTCTCACACACCTAAGGCGACTAAGTTCGTTTCTAGCTTATAGAAAACGAAGATAGATCTCATAAGGCTGGTTATTTACATATAATTAGCAATATATTCGATAACTAATAAAACTAGTTATCTCGTGAGGATTCCGCACTCACGACATAACAATAGACGATCTCGAGAGCGATCTGCAGCTATCGAGGGACTCACAAGTGGTATCAGAGCCAATCGATATCTTATCGAAGGTTGAGATCGTTTGTTTGGTTGTTATTCTCCCAAAAACCTCCCAAAACCCTTTCTGTCGTTAAGTTCGTTTGCCTTACGAACTTAGCAAAACGAAGTCAGAAAACGAATTTAACTTAAATTCGTTCTAAGTTCATCCAACGAAGATAGAAAACGAATTTATCTTCATTTTCGTTTTGAATCTTCATCAAACGAATTTAACCTACGAACTTAAGCTATCTTCGTTCTGAACCTTAGCCTACGAACTTAAGCTATCTTCGTTCAGACCTTGTTCTTACGAATTTAACCTATTTTCGTTCTATTTCTTATCTTCGTTTGAACAATAATTTTCTCTTATGGCTTCCTCATCTTCAACCAACAATGTTGTTGCCCAATACCTCAATTCTCTCATTTATCATGATCATCTTGTAGGACGTACTAATTCTCCACCAAAGTTAGTTTCATTGGCTGACTTCTGGGCGTGGAGAGGTCGATTTGAAGATTTTATTCAACGAGAAGACTTAAACATGTGGCTCATGATCACTGAAGGTTATGAGTGGCCTACTCTTACTGTGAATGGAATTACTTCTACATACAAGGTGGGAGAATTAACAGGTGAAGAAAAGGCTAACTATGCCATTGAAGTAAAGACTCTTTCCACTCTTCGTATGTGCATTCCTCAAGAGTTGGTGCACTTGTTTCCTAAACAGGAATACAAGACTTCAAAGCAATTGTTCGATGCTATTGAAGCTCATTGTGAAGGTGATCCTCTATTGAAGCAAAACAGAATTAAAATGCTTAAGAAACAATTTGACTGCTTCAATGCTACAAAGAATGAACAAGTTGAGGATCTTATTCTGAGATATCAACATCTTCTTGCTGAATTAGCTTACTTTGATCTTAAATACACTCCTACTGAGATAGTGGATAAATTCTTGGATGGTTTGCCGAAAGCTTATAAAGAATTTCGTCATGGATTGCAAGAAAGAGCTGATTATGCATCTCTTCGAATAGATGGAGTAATATCCACACTAAGAAACAGAGAAATGAAGGATAAGGCAAAGGATCTTCAAGACAACTTCATACAAGATCCATCTCTCTATCATGCCACTATGAAAAATCCAACAGCTGATGTTAATGCTTTCTTTTCTGGAGTTGGTAATACTGGTGAGACAGACAATTATGGTCCATTAATGGATGGAGATGATTCTTCCGGATTCATGGCTTCTGATGCTGGTAACAGGGGTAAAAGGGCTAATGAAGGTGCAAAGACTGGAAATATGAAGTTCGGAAACATTACATCTTCTTCTGCTGGTTACAAGTCCATGCCTATGAATATGAAATCAGCTGAGGGTAGGATGAATGTATTTGCTGCCATGTGTGCTGCACATGAAGCTTTTGTTGCAGGAAGAATCACAGATCCAACACTTATTGATGAAGATTACGACCAGATAGATCCAGATGATGTTGAAGAAATGGATCTGAAATGGCAATTGGCAATGATCACCAGGAGAGTGCAAAAGTTTATGAATAGAACAGGCAGACAGCTTACTGGAGGTACTCAAGGTTTTGACAAGTCAAAGGTGAAGTGCTATAACTGCGAAGGTTTTGGACATTTTGCCAGAGAGTGTCAACGGCCTAAGAGAGAGGCCAATGTTACCCCTACACGTCAAGATAGAGGTGGTAATCGTCCGCTCAATCAAAATTCAACTAGAGCTCTTTTGTTGACTGATGATCCTACTGCGAATGTCAACGGCAATGACAAGGCTATAGTAGCTGTTCAGTCTGATGGTTCTTATGTTTGGAATCTTCCACATGATGAGACCAATAACGCTTATTTGGCTGAAATTCTTGATGATATGGCTCAAATAGTTGATTCTCCTGATGACTTCTTGGATACCACAGTTTACCACAGTGAAGAGCAATTGTATGAGAATACTAAAAGTTCGAAATTGGAATCTGTTGCTGCTGGTATATATGATACTGATTCTGAATCTGACAATGAGTTAGAAGATGTCAAGAATCTTGATGAAGTGAAAGCTACTGAAGAGGTGAAAGCTGCTGATGTTAAAGATGATTTTGCTACTGAAAAGGATGAAAAGACAATTGGAGAGCAGATGCAAGAGTTTGAGATTCCGGCTGGCATGACTGTGGATGACTTTGTTACTTACATGGCAGATTGCAAAGAGGCAGACCAACAGGTATCTTATTCTCTACATACTATTGTTCATGTTTGCAAAATTGTTAATCGAATGTTTGATGAAATTGAACAAAAGAATGAACAAATTAAGAAATTAGAATCTGCTGTCAATGCTGCTCATGATGAAAGAGATAAGTTAATTAAAAAGGGTCTAACTGTTAATGATAAGGAAAAATTCTTCAAGGAAAAGATTAGATCTTTAGAGTCTGACATTAGAGCTATGAAAGATAAAGTCAATCAGTCTGTGGTCGTAGAAAGAGTAGGTAGTGAAGCTTACTCCTTGTTAGCTAGAAAGTGTGCTACAATTGAAAAGGAACTTGCTGATGCTAGGATAGAAATCTTGGAATTAAATGCTAAATCTGATTCTGCTAGACATGCTGAGCTTTTAATGCATATGACAAAGTTTGAGCATTCTTCCTCTAAGAGTCTTGACACTGCTAAGATCTCTTATAGAGACGTGCCTCCTCCTTTCAATAATAACTATACTTCTGTTGAACCTAATATTCCTGAAATCCTACTTCAACCTAGTGTTGTAGATGGTAACCAAAAGACTCAATTCCTGAGGCAAATATGCCTGAGGGAACAAAAGAGTCTAAAGGAGTTTCTTCTCAACCTAACAAGGAAGAGAAATTGAAAGGTGTTGTCTTAAATCAGTTTATTCCTAATGGTCAAAAAGACAGTATTGTACACTTTACACTTCACAAGAGTAATAGGGTCTATACTGAGTTAGAATTTCCATTAGAATCTATTGACCCTAAGAGGATTGATAAAGTCTGGGATGTAGCTATTGAGGATATGAAGAAATTAAGTCAGCAGCGTCTCACTCCATATACCTAAGCAGTCTAGGATTAGAAAATCTGAAGATAACTTAGCCGTTAATGAAGAAGCAACTAAGGCTTTAAAGCACATCTTAATGTCTGCCCTTAAGAAATCTTCAAGTAAAGATAAACATGAGAAGGATGGTGCTAGAAAGTCTAGGATATCACCAACTAAACGAGACCCTGAAAAAGAAGATCAAAGAAAAACAAGTAAGTCAGTGGACACTAGTGCTAACAATGAATCTGTAGGTATCGATAAAAAGGTAGATACAAACAAAAAGTTCAAGGTCCTCTCCTGCTTTGCTTGTCATGAAAAGGGTCATGTTTATAGTGTATGTCCAAATAGACCTCGAAGATCAGGTTCTCCTTCAAAGGTTTCCACCTCGGAAGGAAAAAGGGGGTTGGGTAATGATAAACAGGTTGATGAGGCTAAAGTTCAATCTTCTCCAAAACCGTTTACTATACCTCAACGACGTGAATCTCCACTGAAAGGTTCATCAGGAAATGTTCATAGGAATTCAAATCATTTTCAAACACCTCCACGACCTGCTCATTCTGCTTCTAGAAATCAAAATTCATATTATGACCGAATTCATTTGAGTGTTCGACCTTCTTATGGCCCTCATTCTCCTAGACCTTCTCCGACGAGAGGTCAGAAGTCTCCTCCAGTGAGAAGACGAAACGAGAATCATGTCCCACCCACGGCCTCGAGCAATGGATATTGGACTGAACTGATTCTCAGGGATGAGAAGGGTCGACCCAAACCTAAGAAGGTTTGGGTCCCCAATGAAAACTAATTTTTCTCATTATTGTGCAGGGAGTTCCTAGGAAACCAATTCATTTATGGTACCTTGACAGTGGATGCTCCAGGCACATGACAGGGGACAGGAAACTCTTGTCCAATTATACTGGTATAAATGGGTCGTACGTTAGTTTTGCTGGATCCAAGGGCGGCAACATCACCGGTCAAGGAGATGTCGTCAATGGAAAACTTACTCTAGAAAGAGTAAACTATGTGGAACAACTTACTCATAATCTAATGAGTGTCTCCCAGATCTGTGACAAGGGCAACAATGTTCATTTCACAGAAAAGGAGGCATTCATCTTGAAGCCGGGTTTCGTTATTCCAGCAGAATGGATAATGCTCAGAGCTCCTAGGAAGAGAGACATCTATGGCTTAGTTTTAGGTGTTGATAATCCAACGGAGCCCCTCTGTTTGTTGAGCAAAGCAAATGAGTCTGAATCTCTCCTCTGGCATCGTAGAATGGGACATATCAATTTTCGGAAGATGAATGAACTTGTTAGTCTTGGATTAATTGAAGGTGTTCCAGTTAAGAAGTTTGGGATGGAAGATAAATGTGTACCGTGTTTGAAAGGAAAGCAACACAAGAATCCTCATAAACCAAAGGTGCACAACACTATATCCAACCATTCGAACTACTTCATATGGATCTCTTTGGTCCTGTGAATGTAAGAAGCATTGGAGGGATGTCCTACTGTTTGGTGATCACTGATGATTACTCAAGTTCAGATAGGAAATCAACGTCAGGTGGATGTCAGCTTTTAGGGGGGAGAATTATATCGTGGCAGTGCAAGAAGCAGACATCTGTTGCACAGTCTACCTGTGAAGCAGAGTACATAGCTGCTGGTCAATGCTGTTCTCAGGTACTTTGGATACAGCAACAATTGCGCGACTATGGTATGGATATCTCAGACTCTCCTATTTGTATTGATAATAAGTCTGCCATAGATATTACTAAGAATCCGAAAAACTTTAAAGTCACCAAGCACATAGATATAAAGCATCACTTTTTACGTGACTGTTTTGAGAAAAAGCTTATTCATTTAGAAAAGGTTATTACTGATGATAACCTTGCTGATCTATATACTAAAGCTTTTGATAGACCTCGTCATGAGTTGTTATATCAACTCAATGGTATGAAGAATGCCGAGTAGATTCTCTCAAAGAACTTAAATTTTCTTTTTTGAGTCTTAGTAGTTTAAGTCGTATATAGATAGTGTCAAAAAAAAAAAAAATAAATAAATAAATAAATAAATAAATAAAAAATAAATAAATAAATAAATAAATAAACCGTTTTAATGAGAATAATAAATAAATAAATAAATAAATAAATAAATAAATAAATAAATAAATAAATAAATAAATAAATAAATAAATAAATAAATAAATAAATAAATAAATAAATAAATAAATAAATAAATAAATAAATAAATAAATAAATAAATAAATAAATAAATAAATAAATAAATAAATAAATAAATAAATAAATAAATAAATAAATAAATAAATAAATAAATAAATAAATAAATAAATAAATAAATAAATAAATAAATAAATAAATAAATAAATAAATAAATAAATAAATAAATAAATAAATAAATAAATAAATAAATAAATAAATAAATAAATAAATAAATAAATAAATAAATAAATAAATAAATAAATAAATAAATAAATAAATAAATAAATAAATAAATAAATAAATAAATAAATAAATAAATAAATAAATAAATAAATAAATAAATAAATAAATAAATAAATAAATAAATAAATAAATAAATAAATAAATAAATAAATAAATAAATAAATAAATAAATAAATAAATAAATAAATAAATAAATAAATAAATAAATAAATAAATAAATAAATAAATAAATAAATAAATAAATAAATAAATAAATAAATAAATAAATAAATAAATAAATAAATAAATAAATAAATAAATAAATAAATAAATAAATAAATAAATAAATAAATAAATAAATAAATAAATAAATAAATAAATAAATAAATAAATAAATAAATAAATAAATAAATAAATAAATAAATAAATAAATAAATAAATAAATAAATAAATAAATAAATAAATAAATAAATAAATAAATAAATAAATAAATAAATAAATAAATAAATAAATAAATAAATAAATAAATAAATAAATAAATAAATAAATAAATAAATAAATAAATAAATCTAATTAAATAAATATATAAATAAATAAATAAATAAATACAATAATTAAAAAATATATATTTATGTTTAATAATAATATAATAATAATATGCTTTTATAATAATAATAAAATAAATAAATAAATAAATAATAATAATAAGAGAATTATTTCTCGCTAGTAGGCTTATGTAAATGCTAATCTGATCTGATCAGCAGTACACAAGTACATGTGAATAATGAATAAATTGTGTTTAGATTAGTTTCTTGTTCTGTAATTTTTATTCTAATTTATTTTTCATTTTATTGAGTCAAAATAGTATTTTCATAAGTTCTTATTGCACGAGAGATTCTACTTAAATTCTGTTCAGTATATATTTTGCTGAATTCATTTATTTGGATTCTTGATGAGGTTATGTGATTAGTACAAAAGAAGATTTTCTGATATGGACATTAAATTGTTTAAGTTTAGAAAATGATCTTTTAAGTTTTCTGTGAAAAGTCAAAGTTATTTGAAATCTCACAAGTTTAAGTTGTTACAAGTTACGAATTTAATTAATAACTTGGTGACATTTTAGGGTTTGACAATGGAATGACCTCCCTTGATCTTTTGTTAGAATCTTGAGTTTTTCGTAATTTTTATTCTAATTTATTTTTCATTTTATTGAGTCAAAATAGTATTTTCATAAGTTCTTATTGCACGAGAGATTCTACTTAAATTCTGTTCAGTATATATTTTGCTGAATTCATTTATTTGGATTCTTGATGAGGTTATGTGATTAGTACAAAAGAAGATTTTCTGATATGGACATTAAATTGTTTAAGTTTAGAAAATGATCTTTTAAGTTTTCTGTGAAAAGTCAAAGTTATTTGAAATCTCACAAGTTTAAGTTGTTACAAGTTACGAATTTAATTAATAACTTGGTGACATTTTAGGGTTTGACAATGGAATGACCTCCCTTGATCTTTTGTTAGAATCTTGAGTTTTTCGTAATTTTTATTCTAATTTATTTTTCATTTTATTGAGTCAAAATAGTATTTTCATAAGTTCTTATTGCACGAGAGATTCTACTTAAATTCTGTTCAGTATATATTTTGCTGAATTCATTTATTTGGATTCTTGATGAGGTTATGTGATTAGTACAAAAGAAGATTTTCTGATATGGACATTAAATTGTTTAAGTTTAGAAAATGATCTTTTAAGTTTTCTGTGAAAAGTCAAAGTTATTTGAAATCTCACAAGTTTAAGTTGTTACAAGTTACGAATTTAATTAATAACTTGGTGACATTTTAGGGTTTGACAATGGAATGACCTCCCTTGATCTTTTGTTAGAATCTTGAGTTTTTCGTAATTTTTAATCCTAATTTATTTTGCATGTATTTAGTGAAAATAATCAGTGTTGATACTTGTTTCTTTTGATTTTCGTACCTTGTTTTATGACATGATTTCGGAAACTTTACAAAGTTCTTCATTGGATTTTTGGACTATTCATTGTTTGTTTGTTTTGTAGACGGCTTCTCATATGGGACTTAAGTGTTTCACGATGGTTTGCCGTCAAGCATCTCAATGATTAGAGAAATGTTCTCTGTATCATGGTCATGATTGGTAATGTTGTTAATATGTCAATTGATTATTTTCAGGTTTGTTGATGTTTGGTTAAGACCTTGGGGTTTTGCTTTTATTCAAGATTATAATGTTTGTAAAATACTTACATTATGATGATGATTTTAGATGGTGGTACTTCTTGGTACAAGGCATGAACAAGTTGCTTTTAACGAAGTTGTTGCTATGTACAGGATTAGGTCAAAGGGGTCGGATCGTGGAAAGTTTCGTGATGACGAATCTTGAAAAATTTTCTAAGTACAAAATTGTTCTTACGAAGATAGTGTTAACTTCGTTTGGAATTGTTCTTACGAAGATAGTGTTAACTTCGTTTGGAATTGTTCTTCAGAAAATTGAACTTATTTTCGTCACATCTAATTTCGTTTTATTTGGTTTTAACGAAGATAACCTCTATCTTCGTTCCAGTTGATTTTATGAAGGTTAACTTCGTTCTAACATATCTTCAACCGACCTTCTCACCGACCCGTTTTGACCCATTTTAAACCATCTATCTATATATACACTTAATTCGTTTTCTCTTTTTCATTGCCAGAATTATTAAAGAAAAACGAATTTAAGCTGCATAAACCCCTATATCTTCATCAATCAAATTACTTGATTTCACTTGATTCTCTGCTTGTTGTTTCGATTTTTGTTGAAATAAGTGATTCAGGTATACTATCTAGCTTCGTCATTCACAAATCCCCAATTCTTGATTCTTGTTTTTGCCCAATTTTTACATGAACTCAATCAGTTTTATATATATTTTAGGTTCTAGGGTTTAATTTCGTTTTTGATTTTAATCCATTGGATCTTTAATTCGTCTGTAAAATCGAAGTGGGTTATGCTTCATTTAATTGATACAAATGTTTTGTAACTAATTTCGGGCACAACAAGTGTTAATCAATTTTATTAAAATCGAATATTTGATTTTGGAACCAACTGCTGTTCAGAATGTCCACGAAGTTAGCTTTCGTTTATTGTCTACGAACTTAGGTTCTCAAACAGAGCTTACGAACTTAGACTCTCCTTTCAACTAACGAATTTAGGAGTTCTTGTGACAAACGAACTTAGTTATGCTTCAAAGCTATCTTCGTTTGTTGTTACCCAACGAACTTAATGTCTATTTTCGTTTTTTTGTTACCTAACGAACTTAAAGTCTATCTTCGTACAATCTTAACTAACGAACTTAAAGTCTATCTTCGTACAATCTTAACTAACGAACTTAAAGAGTAATTTCGTACAGTCTCAACTTATGAAATTATTGATTAAGTTCATCTACGCCTGCAATTCTATAATTGTTTTTAAATTATGATTTGTTTTGCAGAAATGGCTCTTGCTCCACGTCAGTTCGTTAAGAAGCACAATCTTGCCTTAAATCTTGATCCAGATCAGCATAATTGTGAACGTTATCATGAGATGTTTGATTTTATTGCTCGTTCTAGGCTTTCTTTTGCATTCTGTGATTCACCTAGACTGATTAGGCAGTATATTGATGTCTTCTGGAGGACTGCTCATCAGGTCATCGTTAATGGTCGTAGTTTTGTTCGGGCAACTGTCGAAGGAATCACTTTTGATTTTAATGTTGCGATGCTTCGTGAAATTCTGCATTTGGGTGAAGAATCAGACGAAGCAGTAGAATTAGCTTATGATTTTGACCTTATTCGTAGATGTTTTCAAAGAATGGGATATGTTGGTCAAATAAAGCTTCCTTTTGACAAAAGTGGATTTCAAGGACGTTGGAGATATCTTGCTTACGCTTTGTTGGTAAGTCTGAGCAATCGTAAGGCTGGATTTGATCAGCTTTCTGCTCAGATTTCTTCGCAGATGGTTGCCTTGGTCTATAATCGACCTTATCCTTTTTCGACATACTTCTATCAAGAGTTTATTGGTCAAATCAATGCCAAAGCGAAAAATAGGTTTCTATTATATCCTCGCTTTGTTATGGCAATCGTTAGACATTTTTGTCCGGATTTGGTATTTGATCAAGGTCCTCGCTATGCACCACATGCTTGGCCTTTACGTCTATTTGCTGATCTAGAAGCCAACACTAGAAATGTGGCTGGTCTTAATGATCCACCACTGTTTGGTCATTTGATTAATCCAAATTATCGATCTCGTTTTGAGGATGATATGTTAGTGGATGATGAAGACAATTCTGATCATGAGGATGAAGAGAGTTCAGATGATAGTTCTGATGGTGATTCTGATGACTCTAATAATGGGAATGATGGTGGTGATGATGTAGTTGAAGCAGACACAGATGAATATGATAGTGTCGCTGCTGATTCTGGTAATGAGCATCGAACTAAGATGGCTCATGATGTCCCTGCTGCTTCAGGAAGTGATCATTCATATCACTTTTCTCGAGAAGATATAACTGGTGCTTTACGCCGAGAGCGTCGGAGTAAGGCATGTCATTCTTCTCCTGTTCTTTCTGATACGGATCAATCCGTTCATGATGAACATGATTCTCAAGTTAATCAGGATGATGGTGCTGAACAAGAAGCTGTACTTGATTATCAAGAAGAATTGGAACATAGAGATATGGCATCAAGTCCAATTCATGAAGATACAAGTACTGTTGGACCTAAGAGGACACTGGCTGCTCCTCTTACTTATCGCAGAGCTAAGCGTGCACGAATTACTGAGGCTACTTCAGTATCTACAGCTGCTGCTGCTATTCCTGCTGTCTCTACAGCACCGTTTGATACTGTTGCCGGTAGTGTAACGTTGCGTCCATTGTTGCCTCCTGCCATACCAATTTTGCCCAGATTGCCTACTTTTCCTCCTATTCCTTCAGATTACTCCCTAGTTAGGCGTATCGATGTTCTTCAGGCTCGTGTTGATACATTAGAGTCTGATCTTACGAATGTTCGAGGTACTTTGACCTTTTTAATAAACTGGGTCAAGAATCAAGGGGGAGATGTTCCTGAAGAAGTTTGCAGATTATCAGCAGTTCAGCCAAGACGTCAGAATGAAGATGATGATGCTGATAATGCTGGTAATAGGAGTGATTCTCGCCCAGTTTCTGACAAAGGAAAAGGTGTTGAGACTCAGGGGGAGACAGGAAGAGATACTACCCAGACTGGTACTTCTGGTGCGGGTGGATCAAGTGCTCCTCGAGAGGCTGAAGTTATTGAAGCACTTGACTCAGGTAATTCTTCGAAATCGATTGATTATTTAAGTGATGATCAAGTTGAAGCTGAAACTGAACGATTAAAGCGTGAAGTTAAGGCAAAATTTGGACATGACTGTAATACCGAAGAAAATGCTTTTCATTCTGTATTTGATAACTTATTAGATAAACAGCAAGAAGCAGAAACTGAAAGAGGAAAAGAATTTCAGATTCAAAGGCAAACAGCCTTGGAATCTGATTCTGATTCTGATTCAACTTATGATTTTGATAAAGATTGATAAAGTGTATATTAGGTTGCATGTAATAAGTTTACGACATGTGAATGTAATCTATCTTATTTCAATGCAATTATATTTCATCTTTATTATTATTATCATGATTATTCATTTTATTCTGGTGTTCATTTTGTGTAATCTTAATAGATGATACAGATGATGCAGAATTATTCTTTGATGGTGATGAACTTGAGGAGGGTGAGTTTGTTCCTGAACCGGATATAAACATATTCAAGAAGCCTTATGGGTTTGATGATGTTTGGGACTCAACTTCTGAAGATCCATCTTTAGAAGAAAGAAAAGAGTTAGAGATTAAGAGGAAAGAAGTTAAGGAAAGAATGCTTCAAGCTTCAATTAGTAGCTCTGCTAAAGTTTTAAACTTTGTGGTATATGCTAAGATTGATGATGCTTTGATTCCTTTCCACTGGGAAATCAACTTGACAAGACCTTTTGATCCAAATGATTATCCTGTACCTCTCAGAGAAGATGATCCACTACATGAGATTGATCGACTTGTGCCTGGGCAAAGAATTAATGAATATATAGTCACATGGGATACTATGAAACCCATCATGTATTGGACTCACATCTCAGATAAAGATGCTGTAAAATATAAGACAATAATCTGGAGTTGGTTCTATGATGAAGAACTGAAGTTGTTCGTTCTTAAAAGACCAGAAGGTTGTCAGTATCTAGCATGGCGTGAGAGACATTTCAGAAGTTTGTGTGAAGAAGACTTACATGAACTCGGAAATAACAGGATTATCAATCCAAGTGGTTATGGTCTTGCTGATGTGGTTGGTAAGAATCTTTATGAAGATTTCAAGTTGAGATCGAATATGAAAGACTCTGAGAAACCAAAGTTTCATATTGAACCAAGACGAAAGAAGAAGATGGTTAAGCCAGATAAAAGCGTTGAGTATATTCAACGTGATATCAAGTGTATGATCAAAGTCCCTGCCAAGAAGTGGGCACAAGGTGTCTTGGATAAGATGGACAATTGGGAGATTGATCGGAATTCTGGTGAAGCCAAGATGTATGCAGACTCGAAGAAGAAGATGGTTAAGCCAGATAAAAGCGTTGAGTATATTCAACGTGATATCAAGTGTATGATCAAAGTCCCTGCCAAGAAGTGGGCACAAGGTGTCTTGGATAAGATGGACAATTGGGAGATTGATCGGAATTCTGGTGAAGCCAAGATGTATGCAGACTCGAAGAAGAAGATGTTGTTGAGAAGGATGTATGATCCAATGCAGTTGGTTAACTTCTCAAGAAATGATCAGAGAAAATTATACGATACTGAATGTTCATTTTTACCATTTTGGAAGAATGAAGAAGATCGATATCGTAAGATTCTTCAAGTCTGTTTACACGAAAATATCCATGCAAATAGCAAACGATTGTTATTTGATGGATGATGAAGACTTTTTGAAGACTGAAGAAATCGAAGATGCTGCTGTCAAGGGGGAGTTTGTTGATGCATGTTGTTGTGACAACAGCAACTTAGATTTGATTAGTCTTTTAGATTAAGACATTATGTTATTTTATGTCTTATTCATTTATGTGTAATTGATAGATTATGGACTTCGTGTTTTGGTAATGATCGATTACATGTTTTGGTGTTATATATATGTGTTTATATATGATGTTTGTTATGTATGTTATACAAGTACAAACATAATATATGTTAGGTTTCTTGTACATGAAGTACTTGGAAAATAACTAAGCATAGATGTTGATGGTATTTAGTACTAACGAAGATAATCTTCGTTATATGGGCTGGGCTGCTAAGTTCGTAAGAACAAAGCCCAGCAGGCCCAATATCGATCAGAAACATATATAAATGAATGGAAACCCTAAATTGAGGAATCAGTTCATCTCTCACACACCTAAGGCGACTAAGTTCGTTTCTAGCTTATAGAAAACGAAGATAATCTTCGTTATATGGGCTGGGCTGCTAAGTTCGTAAGAACAAAGCCCAGCAGGCCCAATATCGATCAGAAACATATATAAATGAATGGAAACCCTAAATTGAGGAATCAGTTCATCTCTCACACACCTAAGGCGACTAAGTTCGTTTCTAGCTTATAGAAAACGAAGATAGATCTCATAAGGCTGGTTATATACATATAATTAGCAATATATTCGATAACTAATCAAACTAGTTATCTCGTGAGGATTCCGCACTCACGACATAACAATAGACGATCTCGAGAGCGATCTGCAGCTATCGAGGGACTCACATAATTAATGATCAAGTTAGACCTTCGGGAAGTAATGATCGATTACATGTTTTGGTGTTATATATATGTGTTTATATATGATGTTTGTTATGTATGTTATACAAGTACAAACATAATATATGTTAGGTTTCTTGTACATGAAGTACTTGGAAAATAACTAAGCATAGATGTTGATGGTATTTAGTACTAACGAAGATAACCTTCGTTAGGAACTAACGAAGATAATCTTCGTTATATGGGCTGGGCTGCTAAGTTCGTAAGAACAAAGCCCAGCAGGCCCAATATCGATCAGAAACATATATAAATGAATGGAAACCCTAAATTGAGGAATCAGTTCATCTCTCACACACCTAAGGCGACTAAGTTCGTTTCTAGCTTATAGAAAACGAAGATAATCTTCGTTATATGGGCTGGGCTGCTAAGTTCGTAAGAACAAAGCCCAGCAGGCCCAATATCGATCAGAAACATATATAAATGAATGGAAACCCTAAATTGAGGAATCAGTTCATCTCTCACACACCTAAGGCGACTAAGTTCGTTTCTAGCTTATAGAAAACGAAGATAGATCTCATAAGGCTGGTTATATACATATAATTAGCAATATATTCGATAACTAATCAAACTAGTTATCTCGTGAGGATTCCGCACTCACGACATAACAATAGACGATCTCGAGAGCGATCTGCAGCTATCGAGGGACTCACATAATTAATGATCAAGTTAGACCTTCGGAGTAATGATCGTTTACATGTTTTGGTGTTATATATATGTGTTTATATATGATGTTTGTTATGTATGTTATACAAGTACAAACATAATATATGTTAGGTTTCTTGTACATAAATAACTAAGAAAGTGTCTTTTAAAGAGGTAGAAAACAATAGGTCTAATGGAAAATTTTCTGAAAAACAAGGAAAGGATATGGAGGGTAATACCATTCCTTTTCCTTTGGCTTTAATTGATCCAAAACTTAGGCCTACACTCAAGAAAAGAGGTCCCCATGAGGAAGAAATGTGGGAAATTTTTAAGCAAGTAAAATTAACATTCCTCTTATTGATATCATCAAGCAAGTTCCGGCTTATGCTAAATATCTTAAGGAGTTGTGTACCCAAAAAGGCACCATAAACTTCCAAAGAAAATTGTTTTAAATGAAGAAGTTAGTGCCGTTGTGATGGGCATACTCCCACCTAAACTCCAAGATCCGGGAGCGCCTTTAAAAAAGGGTAAATGGGTGGGAACCCTCTGGTCCCATGTACCGTCTTGGTACCCAGAGTGCACACCACATAGAACTCATGCCCGGTGACTCACCATTCTCACACATGGGTCGCTAAATATAGTTTCTCCTCTTGCCTTTGGCAAGATTTGAACCTGTGACTTGCAGCCTTCATCTGTGGGCCCATGTGGTCACATGGTGGCGGTACCAGTTGATCTATGATCAAGTCCGGGAGCGCCTTTAATTACTATTCAAGTTGGTGATTTCAAAATGAATAAGGCACTTTTGGATATGGGGGCGGGTGTGAGTATTCTTCCGGGAAGTTTGTATGATCAATATGACTTTGGACCTTTGGAAAAAGTCGACACCACCTTGGTGATGGCTGATTTGTCATAAAACTTCCTAGAGGAATTGTCCAAGATGTTATTATGAAGGTTGAGGATTTTTACTACCCCGTGGACTTTTTGGTACTTGATTTTGCATCAAGTGGTAATGTTAGGCAGCCCAATGTCATCATGGGTAGACCCTTTTTGGCCACCGCTAATGCATTAATTGATTGTAGAAGGGGTACGGTTGAAATGACTTTTGGAAACCGTAAATTGAGATTGAATGTTTTTGCTAGTGTGCCTAACCCCATAGTTAGTGACGAATGCTTTATGGCGGACGTCATTGATGAGTGTATTCCTCATGAAAATGAGGAAGACACACGGGAGACTTGTGCTTTGGTTGACAGGTTAATCTTGGAGCATAGTGAAGCATTGAAAGCTGAGGAGAAAGAATGGGAAATCATGGCCATTCAAGAAGGTAGACCACCATAGACTCATTTAGTGGAAAGTCTACCGGATCATATTGATACCCATCTCAAGCCATCCATTGAAAGTCCACCACAAGTGGAATTGAAAGAGCTCCCATCACATTTGAAGTATGCATTTTTGGGAGATGAGCAAACTTTGCCAGTGATTATTGCATCAAAGTTGGAAGAAGTTCAAGAAAGAGCATTGTTAAAGGTGCTCAAGGAATACAAGGCGGCTATTGGATGGACAATTGCCGATTTGAAAGGAATTAGTCCATCAATTGTGATGCACAAGATAATCACCGATGCTGAAGCAAAACCTTCACGTGATGCTCAAAGGAGATTGAATCCCCATATGCGTGAAGTTGTGAAGAAAGAGGTGCTTAAGTGGTTGGATGCTGGAATTATTTACCCAATTTCAGATAGAACATGGGTAAGTCCAACACAAACGGTGCCTAAGAAAGCTGGAATTCAAGTGGTAAAAGGAGAAAGTGGTGAGCAAATTGCTACCCGACCCATCACCGGGTGGAGGGTATGCATTGACTACCGAAAGTTGAACACCGCTACTTCAAAAGATCATTTCCCATTGCCATTCATTGATCAAATCATCGAAAAGCTTGCAGGTCAGAAGTTTTATTGTTTTCTAGATGGTTACTCGGGTTATAATCAGATTGCTATTCATCCCGATGACCAACACAAGACCACATTTACATGTCCCTATGGAACTTTTGCCTTTAGGCGAATGCCATTCGGGTTATGTAATGCTCCAGCCACCTTTCAAAGGTGCATGATGAGTATCTTTTCGGATATGGTCGGTGATTCTCTAGAGATATTTATGGATGATTTTTCAATTTTTGGCCAAACCTTTGATAATTGTCTTAATGAACTAACCAAAGTTTTGAAAAGATGTGTTGAGACAAATTTGGTTTTAAGTTGGGAAAAGAGCCACTTTATGGTTCAAGAGGGGACGGTTTTGGGACATGTGATTTCAATGAAAGGCATGGAAGTTGACCGGGCCAAAATCAAAGTCATTTCTACTTTACCTCCCCCGACCAATGTTAAGGGTGTCCGTTCTTTTCTTGGACATGCCGGATTTTATAGAAGGTTTATCAAGGGATTTAGTGTCATTACCAAACCATTGTGCAATTTGTTGTTAAAAGATGTGCCTTTTGTGTTTGATAATGAATGTTTGAAAGCTTTTGAAACCTTGAAAGAAAAATTGGTTGAAGCCCCCATTTTGCAATCACCTAATTGGTCCATGCCATTTGAATTCATGTGTGATGCAAGTGACTTTGCCATTGGGGCTGTTTTGGGACAATGGGTGGATAAGAAACCCGTTGTGATTTACTATGCAAGCAAGACTTTATCGGATGCCCAACTGAATTATACCACCACCGAAAAAGAATTGTTTGCGGTTGTTTATGCTCTTGACAAGTTTCGTTCTTATATTTATGGTAGCAAAGTGATTGTATACTCAGATCATAGCGCGGTTAAGCATTTGATGGAAAAGAAAGATGCAAAACCAAGGCTAATTAGATGGGTGTTGTTGCTACAAGAGTTTGACTTGGAAATCCGAGACAAGAAAGGATGTGAGAATGTGGTGGCGGACCACTTGTCAAGAATTCATTCTATGGATGATGGTTCAATCAAGGAGATTAATGAGACGTTTCCGGATGAACATTTACTAACTATTTATGTTGTCCCTTGGTATGCAAACATTGTTAATTTTTTGTCCGCAAGTAAGATACCGGAACATTGGGCCAAGAGAAAGAAGCAACAATTCCTTGCACAAGCCAAACAATATATTTGGGATGAGCCAGATTTGTTCAAAGTTGGCCCGGATCAATTGGTGAGAAGATGTGTTCCGGAAGAGGAGATTCAAGAAGTGTTGACTCATGCACACTCATTTGCATGTGGAGGTCATTTCAGCGGTCAAAAGACAGGTTATAAGGTTTTAATGTGTGGTTTGTTTTGGCCTAGTATTTTTAAGGATGCCGCTGAATTTGTCAAGAAATGTGTTAGATGTCAACAACTAGGTAGTATCACCAAGAGAAATGAGATGCCCATGCAACCCATTTTAGTAGTTAACATTTTTGATGTGTGGGGCATTGATTTTATGGGTCCCTTCCCTAATTCTTTTGGTAATTACTACATTTTAGTGGCCGTAGATTACGTTTCCAAATGGGTAGAAGCCATTGCCACTAGAACCAATGACCATACCGTTGTGTGTAAGTTTGTCCAAAGCAATATTTTCTCAAGATTTGGAATCCCTCGTGTCATCATAAGCGATGGGGGGTCTCATTTCAAAAAATTTCAGTTTGGCAAACTTCTCAAACGGTATGGCATAAACCACCGGATTGCCACTCCGTATCACCCACAAACAAGTGGGCAAGTAGAAGTGTCTAATAGGCAAATTAAAGAGATTTTGCAAAAGACGGTAAGACCCGATAGAAAAGATTGGTCAACCAAACTTAATGATGCTTTGTGGGCTTACCGTACCGCTTTTAAAACACCTATTGGCACTACTCCTTACCGGTTAGTTTATGAGAAGGGTTGTCATCTTCCAATTGAGCTAGCACATAGAGCATTATGGGCCGTTAAGGTCGTTAACATGGATTTTGAGAATGCAGGAAAGGAAAGGAAGTTGCAACTATGTGAATTGGAAGAATTGAGGAATGAGGCATATGAATGCGCATCTACATACAAGGACAAGATGAAAGCGGTTCATGATGCAAAGTTGAAGAAAAAGGTGTTCGAAGTTGGCCAAAAAGTGTGGCTTTACAACTCAAGACTCAAATTCTTTCCCGGGAAACTCAAGAGCAAATGGATGGGTCCATATGTCATCACAAGAGTTGGGAATTTTGGTGAGATCGAAATTGAAGATCCAAAGGATGGGGTGAAGCAAATGGTCAACGGACACCGGTTGAAGCCTTACTTCGATGCAACCGACATAAATGGAGCTACAAAGGAAATGGTGAACTTCATCTCAAGTCCACCATCATATGAGGTTGCTTGAATCAATTGAGGTAATGTTGGGCTGAGGACAATAAACTTAGCGCTATACGGGAGGCAACCCGTCATTTGTTTGTTTTTCTAGCTTCATTTTCGGTAAGTTAGTTGTTTGCTTTTGTTACGTTGTTTTTATTGCATGATCACACAAGTTGGATAGTTCTCAGCACCTAGGCTTGAGAATTAAGTTGGGGAAGGTTGGTTGGGTGAAAAAGAAGACATTTTTGCAAGTTGTTGAGCCGATTAACTCATCTCTGGGTGTACATTGAGGACAATGTACCTTTAAGTTGGGGAAGGGAATGTAATTTATAACCAATTGCAATCAAGTTTTAAAAGTTTTAAAAGTTCTTTGTGGCTGTAGTTAAAAAAAAAAAAATCCGAGTTGGCGTAAAGTACGGTGGAACTGGCGTAAGCTACGGTGCAAAGAAACACAAACTCTTCAGTTTCAGCGTAATTACGCCGCTCCTAGCGTAATTTACGGTGCCCTGGAAGTGCCCATTTAGACCTTATGGCCAAACTCCTCTGTTTACGCCATTTTTTGTGTAACAAAACGCCAAAAACGCAACTTCTGGAGCGGCGTAAGCTACGCCGGTTTCAGCGTCGGTTACGGTGGATCAAAATTCAACTAGCGTACATTACGGTGTCCATTGGCGTATGTTACGCTAGGTTAAACAAGGGGAAGCGTCTGTTACGCTGGTATCCAGCATAAGTTACGGCGAAAGGTAGCTGTCGAATTTTTATTTTTTTTATTTTTAAGTTTAATAAAATTCAAAAATCAAAAACCCTTTTTAACTTAAGCCACTTATTCAGATTTTCTTATCATTCACCCACATATCTCTCTTTCTACATCTCTCTCTCTCACGATTTCCATCTCCTTCCCCATTTATTTTTCCAAAACCCTAAACTTAATTCTTCAATTACTCCTTCAATTCTCAACCAAATCAAACAATTCTTAGGTCAAAATTGCATAACTTTTCAAGGGCTACAAAACCCCCATAGTTTTTGTCTAATTTCGGCCTATTTTTCGAGATTCAAGTGAGTATAAAAAAGGGTTTTTGCTAATTTCTTATTAATTTTGCTTTTATTTACTAACTATTGCTAAATTTTGTTACTTTTTGTTAGTTTTGTTGACATGGATGCTCTCAAGAAAGCAGGAAAGATGGAGAAGGGTTTTAGCAAGAAAAGTGATACTTCTTCAAGTCAACAAAAGAAAAAGAGGAAGCAATTGGTTATTCAAGAAGCAGAAGAAGAAAGCTCACCACCAAGAAGTGAGGAAATGGAGGTTGACATAGAAGCGGAAAAACCCGACTGGAGGTAAGGTACAGCATTACATACTTTACCCGCTGAATGGCATTTGATATTGTTTAAAGAAAAGGTGGTTGAGGCTAAAAATCTTATGGACCAATTAGTGGGTGAACGAAAACTTGTTTTGGCGGATTTTAGGGGGTTTGGGATAGTTGAAGCTTTTGAAAATATGGGCTGGAAACAAGCTTTGATTTGGAATAATAATGATGATTCTGAAATTTATTTGGATGGAATTATTAATTGGCTGGGTACTTTAGAAATGACTCCTGGTAGTAACCCTCCAGTGACCACTAAGTTAGTTGGCACAGTGAATGGAAAGAAGGTAACAATGTCTTTTGCTACCTTAGATAAAATCGCTAAGTTTGACACGGGTGCCACATCAGGGAGGGATTTTGATTATTTGACAGAGAAAGTAATAACGGGGGCGGAAACGGGTGATAATTGGCTTGATATGCTTGCTGAAGTCTTTGTTGTTCCCCGAGACGCTTTAAGTGCAAATTTTAAGTTAGAGCGTGCTTTGTTGAGGCCATGAAAGTAGAGCAACCCTCAAACATGACAGTCAATGTACCCCACATTTTCTTAGCTGTAGAACACATTTTAATAGAATGGTAAAGATCTTTGGGCACAACTTGGACAATGAAATTTCTAGCCTTCACATCCAAGTTTGCCAATCTCCTATCCTCATCCCCCCAATCTGCCTTATCCTTCACAATAGATTTGACTGTGGCAGGAATGGTTGGTTGACCATCTCTGACCACAGCATCAACCACAAGGGTCTGTGTAGGAATGTAAGGACCATCCGCAAGGATGTCAGGCATATTGTTATCGATGGATTCAAGGAACAAAGATATTCGACCTTTCCACCCACTGAAATCATCTTTATCAAACATGGGTGGTCTGGTTGAAGAACCATTATCAATATAGGATGACATAAAGCTTTACTATTAAAGAAAATAAGCAAGGATCTAGTCAAGTTAATTCTTAACCCCTTCTCTGATACCAATTGATACGTCCCACGGTGTATCAATATACCAAATTATATTGTATATAGAACAGTTGTAGAGGGGGGTGAATACAACTTTCTTCGATCTTTACAAACTTTTAAATAAAACGCTTTAAGGATTCAGTTTATATATTAAGTAAGTAAAGAACATGAATCATTAAAACAGTAAAGCAGTAAAGTAAATGAAACATTCTTGAACACAGATTATAGTTTTCAATGTAATCCTTTATTAAGAGATATACAAAGAATTACAGGGTTGTTGCGGAAACAAGATAGCCTATAGATATCTAAACAACCCTTTGAAATGACAAACTACAATCAATAAGTTTCTACTCAAGAGAATCAGCCCAAGCTGATCTCAAACAGACTAAGCTGTGTGTAAGATCAAAGAAAACTTGTGTGAAGAATGATTCTCAGGAATGCCACACATATGCAATCAAGGATTGAGGCTTTTATAGGCGAAAGCCCTTCTTCACTTGGTATCCAATAAAGCCACGTATTCTTCTTCTATTGGATGACAAAGGAATATTTGATCGTGCCTTCTCATAGTACTTGTGGTCCCCAAAGTACTACCATTCATTCTTTATCATCCAATAAGAGTATGAACACGCATATGTAAATCCAACCACCAACCTGGATCCTAGGATTCTTCCTAATCACGTCATTTGTCCTTATCTTCAATCCAGGTTGTTATCTTCACTTGATTGTTAGACACAGATTGGGCCATTTTGTCAAAGCACCAATTTGCCTAATTATCTCCAAGCTGACTGCTAATCCCAAGCTGACTTCCACTACCAGCTTGGTCTTTTATCTTCAATCCTCCTCTTCGACTTGGATTGAATGCTAATACAATGTTGATGCAGCTTGAACAATACTTGCTTCCATAAGATTATAATTACAAAACATGAAGCATGATCTGGGTCAGAAACAGATCGTAAGCTGTGTCAGCTTAGTCTGACCCAGACCAGATTACAAGAACCAAAAGATTTCTAAGTGTTTATCTATCAGATTTGTCATCACCAAATTTACAATGAACATTGGGACTCAACAATCTTCGACATTGTCTTCCCCATCATCACTATCTCCCAATTTAACTAAATTCTCCTGTTCTATTGTTTCCTCCCTAAGTGGTTCACTTTTATCCCTAACTGGTTCACTATTCTCATCTGCTTCAACAACCAATTGTTTCTCAAATCCAACTAGAGTCATGGATGCATCAATTTCTTCAATAGAAACCCCTTTCCCATGTTCCACATAGACATCAATTTGTTTAAACTTAGGAACATACTTCTTCATCTTCTTAATATCCTTTTCACAAATTAATGGTCTAAGACCAGCATCTAAATCATTTTTAGGGACCAAAAAATGATAAAACAAAAAGGGTATCTCATTTTCATCATATCCTAACTTCCTAATAATATCTTTCAGTTCATCCATATTAAAATCATAAAGATCAACAAAGTCAAAATTTCTTAGGGTTTGTAATGAACTGACCAGCGTGATGAACGTGAATGGTGAGCATACATTCGTAGTCATCTGTAAAAATCAACAAAGAAGTTGAATATTAATTATTTTAATTTTAAGTATAAAAAAACCCTAAATCAACAAGATTAAGAAATAACTAACCAAATATGAACGAGACGTCGATGGAATTTGGTTTTCTTCGTAGCCATTTTTCTGCTTTTTTCATGGTGAAATCAAAGGTTTGATTTTGATTTTTGTGTTTAATATGTGTGTGTTTTTTTGTTTCAGTAATTTGGGGAAAGCACAGGGACGAAATGGGGGAAAATAGGGTTGGGCGAGTATTTATAAGACACACGAAACGTCTGGTGGACGAAAATACCCCTCACGTGACACGCACGTGGGGGGACTTAACGGAAGCAGGGACGAACTGAAAACCACAGGGATGATTTTGGCCGAAAACTTAACGGAGGGATGAAAAGTGCACAAACGTGAAACCACAGGGATGAAAAAAGTACTTAACCCTTAATTTTAATATTCCAACAGTTACCATCGGACAAAAAAAAATGCATCGTTAAACAATACAACGTAAATCTTAAAACACAACTTTGGTGACGAAATAAAGAATTGCAAACTTTCTTCGAAGATAAAAATAAGAAGATAAAAACTTTGACGGTGAAAAAAAAAACTAAAATTGTAGTACCATGAATCCTCAAAAATAAAACTTTAATGGTAAAAATACAAAAGTATTAAAAAAGATTTAGTGGTTAAAGTGTGAAACCGTAAAACATTACTACCCTAAAAGTAATGATATAAATCAAAATAAAAACACAATGAAGGCAAGTGACATCTACACAACACACTAACTAAGAAATGAAGGGGAAAAAAACCAAGTAGGCAGGCTAGCTGCTGAGCTAGCAGCCAGCCAAGCTGCTTCACTATTCACCTGAAATCTTTTTATATAGGTTATAATATAATTTATCGAAAATTTATTGAGTAGTAAATAATAAAATATTTGAATTTTATAGGCTAAAATTGGCTGAAAAGATAAGAAAGAAGTAGACTGGCCATCAGTTAACAGCTGTAGAAATGATTAATAGTTATCCAAATCGAAAATTGATGTATTAATAATAGGTATTCAAGATTTCAAGTATATACTAGATCACATTTGGTGTTTGGTTTCATTTAGGTGTTTGATTTTTCATTTAGGTGTCAAGTGGTGTTTGTAACTTCCAGTTCTTGTTAGACCATTTTATATTTTATCTAACTAGAGTGGTATAGTACCCGCATAATAGTTGACCCTATAATCCTGCTCGTCTAGCAGTTTCTGTGATCAAATTTATAATTCAGGGATTTAAATGATTACAACCCGATATTTTACAAAATGGCTAATTGGTTTTTAAGGTCCTGAACTTGTCACTTTTTCTTAATTTAGGAGCCAACGTAAAATTTCATATAACGTGAGATATATCCGAATAAACACCGTCTATTTGGGGTTTTAAAAATACCAGAAGGTGGTATTCGCTCACTTGGGGTGGTTTTGTCCAACACAGCTGCCACATGGATAGCCATGTGTATTAATTTATTTCCAAATTCATTCATTCAAAGAACTACACAGACGGAGCATCTTACTCTCTATTCTTCCAATATCTTTTTCAAATAATTCATAATAAAAATTTGGGGTCAATGTTCAACAAATGGTTAATCGATGTTTGTGTAACTTGTATACAAAACAAAACCCATTTTAATATTGAAGAAAAATTAGAAAGAAAGAAATGGTTGCTGTTGTTGTCATCTCCACCACCACTGCACCGCCGGCCATCTCCCACCACCACCTGTCGACAACCGTTTTCATTCTTCATTCTACTCCGTTGTATATAGATCTATATATGTGTGTGTATATATGTATCTATATATAGTTATATATATGTAGATATAGATCTACCACCATTATACCGCGGCCATGTCGACTACCACTACACCGCCGGTTATCTCCACCACCACACCGCTGGCCCTCTCACTTTATCTCTATCTCTCTCTCTATGTCTTTTTAACCGTAGTCACTATATATAGTTCTATATACATATATGGATCTATATAGGGGTGGGTTATTTTAGGACCACTCCTTATTTTAATATATATATATATATATATATATATATATATATATATATATATAATATATATATATATATATAATATATATATATATATATATATATATATATATATATATATATAATATATATATATATATATATATAATATATATATATATATATATATATATATATATATATATATATATATATATATATATATATATAATATATATATATATATAAAAAGTAGATTTGAAATTGAATGTATAAGTGTTACGGATTAATAAAAAAATAGATAAAAGGAAAAAATAGATAAAAAAAAATAAGTGTTAGGGATTAATAAAAAATAGATAAAAGGAAAAATAAATAACCACCCACCGTTTTGCAATTTGGTGAGTGGTTTTTCCACATTGCTTTTTATGTTGCCATATGTCTTTCATGTGTTAATTTTGATATTGGCCCATCTTCTAAATTTGACATCATCTCAGGGAGAGAAATTTTTATAAAACACATTAAAAAAAGATCTTCTACATTTCTACTCACAAAACAATCTGCTTCCATATCAATTGTTTATGAGTACTTGAAGAATGATGGTTTCTACCACCCCACCCACCTACCCCATCCCCCTAGTTTGTCACTCACATAATTTAATTTTTCACCATCTTGTAACAAAATACACACACAGATGAAGATGTGCATCCGTTTTGGCGAATGACTTATTATAATAAAATTGGTTTGTACGTAACATTTGTTTTACTAAGTCGACGATGGTGGACGCAGAAGGCTATTCCCGGCGATAGGTACAGTATCTTGTGTCTTTACCATCGTAATCTTTGCCGGAGTTTCTGATGGTATGCGACCTTGCTGAGAAAAAATGGAGGCGGAGGAAGTCAATGAGTTGGTAAGAGATGGCTTTCATCTTAACTTACATTTGTATTGTCTTTGTAGTGGTGAAGTCTTTGAAGTAGAGAATTGTAATGATTATTGAAGGTTACCAGCAGTGGTTACCGGCGGTGTTTTTCCCGGTGATTGTTTCACCTGTGGTTGTTCACTTGTTCCCGGTGGTTAATCAAGATCAAGATCGGTGGTTTATGAGTCATGTGCTTGTATATGTATGTTGCATATGAATATGTATGTTTTAGAAGTTGTACCCTATGCAAATGAAAGAGTACTTTTATGAGTCATGTGCTTGTATATGTGTGTTGTATATGAATATGTATGTTTTAGAAGTTGTACCCTATGCAAATGAAAGAGTACTTCTAGCTACAGTAGTTTTTGTGAGAGCACCGACTTTTTCTTTTTAGTATATAATAATAAGAAAACTTAAAATTCCCGGCCGGCGATGGAGTGGCTACCGTTGAAGAGTAAGCAGCCGGAATTTATGGTTGGCGACGGTGACACAGTGGCTGGCCGTAGTTGGATGTAGGAGATAAAGAAGAAGAGAGAGAGGATTGGAGAGAGCAAATGAAGAAGGAAAAGAGTTCTTGAAAGTTGTAGAAGATAAGGGATAAAAATATAATTTTAATCTTTAACTGGCACTATAGTAACTAACCCAACCAAGCCGGTACTATACAAACCGAGCCGTTTACTATACAAACCGAGCCGGAACTATTGCTCCAATGATTTGATTTAGTAT
>CM067175.1:2489465-2616566 GCA_034093135.1 Erigeron breviscapus
ACCTCACAAACCTGAATGAAGTTTTGTGGCATCTCATCCTTCTTTGAGATGTTCCCTTGACGTTGACAAACTTCACACGTCTCCACTAAGGTTTGAGCTTCCTTGAAGATTGAAGGCCAATAAAATCCTGCATCATAAACCTTCTTACCGGTTACAGATGGTCCATAATGACCACCGGTTTGTCCATAGTGACATGCATCCAAAATCTTCCTGGTTTCTGCACCGGCCACACATCTCCTAATCAAGCCATCTGCACACATGCGAAACAAATATGGTTCTTCCCAGAAATAATGCTTAATCTCAGAAAAGAACTTCTTTTTCTGTTGATAAGTCATTTCCTTAGGAAGAACACCTACACATAAATAGTTAGCAATGTCTGCAAACCATGGATCTTCTTCCACATCCACCTGAATTAGAAACTCATCAGGAAACGAGTCATTAATATCATGCTCCTTTAACTCCTCAAGGTGAGGGTTTTCGAGCCTACTTAAGTGGTCGGCTGCCACATTTTCAGCCCCACTCTTATCTTTGATCTCAATATCAAATTTCTGCAAAAGTAAGATCCAACGAATTAAACGAGGCTTAGCATCTTGTTTCGAGAACAAGTACTTCAAAGCCGAATGGTCGGTGAACACAATAGTCTTATTCAAAACCAAATAGGGTCTAAACTTATCAAAGGCATAAACCACGGCTAATAACTCCTTCTCGGTCACGGTATAGTTCTGTTGAGCCGGGTTTAAGGTCTTGCTAGCATAGGAAATAGGGCGGAAATGCTTATCCTCCCTTTGGCCTAGAACGGCCCCTAAAGCATAATCACTAGCATCACACATTAACTCAAACGGTAATGACCAATTAGGTGGAGACATGATGGGAGCATTGGTCAATTTAACTTTAAGTGAGTTAAAAGCATCAAGACATTCTTTATCAAAATTGAATGGGACAACTTTCTCTAACAACTTGGTCATTGGCCAGGTGATTTTCGAAAAATCTTTTATAAATCGACGGTAAAACCCGGCGTGACCCAAAAAGCTTCGAATTGATTTAACATTAGTGGGTGGAGGCAATTTAGCTATAACATCAATCTTTGCTTTATCTACCTCTAAACCCGCCCTTGAAACTTTGTGTCCCAAAACAATACCTTCTTTCACCATAAAATGACACTTTTCCCAATTCAAGACCAAGTGTGCCCTTTCACACCTTTCAAGCATTCTATCAAGACTCTCAAGACAATTTTCAAATGAACTACCAAAAACAGAAAAATCATCCATAAAAACCTCCATGGATGTTTCTATCATGTCCTGAAATATGGCAATCATACATCTTTGAAAAGTACTTGGAGCATTGCAAAGACCAAATGGCATCCTTCTATAGGCATATGTGCCAAAAGGGCAAGTAAAAGTGGTCTTCTCTTGGTCCTTGGGGTCAATGGGTATTTGGAAGTACCCGGAGAACCCATCCAAAAAGCAAAAATACTCGTTACCGGCGAGCCGTTCGAGCATTTGATCAATAAAGGGCAAGGGAAAATGGTCTTTGTGGGTAGCATCATTCAATCTCCGATAATCAATACATACCCTCCACCCCGTGACGGTCCTAGTGGGTACCAATTCATTTTTGTCATTTAAAATTACGGTTATCCCACCCTTCTTCGGTACACAATGTACCGGGCTTACCCATGGACTATCCGAGATGGGGAATATGATTCCCGCATCAAGTAACTTTATAATCTCCTTTTTGACCACATCTTTCATATTTGGATTTAATCTTCGTTGCCTTTGCACAACCGGTTTCACATTATCAACAAAGTTTATTGTATGTTTGCAAAATTCTGGACTTATACCCGGAATATCAGAAATTTTCCATGCAAAGGCCTTTTTATGGGCCTTTAGGAAGGTCATAAGTCTAGATTTCTCATCCTCCATTAATGAGGATGAGATAACAACGGGTAAAAGAGATGTACCTTCCAAATATACATACTCAAGATGGTCCGGAAGTGGCTTGAGTTCCAAGTCGGTAGGAGGGTTCTCTACCGAGGTTAGCACCCGTGTGCTATCACTAGTGGTGATCTCTTCAAAGGTCTCATCTTCCGGTGGAGTCTCATCAACACTTAATGCCATAATCTCTTGCATCATGTCTCCAACCAATTCTTGCTCCTCTTCACTGCAAGCTAGCAATGCTTCACCTTCTTCCATATCCAAGAAATCCATGAGCTCTTTCTCCAAAGCATCTTCTTCTTCAATCACATCCAACCTGAAACAAGTTTCATCACAAGAATAAGGATGCTTTAGTGCTCTATCAACATTAAAAACAACTCTATCATTACCAACTCCTAAGGAAATTTCCTTGGCCTTAACCCGGATGATGGCATCCGCGGTAATAAGGAATGGTCGGCCAAGAATTAGGGGGACTTTGGCGTCCGCCTCCATCTCAAGGATAACAAAATCAACTGGAAATATCATATGCCCCACCTTAATTTGCAAATTTTCCGCTATCCCCATGGGATATTGGAAAGAACGATCCGCGAGCCTAATGCTCATGCGGGTAGGGGTCAACTCTCTTAGAGACAACTTTCTATAAACAGAATAAGGCATCAAATTTATACTAGCCCCAAGATCGGCCAATGCCTCACACAAATAAGCGCCAAAAGAACAAGCAATTAGAAAACTCCCTAGATCTTCCAATTTGGGAGGAATTTGATTCTGAATGATTGTTGAACATTCGGCACTCATGACTGCAGTTTTAGCCTCTTCAAGCTTCTTCTTGTCACTTACAAGTTCCTTGAGGAACTTTGCATAATTAGGCATACCTGCGAGTAAATCAACTAAAGGAACAGTTATATTCACAGATTGAATTAGATCAACAAATTTCTTGAAGTGTTCCTTGACTTTTTCTTTCCTCAACCGTTGAGGAAATGGAATCTTTGGTTGATACGGCTTCACCGTCGGTTTCTCAGCGGGTTTGGATGGAACGGCCGGTTTCGGCACGGCTTGGTTCGGTTCCATCTCAATTTCCTCATCAACCGTCTCCTCTTCTTCATTTTCCTGCACAAGTGGAGAAGAATCATTAGGTAAAGGATTTGCATAATCATAAGTCTTACTCGTCCTTGTAGTGATGGCATTCACTTGCTCATTTCGAGCATTTGGAGGGGTATACTTCTGTCCCGATCCTTGACTACTTTGCCCTTGGTTATTGAATTGAGGCTTTGGATTCTGTTGAGTGTTGCTCGGTAGAGTACCGGGCTGCCTATTTGAGTTTCCTAGCCTCTCAATCCGTCCTTCTAAATCCTTAATGGTGGCTTGTTGATTCTTAGCTCCTTGATCCAACTTATGTCCAAGCCCATCCAAGCGAGTAGTCAAAGCGTCCAAAACAGAAATCACCTTCTTGGACTCTTCTGCAACTTGTTCATTAGTTGCCTTTTGGGCTCCAATGAACTCCTTCACTATGTCTCTTAATTCTGAATCCGAGTCTCGTTGATTGGTGAACCTACTAAACCTGTTACCACTATAACCAGAAGTGTTAGCATTAACAAAAGAAGAAGAAGGGTAAGAACTACCTGATGGCCGGTTTTGATAACCGGTACTTTGGTTGAAATTCCCTTGATTCTGAACATAACTAACATCTTTCACTGGTTTATCCGGGCAATCCTCCGAATAATGCAAGTCTCCACAATGCTCACATCCGTCGGCCATAACCTTAACATCTCTCTCAAGGCTCTTAAATCTAGTATCTTGACTATCAAATCTCTCATTCATTTGCTTTGAGAGAGCCTTGACTTCGGTAATAAGCTTCGAGTCCTCACTACTTTCCACCTTAGCCACGGTGGTTCTACTAGACCTCTTGTCTCGGTCCTCATCCCTTGTAGAATACTCTCTAGCCATATCCTCAAGTATCTTATATCCTTCATTTGGGGAGATGTTGTTTAGACTACCCCCAAATGCATATCCGAGCTCTCTTTTGGTTTTTCTATCCAAACCATCATAGAAAATCTCAAAGCTTTCTTCGGTACCCATACTATGTCCGGGGCAATTTCTAAGCATCTCCTTGAACCTATTCCATGCATCAACAACATCTTCACCGGGTTCTTGAGAAAAACCTCTGATTTTGTTCTCTAATTGCCTTTGAGTTCTCACAGAATAAAACTCATCAATAAACCCTTCTCGAAGTTCGGCCCAAGTGGTGAATGAGTTTTCGGGTAACTCCTTAAACCATGAAGATGCATCTCCAACTAGAGTTAAAGGAAACAGTTCCAACTTAACGGCTTCCGCTTGCCCTGTACCATATTGATATAACCTACATATCTTCTCAAACCTCTCAAGATGTGCATATGGGTCATTTCTTCGAATCCCATCAAACTTATCCTCTTCTACACTCTTGAGGTGATTCCCTTTTAAAGAGAAATCTACTGAAATAGCCGGAGGGCGAATAGCTGTGCCCCGGTCCGCCGGTATATTTCTTCTTCTCTCCCCATAAGGACGGGCATTCGGATCTACCGGTTGTTCATCACCCATTCTTCTACCCCTTTGTTGTTGGTTAATATTAAGGTTGGTTCTAGGTATGACAATAGTACTCGGTTCAGGTGTTTGAACTTTCTCTTCTTCTTCTGAATCTGAATCTTCTCCTGTTCCAAACACTCTACCTGCTTCTTTCAACCTATTAACCAACTGATCTTCTGAATCCTGAACGGGTGGGTCACTGGTTTCGGTTTCTAAATCTATTTTGATTGGTGTGGTTGGTTCCCGGTTATCTCTTGACACTAAGCGGCGTCTAACTTTCCCTGGATTAGACAATGGACTAAGCAAAGGTCGGCCAGAAGCTCTTGTGTTCATCAACTAACAAGAACCTGCACACTCACCACAAACAAACCGTCAACCGCACCTGTGGTATAATTGAAATGAAATAAAATACAACTATCTAATAAAGCAATAACTTTCTCACAAATGAATGTGAAAAAGGATCGAACTACAAAATAAACAACTACTTAAAATAAGTCCCCGGCAGCAGCGCCAAAAACTTGATGTGTAAAATCGAGTTTAAAATTTATAAACAAGAAATACCCTAAAACTGACTACTACACACTCGCGGGCAGTGGACCCGTTCGTATATAGTATAGCTAAAAGGTAAGTCCAGGATCGAACAGGGACAAAAACTAAGTAATTGTAGACATTAAGTAATTCTAATTAGAAAGGGGGTTTTGTGACCGAATTGTCACGTTGCAAAAGTCAGTAAATAATTAGTAATCCCAAAGGATTAATCGAAAGAGAATTTTGTTTAAAACAATAATTTAAAAGGTCATCCATCTTGACTTCGCTCAACACATGTCCAGATTGCACATAAATGAAGTTCAAATCCAAATTAGTTGATTAAATAACCGAGACTCAAACAAAGCACCAACCCCGTACCCGTCAAGTTGAAGACATCATTTGACTCTCTTGCTTAAACTAGTTTCGTTACAAAGACCAGTACCCCAAGACATCTTTTATAACTTCCCTAATCAAACAATTGGTTTGGTTATTGAAATAACAATTATACCTATCGATTGTACCCAACCGTTAACACATTTCTCCCTATTATCAAGAACGATTATCTACCGTACCCGTCATATATCCAATCGTTTGTACCCAAACAATCAAAATGAAATATATGTAATCAATAACTACCATTAAAGACACACATAAATCACCAATCAATTCAAGATAAATAATAAGGAAGAAATACGCTAAGATCTCGATATAACGTTAAATGAAATCAACATTGAATTAATAAAAGTGTGCAATCTTTACATAATGTCTCACTCCATCAAGATGGATGATGAAGTGATTAGCCACTCATATTAAAATAAGAATAAGAATTAAAATAAGAGAAATTCATTGTTACCGAATGATAATAATTGAAAGCTACGAACGTAATCGATCCAATCGTGTTTGAAAACCTAAAATATGATGAAAAACTGATAATATCTCCAATTTAATTTATATGCCCCCAGAATTCTGCCAGATTCGCGACCAGTTGCGGCGCAATGAAGAGCTGCGGCGCAACTATAGTTGACTTCGACCTTTGACTTTGACTTTCGTTGACCTAGACTGGCTTGAACTTGAACCCATTGCGGCGCAACTCAAGGCATTGCGGCGCAACTTATCTCTCTGCTTTTGGGTTGCGGCGCAACCAAGAGTTGCGGCGCAACTTGCCTTGACTTGCGTTGACTTTTTGACTTATGTTGACTTGTGGCTGGCCAAGAAGGAAGGGTGTTGCGGCGCAACTTATGTCTCTGTAATTGGGTTGCGGCGCAACTGGAAGACGTTGCGGCGCAACTTATGTCTCTGGAATTGGGTTGCGGCGCAACAGGCCTTTTTCAGCATTGACTTTAGTTGACTTTCTGCAATCTTCATCCAAATGCTTCCGAAATCTTCCGTTAGCACTTAATTCATCTCAACAACGTCGTTTTCTCCAGATTTGCGCTTAAATACCTGTCAGTAACCTGAAACACTAACAAATACCATAAACGCACCAAATGTATATAAAAACGACTCATAAACCATGCGAAATCAACTAAATACGTTGTGGGAAATGGGTATAAAATACGACATATCAGGATTCCTGCGGCTTCTATGGCTCTACGGATAGCTTCTTTTGCCCCAAAGTCGCTCTTTGCTGGCTCAACCGCAGTGACACGGTCGACGTCAGTGGTAAATTCCGAAGGAAAAAATCTCTGTATTAAGTTTTCGAAATCATAAACTTAAGAACTACTTGTATGTTAAATACATATAAGATTCTATTATTTACTTACATATTCAACTTACAGTCATACACCTTAGATTATACGAGTAATTTATTACTACTAGTTTTTCATGATCTGTTTTGGTTTATAAATATATAGTTATGCATTCTTATTACCCAATGTGTCTATATTAATCAATATTTCACCTTTTGAATGTAATCAAAAAGCAAATTGCATCAAAATGTAATTAGCTTTGCCTAAAATACTATATACAATGAATTTACAAAATGTTTATACATGTTAACTACCTCCGGTGAACTAATGATGCGGCGAGGTAATGTACATCAAACTGATAACGTTTTGTTGGTTACTATACTACGTTAACTTGAAAACTTTTTTACCCTTAACAATTGTCATAAAATTTACTACAATAACTTTACCTTAACATTTCCGCATTCCTTAATAGCTGCAATGAGGTTGACTTGGTCAGCTACCAATTCTCCACCTACTATTGAGATCACAACATCAACTTGCTTGATGGCATTCACCAAACTTTCATGATCATGAATATCTCCCAAATAATAAATACTATACTTTCATCAAATTCAATAACCATATGATCTTAACATCTATATAACGTTATCACAAGCTTATATATATAAAAAAAAGACCATTTTCTTAATTTCTTACATTTCAAATTTGAGATTGTCCAAATTACTCCTAAAAATAAAAATAAAAAACTCAATTACTCTTACTATAGAAGTCAATTAGCAAAATTAAAAAGATAATAAAAAATAAAATAGATCAAACAATATATAATTTTGGTCTTAAGGACTTACAAAAAGAAAGACACTACTTACAAAAAGAAGGGTGACACCAAGATTTTTGAAGTTGTCAAGAAGCTTGGATTTGTCAGGATGTTTTGTTGTGGTTTCTCTGACCAAAATAAAAGTCGGGTGTTGGGCTTTCGCGCTGGCCTCAACGATGAACTTTCCTATGTATCCGGTTCCCCCGATGATCAAAATCTTGCTCTTATTTTCTGCCATGATTTGATATATAGGCTTTCCTTTATTATTGGAAATATGGTGAATTTATCAGGGAATTAAAATGTTTTGTAGTTATTGATATTCGATATGGATGAATAAAAGTTTGACTTTGAAACTTATGCCAGGTGCATGTACTCCAAAAAAATATTCTCGCTAACGATAAATTTTAATAATTTGGTTACTACATCCTATAATATTACGGAGTACATAAAATAAAGTATATTGTTGTTTGGAAATCATTTTTAATCATCGTGTTAGTTTATAGTTAGTGTTTTAATTAATCATACCTCTAAAAATCATGTCAAACTTCTTTTTGAAAAAAATGATAATCATGGTTTCGAGCCTATAAGTGGATATAATACGAAATAGTTATGTACTTATGTTTAATATAAATAATATTGTTTATGTACGTCATAATCTTTTAAATATAGCAACCATTTAAGTGGCCAGGGGAATTGACCGAGAGGATGTTGGTTTGGAGACCTGGATTGAATCTCTGTGGTTTCGGGCATTTACCTTTTGAGCGTGTGGGCGTACCTGTTATCACTCCTGTTTTGCAAGACTTCATAAGTTCCAAATTCTAGCATATTGTTCACTTTGGATGTCAATACTAGAGTTCGAATCATTAACATCTAACCCTCGTTTGTTCAAAAAAAAAAACCTTTAAATATAGCCACATAAGCTATGTTTACCGGGAGGGGATTCTCTCAAGTTACTCTAACATGACTAGTCATCTTAGGGTAATCTTGACCCTTAGATGAAAATCAATGGCCAAAATTCAAAGATGATCTTTGAATATTGTGTCTTTATTTTTATTCAAAGGTCAAGATTTCTCCAACTTGTTTACCTTGTTCTTTTATGTAACCTATGTGCCCAGTCTATTTTGTGAGTCGGCTAGTCCAAAGACAACCACTTCGGGTGCAGGTATGGAGTTGCCACGGATGAATCTCCGGGACTACAAGGGATATATTAGACTTCGGGTATTTTCTCTTCGAGATCAAGTCTTTACCATTAAACCACATTCTCACCTTTATGGCTTTATGGCTTTACATTTCTTTGAGTAATTTGAGACTTCATATATGTTTGATACTTTATTATACATTTATTCTTGTTTGTGTATGGAATATTTCACTTCTCAATTTGAGTAACAGTATAATTTACATTTTTTCTAAGTAGGAGAAATTTGAATTTACAATTCGAATTCCTTTAATATGTATTTCAGTCAACTATATTCTATAAGCACAAGTTTAGTCACATCGAATTTCCAGCAACTTTTTAATCTATCAAAAACATATGCCAAAAACCTTACAAAAAGCTTTTTTTCATTAGCTTTAAAACTAAAAACTATAAGCTTTATCTGTAGAGAATTTTAAATCATTGTCAGATAAGTTGTCTAATTAGTTTCTCCAATACCAATTAGTCTTCAATAACTATTTTAAAAGAAAAAAGGTTTTCAATAAGTCTCCATCGAAGATGATCTGATTGACAAAACTTGGACAAGATATTACCCGAGCCTTGCGTTTAACTAGCTATGATCTGTTAAGATATTAACACGAGTTATATAACCGGAACATGTATAAATCCAATGAGCTAGACAAGTCAACGGTTACAAAGATACAGACTTCAGAGAACTTCTTAATAGTTCAACTTTCTTGCCCAACTTTCTGTTTACAAAAGCACCCCACATTTTTGTTCACAAGTCCATCATTTCTCGTAAAAATGCTTTCAAAACCAACTAAACATACCCTAATCAGAGGACTGAATTTTTAAAGTATATCATCAGATTATGTGATCAATGAATATACAGGGCATATATACATACAAGTTTTGGTATATAATGTTTATACAATTTGAGGAGCAATGGATGTGGATGGCAGAGCAGATAGCCAATCTACCAAGGCTTTATTGACAAGCTCAGGGACTTCATCATGGGGACAATGTCCCGCCTGTAGATTTACAATCGACGTGTTTGGATAGAACTCTTTGATGTTGGTTGCCTTTCCAGGACCCACCCACGGGTCTAAGTCTCCCCAAACTAACAACAATGGGCAAGAAAGTTTGCTCAGCACACTGTTGAGTGTGTATTTTCTCTGATTTGACATAAATCGTGTCATTAATCTGCAAGAAAGCTTACATACGTCACAATCCATAGTATGAAAAAGAGCTGCACAATATGCCAGTCTTTGATTAACTTTGGCAAGTTCGATCCATTTACTTATGATGGGTCAATTATGGTTGTGCTTTATCTCAGACGAGTCGAATGAAAAAAGTAGCCAACAGGGGAAGGCATAGAATGGTTGAACGGTCAATTGGTTTGAAAGTCGCCCGCAGTCTAATTTTAATGTATACCTCTGAGTCGTTTTCATTAGAAGATTTCAAATGACATTGTAATGATATTGTGTTTCCAGTTATATATAACACAGTAACTATTTGTGAAAAACAAAAGCAGGCAAAAAGTGTTTGCAATTTAACCCAAGTCAACCCTGCATGTTTCAACCCAAAGTCAATTTGACCCATTAGCCAACTCACCAGTCATGCAACATTGCAACCCCCATTACTTAATGAGCTTATAACAGTCAAACATGTTATTGCTCTCTAGTGAGTCAATGGGCAGGCAGCAAAACTTTCACCCTCATATACCAGTCATGAGCTATAGAGAAGCCTAGACAGGCAGAAACAGTAGCTCCTAGGACGAAGCCAAACCTTATGGGTGTGGTTTTTCGAGTCGTCTTTGTAAAGGGGAAAAATAAGAGACAACCTACTGTTCTAGCATGTGTACAATACCTGTAATAGACTTCTCCGGCATTTGGATCATCTGTTGGTCTGATAATTGATTTAATGAGATAATCATCAACGTTTGATGTATTTTTGTACACCTGAAAATAAAACGGAACTTCTGAGTTAGTCTGGTACATGAAGACATATTTTCTTACAAAATATTGTAGATCAGCAGGTACACCAAGATATAAAGAAAGAAATTAGCATTTATTCAAATTATGAAAAAGAGAGGCAGTGTAGTCATCCATTTTCATCTATTTGCTCCAATCGATTTTAAATCGCAATACATTCCTTGAATTGGATGTCCCATAACTCCAAAAGAATTTTTAGATTCGTTTGATACTAAAATTAACTATTTGCCATTTCTAATTGTTACTATAATGATGGTTTTGATTTGGGTTCACAGGATTCTTCTATTATGTTTGTGTCAAAATCCTAGAGGGGTGCTTCAGATATTCAAAGCTGTTAATCATTGAGTCAGGTTAAATATTGCACTTGAAGGAATGGAAGAGAAATTACTACGAGTATATATTAGTACTGAGAAAAATTGTTAAGACTCCTTGAGGGACAGAAGGAGCTTAACTAAAGCTTTCCATAATACTAATGATTATTATGAATGAAGCTAACTAAGTAATGCAAGTACAATTTGACATACACTCTTCAAGACGGATTCAACGCGAGCTGGTTGTTTGGCTTGCCAAAATAAGAATCCAAGAACTACCCGCTGGAAAACATCCTTTAGTGGCTTCAGAAGAAACCTTTGCAGGGGGGATTCTTCAACCTCGGTGGTTGTTGCATCCTCTGTGTTTCCGAACTGTCCGGCGGAGTTCAGTAATGCGATGCCGACAACTTGCTGTTGCATTGCTTCTGCTGCCACCAAAGCAGTAAACCCTCCAAGACTGAAATTTTCCAATTTACAAATCAATGAAATGTCTGTGACAAAAAACAAAGCCGCGCTAACATTGAGAATAATATGTATATACAACCACTGAATACGCTAAGGACCAAGTGGCGTATAAGAACTAAGAGATCATCTCATCGGCTTTTGGATTCCAGTTCCCATAGATCAACCACATTAATATTACCAGTGTTGGGAGCATTGGGTGCGGAGTGCGGACAGAGATTCAAAGTACCAACTTACTAGCTCATTTTGTACTATTATGTATGTCCTGGGCCCAAAATAGATGCATAATTTCCCTTTTTAAGAAGTTTCAATTCATGGCCTATTTGCAAATGTTACAAATTATGGATTAGTATAACATATTAACACTGATTTTCACTTGCAAGATTTGCCTATTTTGTAATCAAGTGTACTTCAGACATTTTTCGCAGAGCAAAACATTCGCAAAGAAATGGGGAAAATCCGTTTGTTAATTGTTAACCAATTCAAATGGTATAGAAACTCAACGAATGAAAAGATTTTAAACACATCTGGATAATACGACAATCATGAATTAATGGGACATAATTTAGCAGACAAGGTACCTGTTCCCAACCAACACTGTTGGTTCTTTCACTATTTCTTTCAAGAAATCGGCAACCTGGTCTCTCCACACTAATGCATCATAGTCAACGAGTGCCTTCTCACTCCACCCAAACCCGAGTAAGTCCACAGCATAAACCTTGTACTTTTTAGCCAATTCAGGTATATTGTACCTATAGATATAATGAAGAATCAGGAATTTACACAATATGCTATATGTATTTACATAATGGAAGATCACTTATCCTCCCTCTTAAGTTATTGGATTTAATAGAGATTTTGGAGATTAGTTTACAATCAAGAATTAAACAGATTTTGTCCCCTGAAAATAAAATTGTAAACTTTTCTCCAATGTCATTGATTTTCAACTTGTACAAGCATCTTAGAGGAATCTAACAAATCCATCAAACAAATTCAAGTAAAGTGCATTATAAGATCTGATCCAGAGATTCCAACAATATAGGCTAAACCAATATGCCAAGACAACTTGGCTTGTAGCTGATTTACCGCCAACTCAAACCTGCCCATACCATACCCCTTAAAGCAAATCATATGAGGGGTAAATCAAGCTCACTTAGACGGTGGTCCAACCAACTGTTCCCGTCTTAGTCAAAGAACACAATTTCCCTAAACAATTCATAGAGACAATTCATTCGACTTAAGCCAACGACATTAATGCCCCGCAACTAGAATTTGCTAAAAGGTTCTCCCACCCCAGAAAAACTGACAAATTCGCACAGTAATTAAAGTAAATGTAAATAGAAAGGGGGAAAGTAACCTCCAATGAAAAGCGGAAGCACCAAAACCATGAATAAGAACAATCGGAAAACCCTCTCCTTGTTCAACATAATGAATCTTGTGACCTTTCCATGTCCAAAATTTGTATCCATCATTCTTGAAAGGTAATCTCTCTAAACCTATACATACATATTTGTATATCATTTAACCAATCACAAAAACAACACAAAACAACAAAAAAAACAAAAAAGAACCACCTTGAGCAGGTTCAGGTGCTAAGGTAGATGGCATAACTGAAGCTCCAACAACAACTATTCCTTTTGTAGCTAAATTTCTTCTACTTAAACCACATCTATTTCCTACCACATACACACAGTGACAAATTAATCATTATTATAATATTATTTATATATATGGTATCCCGGTGACCGTTTCCAATGAGTTGATAATGGAGTAAAAAGAAAAAAAACTTACTGTGAGGATGGACTTTGAGGGTGGGAGTAAGTTTGCTATTAACTGAAGAGCAATGTGGTGTTGTTACTCTGTGTGGTAATGTAGCACATGAAGAAGACATTGAATATTTTTGTTCTGAATTGTTTGTGATTGTATAAACAGATATATATATATATATATATATAATAAAAAGTTGGTATTTGAGTGGTAGGAGTGGAGGTTTGAGGGTGTGGTTCACCCCAGGCCAAGTTACTTTCTTTGCCCCCCCTGAAATTTATTGAGTTTAAAACAAGTCAAACATAGAGGGAAACAAACAAAATAATCTTTTCTTTTTAAGAGCAAATTTTAATCTACTCTTAAATACACCAATAGTAGTAAATTAGTAATACATTGTATGGTAAAATGCAAACTTAGGTCTTCACCAAAAAATTTCTATCAAGTCATCCCACATCGGCACAAAAAACTAATTAACTCTCAAGTCTCACTTTCATCATTTTGATAGTTTTTAGTTGTTTTTACAATCAACTAACAAAATCACCCAAATACTTCATATAAAGTAACCGAGATTGACAAAAAAAAATCATCATTTAGCTTATACGATTTGGTGTGATACCCCGAAAACTATGGAAATCTAAACATTTAAAAACACTTTGCATATAAAACTGTATATCAATTGCATTTTTGTGAATCCTTTTTAAAAAAATGTGTTGCCACATCAGACCCTTATAAATCCTTTAAAATCCCTACAGATCCTTATAAATTCTTCACATCTTATAATTTTACCTCCAACCATATAAATATCCTTACATTTTCCCACATCATCACCAAAAAATCCTTACATATCCTTATATATTAACTTCGGACAAGTTAACGACATGCTCTTAGGTGAGGACATACACTAAAAAATCTTTGCTTTTGGACAAGCTTCAATAGCAAAAGATATCCATGGACAACTAAGGGCACCTAAGAGTACTCGTAATGGGATATGGTGTCGTCAAGGTGGAAGAAACGACCCCGACGACCTGGGGTGGTGCCATTACAACATCCGTGTGGTTGCTGGGTGGAAGGACCAAGGTTGAATGATCGACGCTGAAACAAAGTTGAGTGCTCGCCGTCCTTTGTTTTTTATTAACCAATTCTGTTTTTCATTTGCTTTTTAAGCTTGTTATTTACTCTTTTTTGTCCTCTGCTATTGTTAATTGAGTTAATTGAAGTCATTAAATGGGTTAAATAAAAACATTTTTGATTTCAAATTTTAAAAGTTGGTAGCTTAGGGCTCGTTTGGTTCACGTAATGTTTTTGGAAGGAATGGAATCTGTCAAAGGAATTGGAATCTGATGGAATGGAATTTGACGGAATGTTTTTCATTTTTTGAAGATTTAAGTGACGGAAGGAATGGGATTCCTTCCCCCATCCCCATGGAATGGAGATTCCATCAAATGAGGGAATGTTGACATTCCAACGGAATTATATTCCTTCATCATTGAACAACCAAACGCACTAAGGAATGAAATTCAATTCCAATTCCATCAGATTCCATCAGAATCTGCGAACCAAACGCGACCTTAGTGGTATAAATTTTACTTAATTCCATTGTTCTTCTCTATATATCCAAATATATATGTGTATATATCTCAATATTTTGAGAATTAATATTCATTTTAGTTTTCGAACATATATCTCAATTATTATACCGACATGAGTTCGGACGAAGAAATAAATACACTTTGCGATGTTATTTTAAAATTTGTCGGACTAGTACATGCTCTTGTCGTCGAAGAAGAACGACAACGACAACGTTAAGACGAACCCGAAAATTCAAACCGCAACAGAACCCAGAATTTAAGATACTTTGTTTTAATTTAAAAGTAATTATTATTTATCACTATTTTAATGAAGTTTTATTTTAATTATTTAAATCTGTTATGTTTTTAATAATAAATTAAAATTGTTATATTTTAATATAAAAATATGGTGTGGTATGATTATTGTTACGGATGTGGTGTGTTTGCTGGGTGGTGTTGATGTGGTGTTGATGTGGCGCTGATGTGTCATACCACATGTGTGATGGTGTGAACCATTACAAACACTCTAAGGGCTTCCCATTGAAGATAGTCTAAGGGGGCGTTTGGTTCACAGAATGTTTTTAAAGGAATTGAAATTTGTCAAATGAATTGGAATTTAAAGGAATTGGAATTTGAAAGTTTTGAAATATGTATGTGTTTGGTTGACAGAATTCAATGGAATTCAGTTAACTGAATTGGAATTTAAACTGTATCAAATGACATAATTGCCCTTTCATTAGATATTTACAAGTTTTTTTCATTTTAATAATAATGATAATAATAATATAAGGCTGCACAACGTAAGCGGGATAAGTATAAGGCTAAGTGTGCAGATATTGGTTATGGGTTTATCCCCTTTTCATTCTCTTCCTTTGGAGAACTTGAGAAAGATGCAGTGACCCTACTCAAACGAATCAAGAAGTTCTCCGCTGCACAGGACATTGGAGCACGTGCTGCTCATATATTTAGTAGGATTAGTTTTGCTATAGCTAGAGGAGTGGGGCCCAGTTAGTATCTCGGGTTCCCACTAATTTCTTGTAAATCCTATTAATTTCTAATGAAAGTGATGTTTTTATAAAAAAAAATAAAAAAAAATAATAATAATAATAATAATAATAATAATAATAATATTATGTACAAATAATAATTACAATAACAATAAAATAATATATACATAGATCGATGTATGCAGTATGCCTCCAACATATATATCAAAAAGTCTATCACTTTTTCCCCAAAAGTCTACTTCACCTGCAACGACCTCTCTTCATTCAATTTTTTTCTAAGGGCTCTTTCTTTAATCTTCTGTACCAACAAGATCTGATTTTCCAATCTAACAACTATGAATAACAAGCATACTATTGTTTAATACAAAAAATTATTTGGAGTTTGAATGGTGCTACCGGGAATCATAAGCAGCGGCGGCGGCCGGAAATCCTAAACAACGGTGGCAGGAAGGTAGTCGATCAGTAAATCCGGTGGTTGGTGGCGGCAGAACAACGAACGTCCGCTGGTTACAAGTCTCAAGAAGAAATAGGTTTGTATAGTTTGTGGGGCTTTTTTGTCAAATTGCTTGAATTCCATTGGAATTGAAAGCTTTCCATAGGTTTATTGATGGAATTGTGAAATCTGTATTTTAAGGAATTTGAATGAAAGTTTTGAATTTCAATTCCATCATTTTCCCAACCAAACAATCTAAGGAATGAAATTCAGATTCCAATTCCTTTGAATTCCTTTGAACCAAACAGGCCCTAAGTATCATGCAGAAATGAGAATGTATCCACTAAGGTGTAGAAATTGTACATGTTTTCCCGTATGTATAACTCATTTTTACTTATAAACATGAGATATATTTTTATATATCTAAGTTTTAGTTCAAATAAAATAAGTATTAAAATAGAACAAATTAAATAATTATTTTTTGTTAAAAATAAATCATGAGAACTTTTATACATCATGTTCAAATATGTGCTATATAAATCTTCATGTATCGATTTTATCGATAGATCAAAATTTTATCTTATTTGTTTTACTTTAATTATTAACGATGATAACATATTTTATGCATCCATTTGATTATTTTATATACGAGAAGGGTACCCGCGCAATGCGGCGGCAGAGCGGCGACGACGGGTGATGGTGACATTAACAATGTGGTTATTAATGTGAAGGTAGTTGACGTAAAAGGATAGTATAGTTAATGAAAATGGGCACTTGTAAAATATGAGATATGTGTGAAGATGTTTGATTTTATGTAAATGTGTTTTAGGGTTTAGGATACAAGTGTTAAAAGGTTAGGGGTAAAAAAGGTAATTCAAAGCTGAATTGTTTAAAGGGAAAAAAAAAGACTTTCTCTTTATTAGATAGTATAGATATAGAAGTATAGATATGGGCATTTAGTTGGATATAGAGTTTGTAAAAAACAATTTCAATATTTAAATAAGTAACAGAAAATATTCTTTTAAGTAGTTTTGTGTCGTCATTGTTAATGGCATTCAGTTGGAGCGCCGAGATTTAATCCTTTCTATATACATTATATTTGTTATTTGTTATGTGCCACCATACTCGATGAAGGATGATCGACGGGGCTACAGCCATTGGTTCGATCCCAATTTAACCACAATGACTTGCGGGTGGGTTGGTTTAAGCCATTAGAACATAAAGCTATATGACTAGGGGCTTTGCCCGTTTAAGTTGGCCCAATTGATGCGTGGGTAGAAAAAGAGGAAAATTCACGTCTATGAACAATGGAAGATTTTAGTTTTAATGGTGTCTCGTTTTAATGGTGTCTCTTGCTATGAGGCAAGTATAATTAGTACATGTAGATATTGCGCAGTAATATTTACTAGAGGACCAAAATCTGTTGTAGACATCACTATCCCTTCTCTTAAACCCGTACAGCCTTATAATTTAAGGCGCATGGTATGTCAACCAGTAAATTAGTAATCCGACCAGACTATTTGCAGCGACTGTCGCTGCAAATAGTCGTGTACGTTATCCGCTATGACAGTCAACAGTGTATTTTTGTCCATATTAGACTATTTGCAGCGAGTGTCGCTGCAAATAGTCGAATAAGACAAAACTGCATAGTACTTTTATGTTATATATGTATACGAATTCGTTCATTCAACTATCGCTCTCTTTCGCTTTCCTTATTTCTTCATTCATTTACAACCATCGTTTTCTGCATTTGTTTCCTCTGCTTCTTCATTTGATCATCAGGTTAGTATCCATACGTACTTATAATATAGATATGTTTATTAATATTATTGATATTTATATATATGTATATATGTTTCAGATGGATTCTTTTGAGAATATATGGGGAGATATGGGTGAGGAAAATTTTGAGTTTCACTTAGAAGAACCTGATGAAGAATTTGAGATCCCGGAGGTGGCCCCTCATTTTGACTACGACGCTAGCGATTTCTACACCGAGGAGGTATAATTAAATGATGACATTAACGTTTAAATGGAAAATAAAGTTTAATAATGAGTTTTCTTTGTTTCGGGCACACTTTACTATTTTAGGTGTTCGATTCACACGAAGAAGTGTTCAACTGGGCCCAAAGAACAGCAAATGAGCTTGGTTATGTCTTAATTAAACGACGAACAAATTCCAACTCAGCTGGTGTCAAAAATAAAGTGACCATAGTCTGTAATCTTGTTGGGCAAAAAGATAAAAGGTCAACTGGGCTCGTTAAAAAGTCACTAAAATGTGACTGCCCCTTTAGATTGGACGGTTGTTTGACAAGAGATGGTGGTTGGAGGGTCATTGTTATAGACGAGAGACATAATCATTATCCAGCTAATAATCTGCAGGGTTACGCGTACGCAAGAAGGTTGAGTGAAGCTGAGAAATCATTTGTGGAAATGGAAGTGGCTCGCGGTACAGAGCCCCGTCATATTGTAACGCTGTTGAAAAAAGAATTTCCAGAAAACTTGACCCGCGCAACCGACATTTACAATTTTCAAAAAGCGTTACGGAAGAAGGCGGCCGAAAAACATGGGGACACTCCAATGCAGGTTACATATATAAAATATACATATTCTTTTATTTATTTACTATGATAGAGTATCTGAAACGACCTACGTACGCCATTTTGTTCAACCGGCGCAGGTTATGTTCAGTTTGCTAAAGGAGCATAAATACTTGTATTATTATACCACAAATAGTGTATCTGGTCGGTTGGAGAATCTGTTTTTTATACATCCGACATCCTTTGAGTTGTGGCGTGCATTTCCTTGGGTTATCCAAATAGACGCCACGTACAAAACCAACTTGTACAACATGCCGTTGGTCGAGATTGTCGGTGTGACTTCAACAAACAGGACCTTCAGCATATCATATGCATTTATCACAAGTGAACATGAGCATAATTATAGATGGGTGTTGGAGTGTTTGAAGTCGACCCTAGGTGAAGGGTTTGTTGTACGCGTCGTACTCACGGATAGGGATCTGGCCCTCATGAAAGCATGCAAAACTGTTATGCCGGAAGCAAAACATTTACTTTGTAGAATCCACATATAGATGAACATCGACAAAAATTGCATGCCATCATTCAACGCGTACGGCAAATGGGGGCCTTTTTACGGATGGTGGAAAAAACTTTATGAATCGCGCACACTAGAAGAGTACACCGAAAATGAAAAAGATTTAAAAGTGAAGATGGGAAAAGATTTAGACAGTATGTGAAGTGCACATGAACTTTTTATATTATTTTTTTGGTAAATCACATATATCCACACGTCCTAACCCAATGTTAAATTTACAGAAGTTTACAAGTACCTGCAGAAGGAGTGGCTTTCCCCGTACAAGGAAAAGTTTGTGTCTTTTTGGGTCGATCAACATCTCAACTACCGTAACTACACTACCAACAGAGTTGAGGCTGAGCATTCACTCCTGAAGTCCGAGTTGCGGGGGAGATGTACATTTTCACAGAATAATTGAATGTGTTAATTCTATCCTCACCGGACAAGTTACAGAAATCAAGGGACAACTGGAGGAGAGCAGGATTTATAGAGCTGGTAAACACAACTACCCATGTTTGAAAGACCTGCTTTGTGTTGTATCTGTGACAGCTATGGATATTATGGTTGAAGAAATTGATCGATTCAAAAATAAGATGGGTAAAGACTGGAGAAAATGCGGGTGTAAGGTTCGGATTAGTTGTGGGCTACCATGTGCTTGCCAACTAGCTTCATACATGCATTACAGTAAGTATATTTGAATATAATTAATTGATGGGTTTTTTGTAAATGCAAAAAATTTATATTACTTTTAAAAAATGTAGGCAAACGTGTTGAGGTGGGTAAGATAGATGACTTTTGGAAAAAGCTAGACTTAACACCGTCGACGTGCCTACCAGACAATGATCATCGAAAAGACTCCGACGATGACGAATATATCGACGATTTAGTAGAGGATGTTAAGGTACGGATGAAGCAACAACCGAAGCCCAGAGGAAAAACTGGGTGTCAAAAATAAAAGACATCATCTATCCAGGGAGAACCAAAATCAAGGACCCTTCCGTTATAAAAAATAAACGTGGAAGACCAATCGGGTCAAAAAAAAATGCCTCAAGTACGTGCATCATAATTCGAAGTATAATTAATTGATTTCTTATATGTAAGTGCACCATATTTGTTAGTATATTTCGAAGTATAATTAATTGATTTCTTATATGTAAGTGCACCATATTTGTTAGTATAATTCGAAGTATAATTAATTGATTTCTTATATGTAAGTGCACCATATTTGTTAGTATAATTCGAAGTATAATTAATTGATTTCTTATATGTAAGTGCACCATATTTGTTAGTATAATTCGAAGTATAATTAATTGATTTCTTATATGTAAGTGCACCATATTTGTTAGTATAATTCGAAGTATAATTAATTGATTTCTTATATGTAAGTGCACCATATTTGTTAGTATAATTCGAAGTATAATTAATTGATTTCTTATATGTAAGTGCACCATATTTGTTAGTATAATTCGAAGTATAATTAATTGATTTCTTATATGTAAGTGCACCATATTTGTTAGTATAATTCGAAGTATAATTAATTGATTTCTTATATGTAAGTGCACCATATTTGTTAGTATAATTCGAAGTATAATTAATTGATTTCTTATATGTAAGTGCACCATATTTGTTAGTATAATTCGAAGTATAATTAATTGATTTCTTATATGTAAGTGCACCATATTTGTTAGTATAATTCGAAGTATAATTAATTGATTTCTTATATGTAAGTGCACCATATTTGTTAGTATAATTCGAAGTATAATTAATTGATTTCTTATATGTAAGTGCACCATATTTGTTAGTATAATTCGAAGTATAATTAATTGATTTCTTATATGTAAGTGCACCATATTTGTTAGTATAATTCGAAGTATAATTAATTGATTTCTTATATGTAAGTGCACCATATTTGTTAGTATAATTCGAAGTATAATTAATTGATTTCTTATATGTAAGTGCACCATATTTGTTAGTATAATTCGAAGTATAATTAATTGATTTCTTATATGTAAGTGCACCATATTTGTTAGTATAATTCGAAGTATAATTAATTGATTTCTTATATGTAAGTGCACCATATTTGTTAGTATAATTCGAAGTATAATTAATTGATTTCTTATATGTAAGTGCACCATATTTGTTAGTATAATTCGAAGTATAATTAATTGATTTCTTATATGTAAGTGCACCATATTTGTTAGTATAATTCGAAGTATAATTAATTGATTTCTTATATGTAAGTGCACCATATTTGTTAGTATAATTCGAAGTATAATTAATTGATTTCTTATATGTAAGTGCACCATATTTGTTAGTATAATTCGAAGTATAATTAATTGATTTCTTATATGTAAGTGCACCATATTTGTTAGTATAATTCGAAGTATAATTAATTGATTTCTTATATGTAAGTGCACCATATTTGTTAGTATAATTCGAAGTATAATTAATTGATTTCTTATATGTAAGTGCACCATATTTGTTAGTATAATTCGAAGTATAATTAATTGATTTCTTATATGTAAGTGCACCATATTTGTTAGTATAATTCGAAGTATAATTAATTGATTTCTTATATGTAAGTGCACCATATTTGTTAGTATAATTCGAAGTATAATTAATTGATTTCTTATATGTAAGTGCACCATATTTGTTAGTATAATTCGAAGTATAATTAATTGATTTCTTATATGTAAGTGCACCATATTTGTTAGTATAATTCGAAGTATAATTAATTGATTTCTTATATGTAAGTGCACCATATTTGTTAGTATAATTCGAAGTATAATTAATTGATTTCTTATATGTAAGTGCACCATATTTGTTAGTATAATTCGAAGTATAATTAATTGATTTCTTATATGTAAGTGCACCATATTTGTTAGTATAATTCGAAGTATAATTAATTGATTTCTTATATGTAAGTGCACCATATTTGTTAGTATAATTCGAAGTATAATTAATTGATTTCTTATATGTAAGTGCACCATATTTGTTAGTATAATTCGAAGTATAATTAATTGATTTCTTATATGTAAGTGCACCATATTTGTTAGTATAATTCGAAGTATAATTAATTGATTTCTTATATGTAAGTGCACCATATTTGTTAGTATAATTCGAAGTATAATTAATTGATTTCTTATATGTAAGTGCACCATATTTGTTAGTATAATTCGAAGTATAATTAATTGATTTCTTATATGTAAGTGCACCATATTTGTTAGTATAATTCGAAGTATAATTAATTGATTTCTTATATGTAAGTGCACCATATTTGTTAGTATAATTCGAAGTATAATTAATTGATTTCTTATATGTAAGTGCACCATATTTGTTAGTATAATTCGAAGTATAATTAATTGATTTCTTATATGTAAGTGCACCATATTTGTTAGTATATTTCGAAGTATAATTAATTGATTTATTATATGTAAGTGCACCATATTTGTTAGTATATTTCGAAGTATAATTAATTGATTTATCTTTACCTATATTTGTTATTATGATTACTAAATATAGTTGATGTATTTTTTTACCTATATTTGTTATTATGCATATACTTGATGTATTTTTTTTTACCTATATTTGTTATTATGAATATCATCATCAACAAAAGAAAATATAAATAAACTTAAGCCACCAACACAATTAAACAAAGAAAAATAAATTGTTCATAACAACCAAATACTAATACTGAGCATCATCATCGTCCTCATCATCGTCTTCATCATCAACCCAGGATTGGCTACCCTCTGCTGCGGAGTTAAGATCGAACTGGGCATGAGGCTGGCTAGCATGTGGCTGCTGACTATGGCTCCCCTGTGCCTGATGAGGCTGGCTACCCTGTCCCTGTGTCAAATGCGTATAGTCATACGCCTGGGTACCCATACGCCGAACGATCCGCCCTATGCCGCGGCGATGCCCCGACCGGGATCCAAGTTCCTGCATAAAAATATCAGGCTGGGGTGTTGGAATGGGGTCCCGTTCAGCCTCCTCCTTCTTCTGCTTCAGCTTGGCCTGAATCACGTTACATTATATATAAGGTTGATTAAATGGACATTTAATACTAAAAATATATATAAGCTTAAAAAGAGACACTTACATGTCTTTCTTCGGCGAGGGGGTGTTCCCATTGCTTATCAGATTTTTTCTTGTGCTTAGTCTCGTACATATCCACCAAATCTACTTCATTGCCCGTACGAGCCTGTAAGCACATCAATTTATCATAAGAATATACATTCTTTAAGCTATATTTTTAAACACAAGTATATATTTCATAACAACAACTGACCTTTTCTTGTGGGCGTACTGAGAGTAAGACATTCGGCCATGGGTCCCCGCAAGAACTTGCTTTCCCCTGTTGGTCTTGTTGGTCACTGACTTTTTCACCCGGTCTTCCCTCTGGTAGTAGCTCAACAACGCCCTCCAGTCCTCCTGCGACAAATCCTCTGGAGGAGCAGCTTGCTCCAACTGTGGAAGACTTTTCACACCCCCTTTTTTTGTGAAGTGGGCTCTCTTGAACTGGCTCTTTCGGAGCCGATACTGATAGCTGCAATCCGTATCGACACAAGTCTCAAATCCACTCCTGATAACGTCGTCTGGGTCATGAATATTGATGAAGTGGTCCAACTTGAACCTAGTCTGCAATTTTTAAGTAGTAGTTAGCGAAATAAAAAATTTATACAAACATCAAATTAGAAATAAAAAATTATAAAGATTGTACGTTTAAAGTTGGGATGATAAACGCCTTTCTTTCCTTAGGCACATGGTCCCATGAGTCATAAGTCTGCGGGATGTGCCGGACCAGTGTGCCAATCAGGCTCTTATACATGCCGGCATTATCGCCGATCGCCTGCCACGTGTTAAAATGGGTCGTGTCAAAATCTATGCTCAGTCGACCCCTTTTGGCGAACTCTGTCTCCAAATTTAAGTTCTGCCCGGGCCCCCTCCCCTTTCTTGGGCCTACAAAAAAAAAATTAGTTTAAAACCCTTAAATTAAAAAAGGAACTATAAACAACCATTTTTCTTACCGCCGCTCCCTTTGCAGCCCCAGGATTTCATCCACCACGGTCGATTTGGGTCTTCATTACCACCATCGCCGCGATGATATGTAGCCATTTATACTGCAAAATACAAAACAAATTATACACATTTTAAAAATACATACAACAAAATGATCAAGGTTAAGAAAGATAAAGATTCTCACATATTTATTTTTTGTAACTTATTTTTATACTTTTTTTATACTTATTTTTTAAAACTTTTTTTATACTTAATTTTTTATATACTTTTTTAACTTATTTTTTATACTTATTTTTTACTTTTTTATACTTATTTTTTATACTTACTTTTTATACTTTTTTTTATATTTATATTTTTATGTTTTTTTTCCCCTTAATTTGGTACTCTTTTTATGAATTTTAGTACTCTTTTCTTTAATTCTTCATTTTTTTATATTAACTTTTTTACTAAATTTTTTATACGTAATCTTTAATACTTTTTTAACTTACTTTTTATACTTATTTTTATCTATATTTTTTTACACTTATTTTTTATACATTTTTAAGTAGTTTCTTTTTATCAATTTTTTACATAATCTTTGATAATTACTTATATACATATATTTTTATGGTTATAGTTTTATATACTTTTTAAAACTTGTATTATACTTCATTTTTTGTACTTACATTTATTTTATATTGTTGTTTAGTTATTTCTATAAATATTTTATATGAATTTTTTAAACCTTTTTAATGTCATTTTTGCATATACTTTTTATACAAACTTGTTTATTTAGTTTTATACTTATTTTTATCTATATTTTTTACTTATTTTTATAATACTTTTTAAAACTTGTTTTTTATAATTATATATTTATTTACTTTTATACTTTTTTTAATACTTATTTTTAAAGTTTTATTGAAACTTGTTTTTTATACTAATATAGTTTACTTTTATACTTTTTTTATACTTATTTTTTAAAACTTTTTTTATACTTAATTTTGGTACTCTTTTATGTATTTTTTTCTACATAAACTTTAATCTTCATTTTTTAACTAATTTTTTTATAATTTTTTATACGTCATATTTAATACTTTTTTAACTTACTTTTTATACTTATTTTTATCTATATTTTTTTACACTTATTTTTTATACATTTTAAGTAGTTTCTTTTTATCAATTTTTTACATAATCTTTGATAATTACTTCTATACATATATTTTTATGGTTATAGTTTTATATACTTTTTAAAACTTGTATTATACTTCATTTTTTGTACTTACATTTATTTTATATTGTTGTTTAGTTATTTCTATAAATATTTTATATGAATTTTTTAAACCTTTTTAATGTCATTTTTGCATATACTTTTTATACAAACTTGTTTATTTAGTTTTATACTTATTTTTATCTATATTTTTTACTTATTTTTATAATACTTTTTAAAACTTGTTTTTTATAATTATATATTTATATTTACTTTTATACTTTTTTTAATACTTATTTTTAAAGTTTTATTGAAACTTGTTTTTTATACTAATATAGTTTACTTTTATACTTTTTTTATACTTATTTTTTAAAACTTTTTTTATACTTAATTTTGGTACTCTTTTATGTATTTTTTTCTACATAAACTTTAATCTTCATTTTTTAACTAATTTTTTACTTATTTTTTATAATTTTTTATAATACTTTTTTAACTTACTTTTTTATACTTATTATCTATATTTTTTTACACTTATTTTTTATACATTTTTAATAGTTTCTTTTTATCAATTTTTTACATAATCTTTAATAATTACTTTTATACTATATTTTTATATTATTTTTTATAATTTTTTATAATACTTTTTTAACTTATTTTTTATACTTATTTTTTATCTTATTTTTTAACTTTTTTTATACTTATTTTTTAAAACTTTTTTTATACTTATTTTTTAACTTTTTTTATACTTATTTTTTAAACTTTTTTTATACTTATTTTTTAAAACTTTTTTTATACTTATTTTTTATAATTTTTTAACTTATTTTTTATACTTATTTTTATCTATATTTTTTACTTATTTTTATAATACTTTTTAAAACTTGTTTTTTATACTAATATATTTACTTTTATACTTTTTTTATACTTATTTTTTAACACTTATTTTTAAAGTTTTATTGAAACTTGTTTTTTATACTAATATAGTTTACTTTTATACTTTTTTTATACTTATTTTTTAAAACTTTTTTTATACTTAATTTTGGTACTCTTTTATGTATTTTTTTCTACATAAACTTTAATCTTCATTTTTTAACTAATTTTTTACTTAAAATATTGGGGATTTTTGAAAATACTAACAATTACACTACAACTAACACATCAATAACAACAATTACAATACCACTAATTTATCAACCTTAACAATACTGAAATTTTGGGGATTACTAATTTATCAATTAACAATACTAACATATCAATATTACTATTTACAATACTAATAATCCTAACATATCAATACTAACAAATCTATAAAAAAAAACTAACATTAACATACTAACAAACCTATTGAAAATACAAATCACATAAATCAAAAAGGGATGGCCGGAATATACATACCAAAAGACGGGATGTCCGGAAGAGAAGGTAAAACACGGCTGTTGAGAATGAATGGTGGATGGAAGTCGCTGTTGATCGATATGGGTCGCTGCTAAAACATTGCCGGAGTATTGGCCGGATTTTAGGGTGGGCGAAAAAGAGTATTTTGGCCGAATATTTGCGGAAGAGTAGAGGGAAAAAGAAGAAAAAGGTCGCTGCTAAAACGTTGCCGGAGTATTGGCCGGATTTTTGGGTGATTTTTGGGTGGCCGGAATGTAAAAAGGGATGAAAAATGATGATTGGGATGAAAAATAGTGATTGGGGTTTTATTACGGTAGAATATAAGGAGGAAAAAAAATATATTTGGGATAAATGGATGGAGAAGAGACATGCATTATTAAATAACGAATCTCGAGTAAAGTATAGTATTTGCAGCGACTGTCGCGGCAAATCGGCGGTTGTTGGATTGATGACGTGGCATGACAGTCGCTGCAAATCTACGTATCGCGTAATTAAAGCTTAGTATTCAGGTTGAGTGAAACCTGTCGATTCTATTGACCAGGTTGCCTGGTTCATGCCAATCCCAACCAATGTTACTCGTATCAACCACATATAATTTATCGAAATCAAAATATATGAAAGTATCCATACACTAGAAATCCGAAAATGCAAAGGGAGTAATGTTTATGGAGCTTAGATGTGTGAGAAAGATGGTTCGATTTCATAATTTGTTTGTTTATCCATTATCGTCATAATGATCCGGAAAAAATTAACCAAAGCAGCATAAACATACAAAATTTAAACATAAGATCAACCACAGATTTATAAGATCAACTTTATTCAAATTAGAGATAAACTAAAATCTAAATTCTTATTTCAAACCGGAATCAAACTTACTAATACGTCATAATTCCGTTCAACATCACCAGTCACAGAAAACTAAAAACCATTCTCTCAGAGAGCCACTCTAAAAACTCAAAAGTACTAAACATAATAATAATAATAATTAGATATAGAATATAGATAGATATAGATCTCTCTATATCTATAGATAGATCTAAGAAAGTTGGCCACAGTCAGCAATAACAACAGGCTTAGAGGTGGTTCCACTACTAGATCCAACTTTCTCAATCGCCTTCACAACATCCATACCTTCAACCACTTTCCCAAACACCACATGCTTCCCATCAAGCCACTCTGTCTTCGCCGTACAGATGAAAAACTGAGATCCGTTCGTGTTAGGGCCGGCGTTCGCCATGGACAGAATTCCAGGTCCGGTGTGCTTCTTGATGAAATTCTCGTCGGCGAACTTGTTGCCGTAGATCGATTCACCGCCGGTACCGTTTCCTTTAGTGAAATCTCCACCCTGACACATGAAGTTAGGGATCACACGGTGGAATGTTGAGCCTTTGAAATGCAACGGCTTACCGGAGCTGCCGGTGCCTTTTTCTCCGGTGCAGAGTGCACGGAAATTCTCGGCGGTTCGAGGTGTTGTGTCGGCGTACAGCTCCATCACGATCCGGCCGGCTGGTGCGCCGCCGACGGTCATGTCGAAGAAGACCTTAGGATTTGCCATCTTAGATTTTTGATTAATTAGATATTTTTTAGGGTTTTAAAGTAGATGATAATAATGAATTGGGTAGTTGGTGGATTATATAGAAGTGGATGACGGTGAGTTGATTACGTGGTGTGATCTGAGACGTTTATTTTGACGCGTGGTGGTATCTTGAGGTGTTCTAGAAGTTACTATAGTTGGGTTAAATATTAACTAAGGGTTCGTGTAAGGTTAAGTAGGTTACTAGAGTTAGGTTAATTTTTAACTAAGGGTTTATGGATGGTTAAGTGTCACGAACGGATCACGTGGTATATGCTTTGTGATATCCGTTTTGAGCTAAAGATAGAATAGATTCTCTTGGATTAGATTTACATTAAATAAAGAAAAATAAATAATCCTCTTAAATATACTCTTAAAACTCCTTCTAAAATATCCAAAATTTGACATATAAATTCCATTAATTCTCTTATATAATCTCATCTTTTGATCATGCCACATGTTATGATCTTTTAATTAGGAGGATTTTTAGGTTGATTAGTTAGAAAAATTAATCATTTTCCTTAAATAAATTATGAGAGAGAACAGGAATAAAATTTGTAATTGTTAAACAATCATTTTTTGATTTTGTCTATTTGCTATCCTACTATCTATACTATATTATAAAATAATAACACTTTATTTTTAGAAGTGTTGAAAAATATGTAATATTTTCACTTAACACTCCTTCAAATATTTTCACCTACATTACCCCTGAACATTAATGATTAAATTACACTATCAATTATATATCTTTTAAAATATCTCCATTAACCCTTTATATCAATTATTTTTACATCAATTATCTACACCACTCGACGCCTCATCTACCACCAACAGTCGCCCCCACCATCACATTGTTGCCGCCACGATCACTGTCGTATTGCGTGGATAACGTGCTAGTCATATAGATGTGATTTCAAGCATCAAAAGTCCGACCTTAAATATTTTAGGGGTTTTTATCTTTACTTTTGTTAGAATTTTAATGGTAGATTTCATTTAATTATGTTTTTCTCTTTTATTTTTTCTTTTTAATAAAAATAATGATGATTTTTTAAATAGTTTAGGCTTTAGTTATGTTGAATTGATGACTAGTTTGTTTCTTGGCCATGGGAGATTTTCTCATGAGCTTTGTTTACATTCTTTATAATCTTTTATCTCATCTACATTAGTATTATTTATCAAGGAAACTCCTGTTTTAAGAATATACATGATACAAAATGAAAATTTCATAAAAATCTATAATATACATTGATGACTTTAAACTGATTATATATATGTTGTTCAAAGTTGTTTGTTCTGATACTTAATTCATTAAATCATTAAAAAATAATAATAATTTTTTGCTTAATAAAAAAAAACAATGTATTGACTATTGATTTAATTTGTACATATATTTTTTCTACCATCTGTCATTTTATCCACTTAACACTTGATTAAAAAATAAACATAACCTAGTGACTTTGAATGGACTGTCATTTTGTAAGTTCAGGCCCAGGTGAAAGTTTTCCAAATATATTTGTTTTTGCTAGATTAGTTTTATGTGCAAGTAAAGTCCAACCCAACTCAATTCACGACCAAACCATAGACTTAGATCCATTTTGATAAAAAGGTGTAGTCGTGTAGTGACTAATGATGGTTATGAAAACCCACGGGATTTCAACAGCAATAATAATAGGTCCGTGTGTTCTTGTGTTTTGTATCTAGAACTAGAACGAAAACTTAAAATCAAAATGAAAAGAGACAAGGAAGGTATCATCGATTTTATATATTGTTGTTATAAGGTTTTGTTATTAGAAGGAAATTATGATAGAATTCATCATGATTATGTTGATATGATCAAATACATAGATGATAAATTGAGATGGTTTGTTGAATAAAGGTTGCGGGTTGGATTGGTTTATAGAAATTTACTAATTAATTATTGATATTGTATATTTTCTTATAGAAGTTTTACAAGAAACTAGTAAATTCAAGTTGAGATTTTTGAGTTTGAAAATAAGATATCAATAAGAAATTAAAATGGCCAATATGGATTTGATGCCTTATGGTATGACTAGTGTTAAAAAGCGGGTTGAAGGGAATTATGGTCAATATTGATTAAATGACCATATGTATTATTGAATTGTGAATAGGTGATGCAAGCTAAGGAAATTCATCTTCATTAACAAGCTAGGTAAGTTCTTTGATTATATGTAAAGTCTAGTTAATTATCAGTTTGCAAAGACTTGGTGTTGATTTGCACATAGTTATCTTAAGTCTAGTGCTCGGTTTGCATAAACTATGGTGCTCAGTTTGCAAAGTAACTAATTGGGTTAATGAGGTGATCACATGAAGTGGACTCATTCCGTTGATTGATATATTGTTTGTATTGAATTGTGATGGTATGTGAAATAATCATCGAATTCACTAAGCTTTATGCTTACCCATTAGTTATCTATTATTTTGATAAGCAGTTGCAAGAGTTGGTGACAAAGGAAAAAATAGTCAAGCCTAGATTGGCTAGGAAGAAACTTGGACTTGAAGGTCGACTAGCTAGCTTGTACCAAAATGGTTCTTAAAATGTCATTTATTGTCTTGCTACTAGGTCTTTTAGACGTAAACATGTAAATGTCATGAATATTTTGTTTGCAAGTATATATTAGTTTTCGGCGAGTAAAATGCGTGTGTAAATGTGTTGGTAAATGTCATTTGGTTGCCTAAACTGTAAGTGGTTGTGGTAAAAGTTGAAAATTGTGTGCTCAAAATGACTAATTAAGGTTGGGCACATCTGTATTAAGTGTCCGTGTGTCATTCGTTTCAAGCATAAGTGTGTGTCTTTCCTTGTTACAATCTTTTTGGGTTTAAAGGTTTCTTCCCGTTTGGTCGAGTTGTATATATGTGCTAGTATGTGTATATACCTTTGAATACATGTATAAACAATGCTGATAAGATTTTTCATTTATATATAAAAAATTGGCCGGGTTTTACAAACGTGAACGAAATCATAATGCGTCATATATGGAGACGGAATCGGATAATTAACGGACAATACAATTAAAGTTAAAAGTAATATTTAATACTGTTTTCCACGAGTTATGAAACCCAATACCATCTTCAACGGCATATGAGAGAGGTGAAATTTAGACAACTTTATCCGTATCTAAGAAAGAATCTCCGACCTACAAAAAGTAACAATCGAACTATTGACCACGTTTTTAAAATCAATGGCTAATCTATTTGATCTAATCCTTGCTTACATAAAAAAAAAACGAATGTTGCCTAGTTTGGGGACTTGTTTTTTATGGTTAAGATTAGTGTCTTATCCAAGGTAGATTAGCGGTTAATATCCTAGACATCTTCACAAAAGATCTAAGATTTGAATCCCGCTAAGTAGCCATGGAAATATGAAACGATCGCTAGATAATCCGGTTAGGCTTATATAGGATACATACATCTCGGTCAGAAAAGCTCATTTTTTCCGAATAATTTGAATAGGAATTAAAAATCTTATTTTTTTTTCCAACGACTTTAGGCAGGTCCTAGCCAAGTACATGATGAATTGTCCTGATGTGTTATGGTGCTATCGAGTCTGGCTACTTGTTTTGATTTTTTGGTTACATATAATGAAGTATTTGCGGGTCAATGTCCGATATTTGGTTTAGCAAAAAGCTCTACCCTTTGGGGCCTCAACTCTCGAGCTGCTCTTTATATGTTTTCTATAAAATAGCTAACTAACTATTCATGAGTCCTTAATTAGCCTTTTAATGATTCTCATCCCATCGAAGGGAATGTACTGCTAGATTTTAATAATGCTAGCTTAGCATTATTATATATCGCAATTTATTCGAATTGTACGAGCATGGTACCCGCGCGTTGCGACGGATACTATGGACAGGGCATCTCAGGTCTCTCAAATGTTGTTCTTGTTGTATATTCCGCAAATGTTTCCTGCATAAGACAACACATAAATTACTTCAACTTACCCCCTACAAACTTAGCTTAAAATCTATAATATAACAAAGATGGTTACTTTTTTTTTTTACTTCTGAAAAGATGAAGACAAACAACACTGCCAAGTAGTCATGAAGACAGCTTTCTTATGCATTTGACTTTAACTATTTCAGTCAAATGAACAAATATTGCAACTTCAGATTTAAATATGGACTCTATAAAGTGTTTAACTTCAATAACTATTGATGAAAATAGATCAATGTTTCATTTACTTAAATAAAAAGTTTAAATGCAAAAACCAATTTTGTTAAAAAGGAAATTATTTCCCCCCTAAATTACCATTATAAAAACGCATAAACAAAAATGCAAAAAAGGGGTCAAACCTGGTCAATAACAGCAAGAGCATGAACATGATTAACACAAACACTAAACTGATCTTGTAGCATTCTTGCTCTTTGATCACACATACTAACTAATCCTTCTTCAATTCTTTGTTGATGCCCTGCATCTATACATCTATATACTTCTACAGCAAAAAATCCAAATGTTATTAACCATAATGCTAAGTATATCCTTTGATTTGTTCTTGGTATATATGATGTATACTTCCTTTTTGTTCCCAATTGTTGCTCATTTAAACTCACTGCAACTAAATGATGATGCCCTTGCATTTGGAGACCCATCATTGTCCATCCAAAACTACAAAAAAAAAAAATACAAATCATACTTTTGCACTTTCTACATACTAAATGAATAAATTCACCCAATCTCTCAATCTCTAAAGCATAAACAACAAAACTTTAGCATAATTGTTACCTTTGCTTTTTTCAATCTTGGGTGGCATCAAAAACCTTGTAGAAGTGAAAACTGGAGTCTATGGATCAAAAAAATGAAGCTTAGGTACCTTCAAAGTGACATCAAGCAAATCAAACCTCAATCAAATTACATCAGCTGGCTATTATTACATGAAGAGAATACAACTTTAATGTTTGTAAACCAGGTGTACTGGTGTAGCATAGAACAAATCGACAAAAACCCTAAAATCTAGCATAAAGAAAAAATAATATAACAAAAAACAACAAATCAAACCTTGAAATCAATATGTATTAGCATGAGCCTGAAACAAAAAAACAAAACAAAATTAGTACATCGAACCTTAGAAATCGATACATACGTTAATCCATTCAGAAAGCAGTTGCATTTGAGAATGAGAGAGGGGATTTTAATTTTGAAATGAGAGCGTGGGAGAGAAGGGATTTGAATTTTGAAACAGATTTGTGGAGTAAATATCAATAGGCGGTATAAAAGAGGCAGACACAATTTTTCAGAGAAGAAAGCCGTGAGTGATAAAGGGCAAAAAAGTAAAATTGCATGTCCCAAATTTTGTAAACTTTCAACCGGGTTGGATAATTTTTAACAGGGAGTATAGATATAAACTTACATGCGTTGTCAAAATTAAATTGTCTCGCATAGGGTTTATTCCGTATTTTTGTGATTTATCCCCAATGATAGGCATTCATGAGTTGCAATATGATCATTGTTGCACCATTTCTTTATGTTGTCTCTGTAAATGAGATGGAAATCCCTTCAAGTTATTCAACTTGAGGGGTAAAGTTAGAGATATCTTAACTCTTGAATTAAAATGAAAGGCTAGATTTTAAAATGATATTTTAATCTTGGTCTTTGATTTTAATTCAAAGACTAAGATCTACTTAACTTATCTCTCTGGTTATTTTTAACTTGAGGGGATCTTCATCCTTGTAAACAGGGTTTGTTGTAATACAGGTTTTCAAGTATGGTATGGTGGTAATTATCATTCAAGATAACCAAAATAAGCATTGTCATTAGATACTAGCGGGTAGTTGCAAACTTGCAATTGTGCTCTAATAGGATATCATGTAAATAAGGTAACTAATTAGGGTGAGTTGAGCGGGGACACCGTAGGCGAGCTAATGTGTGTGTAAAGAAAGAAATGAGATGTCCCTCTTTCATTCCTCTTCCCCCAAATCTTAAGAGAAATGCTATATGTACAAACTAATTACAAACATAGTTTTACAAATTGACATGGCTTATGAAGTGGACCAATCATGTTAAAATTTGTTTTTTCTTTCTTCTTTCTTCCTTTGTTTTTATTGGTGGAGAATGAGTTTGTAAAAATATGTTTGTAATTAGTTTGTCACTCTAGCATCTCTCAAATCTTAATTATTTGACAGGTTTCACAATATAATCATACTTGTATCATCTACGGACAATCATAGATGTCAAAATTGTATCATTTCACAATTTGAATCGTACAATTTTATGTCCATAAACACTATCATTTATGCCCAAAATTGTTAGAAAAATAATAGTATATATGCAACATTCTAATGCATGTGCAAGACATGCTTTAATAAATTAAGTGCATTTGGACGACACACCAAGTCTTCAAAGAAAAACCTTTTTGCTCACATGGATGCTTGGTCGTAAGATTTTCCTCCCACTCTTATATGGAATAATAACCAACTCAAGAAAGGCACAAACAACAAAATGTGAACGTAGATAAAATATTGTCAAAGAAAATCTAGATCCAAAGTCCACCAGACAAGTTAAAGCCCTTCTGATGGAAGTTCCCATTCAATATAATGTTTATTTACTTTGAATTATATCCATATCTTTTATTTGTAAGTTTGATATTTTTGAGTTAATTGCATTTTTGGTCCCTGTGGTTTGTATGTTTTGGCAGGTTCAGGACATTTTCAGGTTTCATTGCATTTTTGGTCCCTATTTCGGAAACCTTTTGCAAATTTGGTACAAACTAACGGTGGTTGTTAAATAAAGCCGTTAAGTGCTGTTAGAATTAAAAATAGTGTTTAATTGTAAATTTCTAAAAGTGTAAGGGGTATTTGTGTCAACAGTGTTAGTCAAAAAGTTTGTCCAGTTAACACAATTTATTCCTTTTATTGCTTTTATATCCATTTCTTTTATTTTTTTTTAAAAAAAGAAAAATAAAATTTATTTCTGCAAACTTCCCTCTTTGATTCCGTTTTCGCGATTTGTCAAATTGATCTGAAAAACATCAGGTTTTGTTCGCGATCCGATTCCGGTCATATTCATATTTTAAGTTTCCGATTCATCGAGATTTGTTGACAGTTACTTTTCCGGCGAATTTTCTGGCAAATTTTTTTAACAGAATAAAAGGCTGGGGTTTGTGCGGAATGCAACCTAAGCGTTTTGGTAACAGTTTCGTGTTTTAATTCGTAAAAACAAAGGAGAAATCACAAATTTAAGTTTCCCGGTGAATTGTCATATTTTCCGGCGACGGTTTCTGAAGTTCACTTTTGTCAGGATTTGTGCGCGGTGGAATTATGAGTCGATTGGTATTAGTTTCGAGTTTTTACTCGAAGAAAGGAGGGAGAAATCATGAATTTCGTTTTCCCGACGCGTTTTGAATTTTCCGGCGAACTGTTGAACATTCCGACCGCCATTGTTTCTTACATTTAGCGAGCTAAATTACAAAACTTTCATTTGTAGAGCTCATAAATTTTTATAAAATTTTGCAAAACAATCACGTGTATATTTTAGTGACAACAGGACAAACTTTTTGACCAACACTATTAACACAAATACCCCTTACACTTTTAAAAATTTACAATTAAACACCATTTTTAATTCTAACAGCACTTAACGGCTTTATTTAACAACCACCGTTAATTTGTACCAAATTTGCAAAAGGTTTCCGAAATAGGGACCAAAAATGCAATGAAACCTGAAAAGGTCCTGAATCTGCAAAAACATATAAACCACAGGGACCAAAAATGCAATTAACTCGATATTTTTATTATATCCGTATTTTCTTCTTGATTCGAATATACAAAGTTATCAAATAATTATTTGATTTATATACAAAAGTATTTTGATAAAAGATAAAACAGCTCTACAAACAACAACAACAACAACAACTGTACCCAATCCCTGAGCGGGGTATGGGGGAGGTGAGCTGTAGACAGTCTTACCTCTACCCAAAGGTAGAGAGACTGCTTCCATAAGGACCTCCGGCCACCAAGATGTAAAAGCCGTAAAAGGGTAAAGTGTTTATACCTGTCTGTCGAGAACATGATAAGACGATATACCTGTCTGCTGGGTCCGCTGTGTACGGTTACCTTGAGAGAAGAGTAGCAAACGTACGACCTAACAGTACATAAACTCTAGCAATCATTGAACGCATATGACAGCATAAAATGTAGGAACATAATAAACAAAGTCTTCTGCAAGGAGCTCAAACAGGAGGAAGGTAACATATACATAGGAATTGACTAAAAACTAAGGGGGTTAACTATTTCTAAACAACCTACGGAGCAAAGTACCTTAGGCCGCCTAGCTAAACTAATCCTAGTCTACTCACAAAACGCTCACAAAACCCCAAAGGTAACCTATACACCTAGTCCTCTAGAAAACTGTCTGCTGAGTACACCCGGCAACAATAAGAATAAGGAAAAGTAGCAACAAGCGACCTAGATAACTAAAAGCACAGGTTCAACAAAACACATATAATAACAACCATATTGAACGTAGACGAATTTAACAGTGTTTCAGCATACATGTACCTACATAAAACAGCTCTACAAGAACAATAGTATTTCCTCGTCAAAAACCGAAGGCATGACTTCTTGTTAGTGTGACATATTTGACATTTAAAAATAATCAATAGGGGTCAGTGTACAATTGTCCTGCTAGCCGTAAATGTTTGGTACATGTACTAGTGATACAAGAAATTATATTGGGGACCATATGTGATGTATATATTGCTTTTACTTTTATTAAAAATACGTCTTGCTTATAACATTTTCAGATAAAATAAACGGTTAAATATGCAAATTTAAATGTAAAAAATATAGATAAAATCAAACTAAAAGAATATAATTTTAAAACATTGAATGGATATATTGTTTCATCTTTGTAATACTTTTTTGTAAACATATATTGTAGTATGAAAAGTTACTAAAAAATATAGTATCATGTTGAAAGTTTAGAAAAATGAGACACGCAAATTGACCACGCTACCATTAATGAATTAAATCACCACTAACCCTTTATATTAAATTACAATATCAGTTCCTTATATTATTACAGTATAAAATATCCCTATTACCCCCTTTAAGTCAAACACGTTTACATCAATTACTTACATCATTTGACGCTGTCGCCACACCACCACCATACATCGTTGGCATCACACCGCCATATCGCACGGGTATCATTCTAGTATGAATTACGATCAAATGACCTCTAACCTAATGATGTTGAATGTGATTAATCAACTAAAGTTATAGTTGGGTAGAAGGAATTGATTATCTATATCTATACCTCTATATAAAAATTCTAATCTCATGTTCGAAAAGTTAAACTTTTTAAGACATGCGAAATGATTATTTTATCTTTAATGAATTTATTTATATCAAAAGTCCCTAATCTTTAATCTCTACTATCCTTTATATTAATTGCATTTACATCAACTTACACTAATTGTTGTCGCCACCAAAGCCAATAGTTGCTGTCACCACTAAACCACTGTTGCCGTGCTAGTCTATACTCCCTTATAAACCAAATCACCCTTTTCTCATCTTTTAACTTTCAGCCTTTGAAATACCTAAATTATCCCTCTCTTTTATTAACTAATTTAAATATCTCCACCTAATATACTATAATACCTTAATGAAATTAATTACTTTTACATTACCCCCATTAAATCAATTACTTTTAAATTAATAAACACATCGCTAGGTCACCAACACCAGCGCCATCCATCGTTGTCGCCGCATTGCGCGGGTAACCTTCTCGTATATGGTAACATAAGCTAGAAGTTTGGAAACAAAAAATTGTTTTTATCTTTTGTTACCTAAATTTTTTAATTTTTATTTTATATAGTTTCACGAATTCACGTTGCTAGACTTCGATGAGCGAACTCAGTTAACTCATAATCACAACTTCTCTTCTCCTTCTTGTTGCATCAGATTCCAAAACCAATTTCCCCTTCACCACCTGTTCATCACTTCCATTTCCATTCCATATTATCAGAGACAGTGTTTGGAATCATCACCATGGAAGCATCATCAATCATCACCAAATCACTAATCAAACCCCATTTCCTCACAACTATCCTTCTTCCCAAACACCCCCCTTTTCATTTCTCTCAAAACCCATCTCATTTCCCCATCAATCATCACCCCATCACCCTTTCACTATCAAACCCAAATCCTGGTTTCCCCAATTTCAAACCAAGATTCTTCCTTTCAGCTTCAATTCAGCCCAATTTCACCTCCTCTTCAATACCCACAAACCGATTCGCCCGAATTCTCTCTGGGAACAACGAAAAGCCCTTCGAATGGAAGTTCCCATTCGACGTCGAAAACGATGGAGAATTGGGGTTTTTTGATAAGGAAAACCGGCCGGTTGTGACAGTTGTTGTGTTGGGTTGGTTAGGATCACAACAAAAACATTTGAAGAGGTATGCTGAAATGTATAGTTTGTTGGGTATGAATGTGATCACATTTCCGACTTCGGTGAATGATGTGTTGGGGTTTGATTTGGGAAGGAGAATGGAGAAAAGAGTTGAGGATTTGAGTGATGAGATTGTGAAATGGATGGAGAACAAGGATGAGGATGATGGGAGAGAGCGGTTTTTAATCTTTCACACGTTTAGTAATACCGGTTGGCTGGCGTAGGTTAATTCGTTACAATTTCGTATATATTTATAATATTATTATGTACTTGTTTGTAATTCACTTATACAAATTGTCAAAAAAGTTAAATATTTGTGAAAATGTGTGTAGTTTGTTAAACTGATACCCACCCGCGCCCAGTTTTTATCAGGTTGTGAAAACGGGACGCTGGTGTGCGTGTGCGTCAGAATGAAAATAGTTGTGCTCGGTTTCTTTAATTGATGTCTAGCTTTTTTTATGTATATAAGAGTGTGACATGATTGTATGTTTGATTGTTTTGGTTGTGTTTTTCTTTATCTGGTTTCTTATGTTTAGGTTGAATTGTATTTGCAGATATGGTGCTATTTTGAATCTACTGCAGGGTAGAGAAGAGATACTTAAGAATATTAAAGGGTGCGTTGTTGATTCAGGAGGTGCCGCTGGGCTTGATCCCAAGGTTTAGTCTTTTTCATTTGTGTAATATTTGATTGTTATAGACTTATAGCCTGCAAATTTTTGTGCACATTGCTGATATTTCTGAGTTTAGGACGTTCTTTTATTTCTTTCTGTTTGCTGCAAGGTTTATATATTTGAAAACAATGTTGGTATTCAGTATTTCGGCTACTTAACATTGATATACAGTATTTGTAGGCACTTCATTTATCTATTTCCTTTTCCACCATCTGCAGGTATGGTCGGCTGGATTCACCACCGCAATGCTTAAAAAGCAAAGTTCCGCGGTTTATGCTTCCTCTGAGGCAGGAGAAGTTCAAAATGGAGCAACAATTGTGAGTACAGACAAACCTTCGTGCACGGAGGTCTTACTTCTAACCGTATTTGAGAAGTTTTTCACTCATCTTCTTCAATATCCAGATATAAAGTTGTAAGTACTTTTTTGTGTATGACTTATCTATCTTCCGTTTACCACTTCATGCTGTTACTTAAAAACAATGTTCCAGCTTCTAAATACATAACAATCTATTCTTTTTGTTCCATGGTCTTGCGGTTACTTTTGTCTTAGGATTTTTCAAGAAAAGTATCCAACTTTTTATTTCTTTGACAAAATCTAAAGTTATAGTTACCTATCTTTCTGCTGTCATGATATCAAAGTTCTTGCTTTTCTTCCAGACGTTTTCAATATTTATTATTATTGTGGTGTTTTTTCTTTGATATTTCAGAACCTTTTTGGTTCACGCTGTTACCAGAAATGGTAGAGTTTCTAGACTTAGAACGAATCTGTCTCCTGCGTCCCCTAGAACTTCTAACATTATTAGTAGAGGTGGCTATATCCACCAATTTAGAATGGGTCGATTTGGTCAATCATGTAAATCAAAGTATTTAGTTTAAAAGGAAGCTGGTTAAAAGTTGCCCCAAATACATTCATTATGCATAAAACCTCCTAACTCCTTTTATTCGAATTAGTACTATACTATTGTTGTTGAAATAATGTTAATTTTAGTTATCATATTTGACACACTGATAATCTATTGAAGTATTTAGTTACCTATGCGTCCATTGTTACAAAATTTGTTGTTGCTGCTTTTGTCCAACAAGACTCTCAGTATTTTGTTTCCATCAATCTATCAAAGTGTTTAGTTACCAGTGTTCCCTTTTGGTTACTTGACAATATTTGAAGTTCTAGATACCCATGTAACAAAGGTAATAATGTCGGTAGTATTGTTTTTGCTCCATAAGATATTTATAGATGGGTATTATAGACAGTGGCGGATCTAGAAATTTGATTTACCGGGGGCAAAAAAATTTGAGACAGCCAAGTGACGAAAATACATCGACATAATATCAACTAGGCAAGTTAGGGAAAAATTGGGCATTTAAGCAATGGCGGATCTGGGATTCAAAACGTTATGTATCCAACTTACGTGACGCGGTAAACATGATAGATCGATGGAAGAAATGGGTTGGGTCGGGTCAAAAGTTAATTCATTTTATATTTTATTGTGTCAAAAATTCACTTAGTCACTAATAAACTATAAAAACAAGTTATGAAAACAATTTTTTGAATATCAAAGATTTTATATTTAAGTTTTAAAAGAATAAAGTATAAATAATCAAATACTTCGTATTAAATTAAGTTGAAATTTGTCATTCAAAGAAAACAAAACTTACTAAATTAATTAGTTAGATGATTGAATTATAAAAAAGAAGCTAGGCCCAAATATTAAAATAATGTATTTCTTATACTTGAAACCCCACTTAAGTTTATCACTCATTCACTCCACTACATCATCTTCCTCACTGACTTTTCTTCCGCCATTGACCCCGGTAAACAGAGCTTTCATTTTCATTTGATTAAACTATCGATAAGACGAGGGCATGCAATTTTTTAGGCGGGGGCATGTTAAAGAAATATCAAGTTTCCATGTTATTTAGAACAAAAAATCTACCCATATTAATTGATTGTGCCAAAGTTATAGAGGGCATTGCCCCCCGGTCCTTTACCTTTAGATCCGCCCCTGATTATAGACACCACAACTCCCTACCTCATTGCCTTGATCTTTAGAGGAATGATGAAATAGTTTCTTACTATATCGTTACAATGTTTTACCTCACAGGAAGTTGATAAACGTAATATCCACTCTATCGGTAAACCAGCCTCTTCACCCGCAACTCTACCTCTACAGTACAGCGGATAAGGTAATTCCATTTCAACAAATAGAAGCATTTGCTGAGGAACAAAAGAAAAGGGGAAGAAAAGTAACCACATTCAACTTCAAATCGACCCCACATGTAGATCATTACCGGACGTTCCCACATACATACCGTTCTGTGATTCAAAATTTCTTGAAAGATTGTTTTGCTGCAAATGATTTGTACAACTTAGTTCAGAGACAATGACAACCTAGAATGACTAGTTGATTTCTTACTTTCACTCAAGATGTGTTTGTATGCTGTACTCTGATGTACAACTAAATACCACTAACCATTCCTTGAGTACAATGTTCTTTGAAGTTTATGTATTAACCTTCTAAGGTTAGTTTAGAAAACTTACGAAATTTATAGATGATTAAGTCACCAAAAAAAAATAGTAATCCGAAGTTCTTAGATGTCATTCGCACTAAGAAGATGGATATGAAGCTCAGACATGGATCTGACTAGGAATTTAGGATGTGAATCCGGGGGAAGGCACGACATGTCATCACGAGGATTGTGTGATCATGTATACATGAGTTATCCGTTATCTCATCTCATTCGGTTAAGCAACTTTGACATGAATTATAACCGATGAAGGTTAGTTGATTGTTTGATAACTTAAAAAGAGCATATTAACAGAACAGGCAATAAACGTTTCACCGATATTTTGGGTTATGAGAATACTTTTTTTCAAGCCTAAAAAGTAGTCCGTTATAAAAAAAAAATGCAGTTGTCATAACTCATAACCATAACAATATGTTGGGATTTTTGGGTTTTTATCAAAGTAATATTATCCTTATAATATTAAAACGCAGCGGAAAATTGAACCATTTCAATGTGACATATGTAGTTAAAACCAATTTTAACTATTAAAAGAAAACCCAAACAATAAGGATCCATCTATATGAATAACATACATACAAAACAACAACCATAGGGTGTTTAGAAGACTACCTTCTTCCAAGCTAATGAGAAGGTTGAATGAAGGAGATGATGATCTTGAAGTGGCTAGTCTCCAACCTAGAAGAACCTCAAGCTTGTATACCCCAAGCTTCCAACAAACACCCAAATATGTGCTAGGATTTAACTTGAAATGCCTTCCCCTTTTTGGCTCCCTTTGGCCGAAATCAATGGAAGAAAGGGAAGAAGAAAAACCTTTTTTCTTGAGAGAGTTTTGTCTTGCAAAAACTATGTTAGTTGTGGTGATGCACTCTATGTGTGTATTTTTGTATCTTCACACTCCAAGTCCATGTGCCTTATGTCTTGTGTAACATGCAAGACAACAAGTGTCAAGTTGCATGTAACACCACATGGGGAGGGGGGGGGGCGGCCCCTTAGCCCATCACATGGACATTAACCCACTGCGCCGCAGTGGGTCTGATACACTCCCACTGCGCCGCAGTGGGAACTCCCGGACCTTCGGGTGCAAAAACCCCCACTGCGCCGCAGTGGGTTTGACACGCTCCCACTGCGCCGCAGTGGGAACTCTTCTTGCCAAATAAACATATTGACATCTCTCTCAAAATAAATCATCCATATAATTTATTTACATATCTCAAGTGCAATTATTTAGAAAACCACTTTCTAAATGTTTCAAGTATTGATATTTATTTAAGGATCAAATCATTTAAATAAATACCATAAGTGTTTGTCTAGCTTGTTATTGGGTATGACCCGACTTGGATCATCACGTACTAGCCACGTCAATTTAATATGTGTCTTGGGCAGACGAATTCCAACAATCTCCCACTTGCACAAGATTCATAGAAGATTGACGCAAGCAGCAAATACCGCCTAACAACGGTTTGCTACCCCTAATACGTATGACGAAGTGCCATTCAATAACATCATCCTCTTCAAGTCCCTTACTTGAAATGATTTAGGTGAATCGATCATTTATCCTTTTGTCACAGATGTCATGTTAAATCCTAGAGACATAGAGTGATCATTCTCTATTGATTTAACTTTGTAGCAGGCCTTAGACATCTTACTCTCAACGAATAAGAGGGACAAATTCCATCTCGACTACATACGTCTCTCACAATCACCTTATATCATACCTGAGCTTAGTCTTATGTACTGCCATGTTTCAGAACAGCGAAGAACTAAGTCAAAGTATAATATTCAGTGAATATCAAGACCCAATATGTATCTCAGGTCTGAGGACACAATGATATTCGCCTTTTAACTCAAGATTACTTATGATCAATCACAGAGATTCCATGTAGTAATGCTTGATTGCAGGTCAGTCCAATATTTGTATCCCACAAATATCTATGAACCTTGGTAGCAACACTTTGCTCTATATTCAAAACCTTTTGAATATCTACCAATCCAAGTTCATAATAATCTTACATTCATATTTGTTCCCACAAATATGATCGACTACGGACATTTAGAATAATTAACTTATTCATGGATTTAAACATGCAAAAATGGAACATAACACAATTTAAATGCAAAATACCAATATTCATGTAAATGTGTTAATAACTACAAGTGTTCCGATATCCAAATACATAAAATAGATCAAATCCAATCACTAGAATATCGAAGTCCCATGGCACAAGTATGACTCTCATGCTTAGGCCTTTCAAGGAGCTTCGTGAGTGGGTCCGCAACATTTTGATCGGTGTGAACTTTGTGAATACATATCTTTCCTTTTTCAACTTCATCCCTTATGTAGTTGAATCTCCGCTCAATGTGCCTAGTCTTTTGATGTGCACGAGGTTCCTTGATTTGAGCAATCGCACCCTCGTTATCACAAAGAATTTCTAGGGGTCCTTGAATGGAAGGAACAACCCCTAGATCGGCAATGAATTTCTTCAACCATGCAGCTTCTTGTGCTGCTAGAGAAGCGGCGATGTATTCCGATTCTGTAGTGGACAATGCAACCACATCTTGCTTTGAGCTTTTCCAAGAAACAGCTCCTCCATTTAGAATGAAGATATACCCCGATTGTGATCGAGAATCATCTCGATCAGTTTGGAAACTCGCATCCGTGTAACCCTTTACAACGAGTTCCTCCTCACCAGATCCATATATTAAGAACATATCTTTAGTGTTTCTAAGATATTTCAATATATATTTGACAGCCATCCAATGACTATCTCCTGGATTTTGCTGGTATCTACTTGTCATGCTTAAAGCGCATGACACGTCCGGTCTCGTGCATATCATAGCATACATGATGGATCCTATAGCAGATGCATATGGGATTCCACTCATTCTCTCTTGCTCAACTTTTGAGCTGGGAGATTGAGAAGTACTCAATATAGTTCCTCTTTGAATAGGCACCAAACCCTTTTTGGAGTTTTCCATCTTGAACCTTTTCAAGATCTTGTCTATGTATGCACTTTGATTCAAACCTATTAAGCGCCTTGATCTATCCCTATAGATCCTTATTCCCAAAATATAGGCGGCTTCACCAAGATCCTTAATGGAAAAGCAACTTCCAAGCCAGGCTTTTACACCTTCCAAGGTTGGAATGTCATTTCCAAATAGTAGAATGTCATCGACATATAATACTAGAAAAGTAATGATGCTCCCACTAGCCTTCTTATACACACAAGCTTCATCGGCATTTTTGATGAAGCCAAATTTCTTGACTTCTTCATCAAAACGACGATTCCAGCTTCTTGATGCTTGTTTCAATCCATAGATTGATTTCTTTAACTTGCATACTTTATTAGGATGTTTTGGATCGACAAAACCTTCAGGCTGATCCATATAGACATCTTCCTCAAGATATCCATTTAGAAAAGCGGTTTTGACATCCATTTGCCATATCTCATAGTCATAATGTGCGGCTATGGCAAATAATATCCTAATAGACTTTAGCATTGCCACAGGCGAAAAGGTTTCATCATAATCGACCCCTCGAGTTTGAGTGAAACCTTTTGCTACAAGTCTAGCTTTATAAGTACTCAAGTTTCCATGCATATCGTGTTTCAATTTGAACACCCACTTACTTCCAACTACTTTGGAATTAGGAGGTTCAACAACCAATTCCCAAACTTGGTTGTCATACATGGATTGCATCTCAGCGTTCATGGCCTCTAGCCATTTGTCCGAATCTGATTTGGACATAGCATCATGGTAGGTGGTAGGTTCATCAGAAACTACCATGTAGCATTCATCCACGAGAAATCCATATCTCTCAGGTGGATAAGTAGCTCTACCAGATCTACGAACGTTTTGTGTGTCTTGATCAACCCTTTGATCATCTTCAACATCCTTTTGTTGAATGCTAGTGTCACCCAAGTGTGTATCTGTCAGTGGTTCTTGATCTTCTTCAAGTTCCACTGTTCTGGAGCTAGTTCCTTCCATAAGGAATTTAGTTTCCAAGAACTCAGCCTTTCGAGCAACAAATACATTTTGCTCATTAGGATTGTAGAAATAATATCCCAAATCATCTTTGGGATATCCTACAAAGATACACTTAGTGGATCGGGGCTCTAATTTGTTTGAGGCATCATGTCTTACATAAGCCTCACAACCCCATACCTTTAAATATGACAAAGATGGAACTCTTCCATGCCATATTTCAAAAGGTGTTTTCTCCACTTTCTTGGTGGGAGCCATATTTAAAATTCGGGCAGCAGAGATTATGGCATATCCCCAAAATGATAGAGGTAGTGAGCTTCTGCTCATCATGGAACGAACCATATCTAATAGAGTTCGATTCCTCCTTTCAAACACACCATTATGTTGTGGTGTTCCAGGTGGAGTTAGTTGTGAGACAATCCCACAACTTCTAAGATGATCTTGAAAAGCATCACTTAGGTATTCACCTCCTCTATCAGAACGAAGAATTTTTATTGTCTTACTGAGTTGGTTTTCTACTTCATTCTTGAAAATTTTGAACATTTCAAAAGCTTCACTCTTATGTTTTAATAAGTATACATAACCGTAACGACTATAGTCATCGGTGAATGTAATGAAGTATCTTTCACCATTCCTAGTCATTGGCTTAAAAGGACCACATACATCCGAATGTATGATACCTAATAAATCTTTTGCCCTTTCATTAGTGCCTTTGAAAGGTGCTTTAGTCATCTTGCCTTGTAAACAAGACTCACATACATTAAATGAATCATTTGATTTTGTTTTCAAAAGACCATTCTTTTGAAGTGTTAGTATGCGATTCTTATTTATATGGCCAAGACGACAATGCCAAATATAGGTTTCACTTAAATCTAATTTAAGTTTCTTGGTGGTAGCTTGGTACATTGAGTTATCATATGTTTGGTTTTCATGAACTAATTCATAAATACCATTTAAAGGCATAGCTTTAAAATAAAATACATCATTCATAGAAACATGGATATCATTGTTAACAAAATTAAAATCATATCCAACATGTCTTAAACGGGAAACAGAAATAATACTCCTAGTCAAACTAGGTGCATACAAAACATTGTTCAATACAATTTCCAAACCATTTGGAAGTTTCAAAAGATAGTCTCCTTGGGCTTCAACATGCACCAATGCACCATTGCCCATAAAGAGACTAATGTCTCCCTTCTTGATGCGCTTCTTTCTTATGAACCCCTGTAACATATTACAAATATGAGTTCCACATCCGGTATCCAATACCCATATGTAAGAAAGAACAGTATTAAGCTCAATATATATCATAAATATTGTACCTGAGGTTTGCCCTGCATCCCTCTTAGCTTTTAACTCTTTGAGATAGGTTGGACAATTACGTTTCCAATGTCCTACCTCCCCACACTCAAAGCATGGGTCATTGACAGCAACCTTTTGCTTCTTCGCTTTTTGGGTATCCATTTTTCCCTTTCCTTTGCCTTTATAATTCCCTTTGTTGTTACCCTTTCCCTTAGCAACATTTGCCTTGGGTCCGGAGTAAGCCCTTTTCTTTCCGCCTTCATTGATCATGAGAACGGGTTGAACTTTTCCTCCCATACTAGCCTCGGCCGTTTTGAGCATCCATGAAGCTCGGAAACGGTCTTGTCCCATCCGTTCATGTTATAATTTAACACGAAAGTTTCAAATCTCTTAGATAATGAGTTAAGGATCATATCCGTAGCTAACTCATTTGAAACGGGACAATTAAGCCTTTCGAGGCGATCAATGTAGCTTTTCATTTTAAGAACATATGTTGATACGGGTTGTGAATCATCCATGCGACATGCATGAAGCGCTCGAACCGTTTCGAAGCGTTCAGCCCTTGCCTTTTGTTGGAACATTTCCTTGAGTTGGGTAATCATGTCGTATGCCCCATGATGCTCGAACTCCTTTTGGAGTTCGGGAGTCATACTCGCAAGCATTATGCAACTAACTTGCACGGAGTCCTCGACATATTTAACCCAATCATTATAGGCCTCAACATCAGTTTCTTCGGGCTCATCAGGAATAGGATCGTCTAAAATATAGGATTTCTTTTCGTGCCTGAGAACAATTCTCAAGTTACGAAACCAATCCACAAAGTTATTTTGATTAAGACGATCCTTTTCAAGGATGGATCTTAGTGAAAAGTTATGGACGTTTTGGTTGGGGTTTATTGCATTGTTAGCGGCCATCTACAAGATTAACAAAGTTCTTTATTAGTATTTTCGATATCAAATATAAATTTTAATTGTTAATACCCTTTTATGTCTCATAGACAATTAATAATTAAAACCTAGAATCCAACGTTACATTTAAATGATGGTTAGGTGACCTTTATCCCATGATCTAAATTAACAAGGTAGTCAACGTTTGACAATTGCAACACTTGCAATTTCTAGTGGTATGGGACCGGTTTAATATCTTATATTAAGTTGGCATGTTTAATCCCATCAACGCCTTTGGTTACCATGCTTCGGTGACCCTAATCACATGGCTTCCAAATCAAGTTGTCCTACTTATACACACATGTAAATTTATCTATACTAGTGGTTAGGTGACCTTTATCCCATAAGTACAATAAATTTACCTTAACTTATAAGTTCCCTCAAAGTAGTTAGGTGACCTTTATCCTACAAAGAGTTCCCAAATAATTAAGTGTTGTATAAAAGGATGGCGTTTAACTTGTTTTTAAAGGGTCGTTTGAGTTTTTATATTCTAGTTAAAAACTATGTACCATAATGAATTTTGAAATCCAAATTTCAAGGTTCTTTTATAAAATCCATTTTTATAATTGTGACCATTAACTTTTAATAAAACCATTTTAATTTACCAAGTTAATGTCAATATTAAAACCAATTTTAATCTTTTATGTAGTCATCAAGTTTGTTGGTTTTGAGCATCCATATGACAAAATAAACAAACAACCACACAAATATAATAAGTGCACAACATTAGCCAACTATTTTGACCACACTTGTTAGCCGAAACAAGTGGGTCAAAAGGTCTCAACCTAAGGGACAAAGTAACACAAAATATTGTGTTAGTTGAGCTCCCACTTGATCTTGCATCCAAATGCTTCAAGTAACCTTTTGTGATGTGATTTGAATGATATTCTTCATTTTGATAATCCACTGCGCCGCAGTGGTTCTAATATACTCCCACTGCGCCGCAGTGGAAACTCACGGGTCTTCGGTTGCAAAACCCCCACTGCGCCGCAGTGGGTTTGACATACTCCCACTGCGCCGCAGTGGGAACTTACTGTCTTCGGCCACATAATCCCCACTGCGCCGCAGTGGGTTTGATATACCCCCACTGCGCCGCAGTAAGAACTTACGGGTCTTCTCATTAGCCTCCAACTTTTAGCCCCAAACCTTTTGATGCCTTCTTGGAGATTACATTTATAATGAAAAATGCAACTAATCTACTTATTACATACCAAATGAAATAAATAGATTACATAACCAAATGAATGAATAAAATCCTATTTAACTATTACAACCATTGAATAATTAAACAAATACATCCACACATCACAAACATTCACAAGGTCTCTTGGCTAAGTTGTGACACTAAAATACACAAGAAAAAGGAACCTCCTTTTTGTGTATTTATTTTGGCCATAACCAAATGACCAAAATATTGGATTTTGTCCAAACAAAATATCAACTTTTGATGTATGTATCCATATAACCGGCTCTAGATGCCATTGTTGGGATTTTTGGGTTTTTATCAAAGTAATATTATCCTTATAATATTAAAACGCAGCGGAAAATTGAACCATTTCAATGTGACATATGTAGTTAAAACCAATTTTAACTATTAAAAGAAAACCCAAACAATAAGGATCCATCTATATGAATAACATACATACAAAACAACAACCATAGGGTGTTTAGAAGACTACCTTCTTCCAAGCTAATGAGAAGGTTGAATGAAGGAGATGATGATCTTGAAGTGGCTAGTCTCCAACCTAGAAGAACCTCAAGCTTGTATACCCCAAGCTTCCAACAAACACCCAAATATGTGCTAGGATTTAACTTGAAATGCCTTCCCCTTTTTGGCTCCCTTTGGCCGAAATCAATGGAAGAAAGGGAAGAAGAAAAACCTTTTTTCTTGAGAGAGTTTTGTCTTGCAAAAACTATGTTAGTTGTGGTGATGCACTCTATGTGTGTATTTTTGTATCTTCACACTCCAAGTCCATGTGCCTTATGTCTTGTGTAACATGCAAGACAACAAGTGTCAAGTTGCATGTAACACCACATGGGGAGGGGGGGGGCCGGCCCCTTAGCCCATCACATGGACATTAACCCACTGCGCCGCAGTGGGTCTGATACACTCCCACTGCGCCGCAGTGGGAACTCCCGGACCTTCGGGTGCAAAAACCCCCACTGCGCCGCAGTGGGTTTGACACTCTCCCACTGCGCCGCAGTGGGAACTCTTCTTGCCAAATAAACATATTGACATCTCTCTCAAAATAAATCATCCATATAATTTATTTACATATCTCAAGTGCAATTATTTAGAAAACCACTTTCTAAATGTTTCAAGTATTGATATTTATTTAAGGATCAAATCATTTAAATAAATACCATAAGTGTTTGTCTAGCTTGTTATTGGGTATGACCCGACTTGGATCATCACGTACTAGCCACGTCAATTTAATATGTGTCTTGGGCAGACGAATTCGGGGTGAAAAGCATGATAAATAAAATGGCTTTATATATACGAAATGATTCTTGAAAGAATGATTATGAAATGGGATATTGTATGTTCAATGTGTTATATGTTAGGCGATGAGCTTGAGTTCTGTCAAACTGAGATACTTCAGTACACTACTATTAACTCCGATAGTGGAGGCCTGTAGTTAGAGGGTTGCGCAACTAGGAGTCGTCCACTCACCCACTAAGTAGGTAACGGTGGAATGTTTGGTCTGCCTTAGTGGCCACCTTCATTGCCAGTCCGACCCGAGCGGTGCTCTAACTATCTTATTATATTATTGGTCGTTTCCATGGCACGACCCCAATTGTGATTAAAGCACTTGATTGACAGCTTGTGCTCTGAAATGAAATATTATGTTGTTGGGACATGTAAAATGGTCGTAGTAGTGGCTCAAGCATATACTCATCGAATTGTGCCTTTGGCTGAATGGAAATCATTTTGTTATCGTGGATGGAAATTATTGATTGAACATGCGGTTTGGGTATGGACGGTATGAAGGAATTCTTGGAAATTTTATGACATATTCTTTCTTGAATTGGATTAAATATATGTGTGTTGTTAGCATAATCCTATGAACTCACTCAACTCTCGTAGTTGACACTTTTTCTTCATGCTTTTCAGGTCTAGGGCAATAAGTTAGCATTTTGGACCGCTTCATGGATGATGTGTTTACTTGTTGTATGTGCTGGGAGATTTACAAAATCCTTATACTCACAAATAATCATATCACCACCATCTTGGAAAGACAAACACTTCAAGCCCTTTTTCGTATGGATCCCTTCTCAAGGACTACAATCCTTCTTAGGTCCCTTCAGACCTCTACAAAACTTCCAATGACCTTGCTTTCTAAAGCCTCATATCTATTTTTAGTTTTCTAGGCTAAGCTTCTTTTCAAGTACACTAGCCTAATGTTCTTAGGAATTGTAATGTAACGTAATTTAGGTGAAACTTCACACCTCGTCCTTTTCTCCACCATTTAGTTTTCTCCGTTTTTCTTTCGTGTTCTTCTGGATCACCATACTCCTTACCATTTCGCCACTCGGGTCCTATTTTGTTTTTTTTTTGTAAAGTTAGTTTCGATTCAGACGTGCTGGAGGCAATTTTAACCAGCGATTTGCTGGACCTCCAACCCCTTCCTCATGGAAAATACCTTGAGATGAGAAACCCAAGACTCGAACCCGAGACCTTGGGAAAAACTCACCTTCGGGGCCCACATAGTGGATTTAGAAGATACCTTTGGCTAACCCACCTAAACGGAGTTGGTTAATAACCATGCTTTGATAACAATGATAACGACTATAGGCACAGTCAAAAATCAAATCAAGTGTGATTGAATAAGAAATAAATTTTTAATTAAAATAATAAAACCAGGTTATGTCAACATAAATAAAATAATTATAATTAATCATTTTCGAGAGTAAAAAACCTTTTCATTTTCAAGGAAAAGTTAAAGATGGAAAATTCGATTTTTAATATTTGGAGAATTCAAAATTAGGGAAATGACCTGTGATGCTGATTTGTTTAATTTTTTTTTCCAATTTTATCACCTGGAGTTTATTAAATATACACAATTATTTAACTTTAAAGGGTGAAATGTCATTAATATCCAAAAATTTACAATACAAATCATAAAACAAAACAAGACTATACAGACTACCTATTAAACAGACACTGCTCAATCAAACCTCAATATATCAATACAAACCAAAGAAATTACAGATTAATGCTAGACGGGACCATGAAGCGTCATCTTCCACCGCTCTCAATTCCCAATCGCACACATTAATCCATAAATTCTTACAAAATCCTAGCAACAAAATTCCTCTGAAACAGCAACCAAACCATGCTTCCTCCATTCCACCTTTGGCCAATTGTTCCTTATATCCTCCCAAGTTTGCTTAGTACTAAATTCCACTAGCAACCCTTTATTATTAACCCATTTTGCCCAAAGTGACCCATTATCTTCTAATATTTTCCAAAATTGTCTCACTAATAGTACCTCATTCCATCTCTTCATATCTTTCAAGCCAAGACCCCCCTGTTCTTTTGGCCTACATACATTCTTCCATGACACTCTGGCTTTTCCCCTAGCAGCTTCACCAGAATTCCACAAAAATCTTTTAAAAATGCTCTCAATTTCTTTAATCACAGTTTTAGGCAGCATATAAACTGAAGCCCAATACACTTGCATAGATGCCAAAACAGATGAGATCAATTGAATCCTACCAGCATATGACAAAGTTATATTCTTCCAACATTCAACTTTCTCCTTCACTTTTTCCACCAACACTTTACAATCACCAACTCCTAATTTTTTAGCTAACAGAGGAACTCCCAAATACCTCACAGGTAGCTTTCCACATTTAAAAGGAAGGATCTTTAACAGATCCTGTTTATCACCTTCTGCTATGCTTCCAAAAAACATGATACTCTTACCCAAATTAGGTACCAACCCAGAAACTTTAGTAAAATCTTCCAAAGATTTCTTAACAACTTTAATGGAACCAATATTACCTTTACATAACACAAGCAGATCATCTGCAAAGCACATGTGGGACAACTGCAACTCCTTGCATCCAAAATGATATCTATACTCTTTAGATTCCTCAATATTCTTCCTCATGATCATGTTAAACACTTCCATTACCAATGTGAATAAATAAGGGGAAATGGGATCACCCTGCCTCAATCCTCTACCCCCTTTAAAATATCCATGAATTTCACCATTAATGCAAATTGAAAACTTGGTAGAATTAACACAAGTCATTATCCAGTTCACCATCTTCTTATGAAAGCCAAACCTTATTAAAATATCTTCCAAAAAACATGATACTCTTACCCAAATTAGGTACCAACCCAGAAACTTTAGTAAAATCTTCCAAAGATTTCTTAACAACTTTAATGGAACCAATATTACCTTTACATAACACAAGCAGATCATCTGCAAAGCACATGTGGGACAACTGCAACTCCTTGCATCCAAAATGATATCTATACTCTTTAGATTCCTCAATATTCTTCCTCATGATCATGTTAAACACTTCCATTACCAATGTGAATAAATAAGGGGAAATGGGATCACCCTGCCTCAATCCTCTACCCCCTTTAAAATATCCATGAATTTCACCATTAATGCAAATTGAAAACTTGGTAGAATTAACACAAGTCATTATCCAGTTCACCATCTTCTTATGAAAGCCAAACCTTATTAAAATATCTTCCAAAAAACATGATACTCTTACCCAAATTAGGTACCAACCCAGAAACTTTAGTAAAATCTTCCAAAGATTTCTTAACAACTTTAATGGAACCAATATTACCTTTACATAACACAAGCAGATCATCTGCAAAGCACATGTGGGACAACTGCAACTCCTTGCATCCAAAATGATATCTATACTCTTTAGATTCCTCAATATTCTTCCTCATGATCATGTTAAACACTTCCATTACCAATGTGAATAAATAAGGGGAAATGGGATCACCCTGCCTCAATCCTCTACCCCCTTTAAAATATCCATGAATTTCACCATTAATGCAAATTGAAAACTTGGTAGAATTAACACAAGTCATTATCCAGTTCACCATCTTCTTATGAAAGCCAAACCTTATTAAAATATCTTCCAAAAAACATGATACTCTTACCCAAATTAGGTACCAACCCAGAAACTTTAGTAAAATCTTCCAAAGATTTCTTAACAACTTTAATGGAACCAATATTACCTTTACATAACACAAGCAGATCATCTGCAAAGCACATGTGGGACAACTGCAACTCCTTGCATCCAAAATGATATCTATACTCTTTAGATTCCTCAATATTCTTCCTCATGATCATGTTAAACACTTCCATTACCAATGTGAATAAATAAGGGGAAATGGGATCACCCTGCCTCAATCCTCTACCCCCTTTAAAATATCCATGAATTTCACCATTAATGCAAATTGAAAACTTGGTAGAATTAACACAAGTCATTATCCAGTTCACCATCTTCTTATGAAAGCCAAACCTTATTAAAATATCTTCCAAAAAACATGATACTCTTACCCAAATTAGGTACCAACCCAGAAACTTTAGTAAAATCTTCCAAAGATTTCTTAACAACTTTAATGGAACCAATATTACCTTTACATAACACAAGCAGATCATCTGCAAAGCACATGTGGGACAACTGCAACTCCTTGCATCCAAAATGATATCTATACTCTTTAGATTCCTCAATATTCTTCCTCATGATCATGTTAAACACTTCCATTACCAATGTGAATAAATAAGGGGAAATGGGATCACCCTGCCTCAATCCTCTACCCCCTTTAAAATATCCATGAATTTCACCATTAATGCAAATTGAAAACTTGGTAGAATTAACACAAGTCATTATCCAGTTCACCATCTTCTTATGAAAGCCAAACCTTATTAAAATATCTTCCAAAAAACTCCAACTAACTGTGTCATAAGCCTTCTGGATATCAATCTGCATAGCACACCTCTTTGGCCCATTTTTCCTATTATAACCTCTCAATAATTCCTGGGCTATCAAAATGTTATCTTGAATATGTCTCCCAGGCACAAAAGCACTCTGATTAATGTTAACAATTTTACAAAGCCCCACTTGAATTCTCTTGGTAAGAATCTTACTGATGCACTTGTAGAAAACATTACAACAAGCTATAGGTCTAAAGTCAGAGACCTTGTTAGGTGTTGCAATTTTTGGAATTAAAGCAATAAGAGTTGCATTCAGTTCACCTAACAATTTTCCATTGTTAAAAAATTCCTTAACTGCTAAGCACACATCCTTTCCAACAATTTCCCAAGATTTTTTGAAGAAACTAGATGTATAACCATCTGGCCCAGAAGCCTTGTTATCATCAATATCAAACATAGCCTCTTTAATTTCATCATCAGTCACACTCCTCACCATTTCACAAGCATTTTCTTCACTCAACACATTATTGATAATACCATCCACCAATGGTTCCACATTCACAGTTTTACCCAGAAAGTCCTCAAAATGCTTGACAAATTGATTAGCCACCTCCTCTCCTTCATATTTATTTCCCAAATCATCACAAATAACCTCAACTTTGCATTTATTCCTCCTAGCTTTCAAGATACTGTGGAAATATGCAGTATTTCTATCTCCTTCTTTCAACCACTGAACTTTTACTTTTTGTTGCAGTAACTTAAGTTCATCATTAGCTGCACTCATGTACTCATTTAAAATATCCACAGCTTCTTGCCTGAACTCCTTATTATGAGGCTCTCTATCACAATCAGCCTGTGCTTTCTTTAATTTCTCCTTTAATTTCTGGGCTTTCTCAAACAGGTTACCATTCTTCCAACTTAAACTATTTAAAGGCCTTTTAAGCTTCTTTAAATTTTTCACAAGCCTATACATACAATATCCATGCCCATCTCTTTCCCATTCCTTATTTACCAGATCAATAAAACCCTCCTTATCAGTGATGAAATTGGAAAACCTGAAAGATTTCTTTTGTCTAGTAACCTCATCCTTAAACACTAACACTGCAGGACTGTGATCAGATATAAGATAAGGTAAGAACATTCCATGAGCTTTAGGAAATCTACTCAGAAACTCTTCATTAACCATAATCTGTTAGGTCGAGAATCGACCATGTATAATTTGTTCAGAAATAGCTTGAAGTTTAGTGAAGACGTTTTATCAGAATTCTGAGATGCCTCAGAATTCCTTCACTGAAGCTTCACTTCAGTTCAGATCGAGACAAATCTGAAGCATTCATTCTGAAGTCAAAGACTGAAGTATGAAGAAGAGAATCACCTTAGAAGCGAGCAATCAGAGTGATTCTACCAGATCGAAGACTGAAGCATCTCAGTGTTAAAGTATTTACAACACTTTACACTGATTACGAGGAAGACTTTATCCTTACACATTTACCAAGTTGATAGATTTATCTATTAATAAAAGGTACAATGTATAGGTATGGAACGTAGTACTATAAGTCACATCAAGTGACTTATATACTCTTCCTAGTGCAGCATATAAGGAATTATGATCTAATTCCTTAAATGCTCACAACCACATTTGTACGACATTGTCCATGTCATCATAGACTTTGTCTATAAATACTAAGTCTTCTCATAACTTGCAAAATGCTTGAAACTATTGCATTGCAACTTGTGAGATATACTCTAAGTAAACTTACGAGTATTTCCAAGTCATCTTGATCACTTGTATTTCGGGATTGTTTAGATATTTACACTTGGGTGTTTATCTTTGTTCCGCAACAATCCTTGTATTTGTTTATACATCAATAAATCAAATACATTAGAAAACAACGTATCTCAATGCTATTTACTTGATTATATTTATATATCTTTATATAGTTTCTGCCATTTGTTCTTGCATTTATTTATATTGTCAATTGTTTCTTGTTATCCACATCTGGATCGTAAACTGAACTTGTCCATTCAAGATCAGTTGTACTTGCCAGTCGGGTTTATTATTCATCTATATAGTTCGGGACTCACAATTGGTATCAGAGCCTCAAGGTTGAATTAGATAAATTCATTAACCTTTTGATCTGCATAGATGGCTGAATTTGAACAAGAACGACCTGACCCTAATAATGCTACCCCACCCCCAATCATCAACAACAATATACCCTCACACAATGTTCACGTACACTTTCCAACTAATCCTGTTCCCAAGTTTGATGGGAACAGTGAAAACTTTCAAACGTGGAAAGCGTGCTTACTTAAGTATATTGCTGGTGTTGAGAGACATTTACCAGACATTTTAAAAGATGGACCCTTTGTCCCTATGAATGCGTCAACTGTCGTCAGAAATGCCGATGGGACTCCTAGGCAGTCACCTAAGGAGAAGGATCATTGGTCAGAGGAAGATCATAGACTTGTTGACTTGGATACCAAGTTACAAAATATGATTTTATACGCAGTTCCAGAAACCCTTATGCCCACTCTTGTTTTACTCGAAAATTCTAAATTAATGTGGGCGGAACTACTGACACAGTTTGAAGGCACTAATGAGACAATTGTCACAAGAAAAGTTGCCTTAAACAAAAGATATGAGTCTTTCTTTGCTATTCCTGGGGAGTCCTTAACCCAAACTTATATCAGATTCACAAATCTGGTAAACCAACTGAAAGCCCTGGGAGTAACTAAAGACAAAGAAATTTTGTTAGAAAATAAAAGTTTTGTGACATTTTACCTTCAAAATGGGAAAATCTAATCTTGGTCTTGAGACAAGGAAAAACATTACACAGTCATACTCTTGCTTCCCTTTATGGAGCATTTAGGTATACTGAAGAGAACAAAGCTGAAAGAGCTTTGGCTGAGCAGGATGCCAAGAACCATGTTTCGACAAGTTCTGGTACGGTTCAGTATTCTGAACCACAAAGCACTGCTCTACTATCTTCTGAGAGTGATATTTTTGACTCAATGAAGAAGATGGTTTCTCAAATGTTAAAAACTGGTGTCTCTGCTAATGTCACTCATGATTGTGATGAGGATGACAATGATGATCTGGTTGCCATGCTGGCTAAAACGTTCAATCGTTTTAAGGCCAAATCAAATCGATCTGGCAAACCCTTTGCTTCCAGCGCTTCTATTGATAAGTCCAATCTTGAATGCTTTAAATGCGGCAAGAAAGGACATTTCATGAAGGAATGCAGATCTAGTCAACCTTCATCATCACAATCTGCTCCTAACCATTCTATTTTTCAGAAGTCTGATGACAGCTATAAGGCCAAATACAAGAAGTTGAAGGCTCATATGGCTCTTTTGGCACAAGACAACTCGAGCAACAGTTGCATGATTGCCAAGACTGAAAAGTGGGAAGACTCCGATGAATCATCTGATGATGAGGAGGAAGTTAGGGATATGTGTTTCATGGCACAAGAAGACCAAGGTCATTTGGTCAAAACTGATGTTGAATCTGGCCGCTGGGTGGATATAGTGATGAAAAAGGTCAGTAATTTTGGCTATGATGGAAATGGAAAAACTGAGGGATATGGTGTTGTGAATAATGGTCAAGTCAAATTCACACGTGTTGCATATGTGAATGGTTTGAAATATAACCTGATCAGTGTCAGTCAACTATGTGATGATGGCTTCAAGGTTTTATTTGATATTTCACAAGGCACCATATTCAACAGAGATGGAAAGGTAGTTCTGGTTGCACCAAGGAAGGGAAACATTTATGTCATTGATATGAATCCATCTATCTCTGAACAATGTTTCTACACAAAGGCTGATGAAGACACAAACTGGTTGTGGCACAAGAGGTTATCTCATCTGAACTTCAAAAACATTAATAAGTTGTCAAGAAAACAACTTGTTGATGGGATACCCTCTATGTCTTTCAATAAAGACAAGCCATGTCCAGGTTGTGAAATGGGTAAGCAGAAAAGAGCTTCATTCAAAACAAAGCAAAGCTTTAGTATAACTGAACCTCTTCACTTGCTTCACATGGACCTTTTTGGACCAGTGAACGTTCAGACCAGAGCAGGAAAGAAGTACACCCTTGTCATCGTAGATGAATATTCAAGATATTGCTGGGCCCCCCCCCCCCCCCCCCCCCCCCCCCCCCCCCCCCCCCCCCCCCCCCCCCCCCCCCCCCCCCCCCCCCCCCCCCCCCCCCCCCCCCCCCCCCCCCCCCCCCCCCCCCCCCCCCCCCCCCCCCCCCCCCCCCCCCCCCCCCCCCCCCCCCCCCCCCCCCCCCCCCCCCCCCCCCCCCCCCCCCCCCCCCCCCCCCCCCCCCCCCCCCCCCCCCCCCCCCCCCCCCCCCCCCCCCCCCCCCCCCCCCCCCCCCCCCCCCCCCCCCCCCCCCCCCCCCCCCCCCCCCCCCCCCCCCCCCCCCCCCCCCCCCCCCCCCCCCCCCCCCCCCCCCCCCCCCCCCCCCCCCCCCCCCCCCCCCCCCCCCCCCCCCCCCCCCCCCCCCCCCCCCCCCCCCCCCCCCCCCCCCCCCCCCCCCCCCCCCCCCCCCCCCCCCCCCCCCCCCCCCCCCCCCCCCCCCCCCCCCCCCCCCCCCCCCCCCCCCCCCCCCCCCCCCCCCCCCCCCCCCCCCCCCCCCCCCCCCCCCCCCCCCCCCCCCCCCCCCCCCCCCCCCCCCCCCCCCCCCCCCCCCCCCCCCCCCCCCCCCCCCCCCCCCCCCCCCCCCCCCCCCCCCCCCCCCCCCCCCCCCCCCCCCCCCCCCCCCCCCCCCCCCCCCCCCCCCCCCCCCCCCCCCCCCCCCCCCCCCCCCCCCCCCCCCCCCCCCCCCCCCCCCCCCCCCCCCCCCCCCCCCCCCCCCCCCCCCCCCCCCCCCCCCCCCCCCCCCCCCCCCCCCCCCCCCCCCCCCCCCCCCCCCCCCCCCCCCCCCCCCCCCCCCCCCCCCCCCCCCCCCCCCCCCCCCCCCCCCCCCCCCCCCCCCCCCCCCCCCCCCCCCCCCCCCCCCCCCCCCCCCCCCCCCCCCCCCCCCCCCCCCCCCCCCCCCCCCCCCCCCCCCCCCCCCCCCCCCCCCCCCCCCCCCCCCCCCCCCCCCCCCCCCCCCCCCCCCCCCCCCCCCCCCCCCCCCCCCCCCCCCCCCCCCCCCCCCCCCCCCCCCCCCCCCCCCCCCCCCCCCCCCCCCCCCCCCCCCCCCCCCCCCCCCCCCCCCCCCCCCCCCCCCCCCCCCCCCCCCCCCCCCCCCCCCCCCCCCCCCCCCCCCCCCCCCCCCCCCCCCCCCCCCCCCCCCCCCCCCCCCCCCCCCCCCCCCCCCCAGACAAGCCATGTCCAGGTTGTGAAATGGGTAAGCAGAAAAGAGCTTCATTCAAAACAAAGCAAAGCTTTAGTATAACTGAACCTCTTCACTTGCTTCACATGGACCTTTTTGGACCAGTGAACGTTCAGACCAGAGCAGGAAAGAAGTACACCCTTGTCATCGTAGATGAATATTCAAGATATTGCTGGGTGATTTTCCTCAAGTCCAAAAGTGAAGCTGCTGCTGAAATCATTGCTCTCATCAAACAAATTGAGCTCAAGTACAAGCGAAAAGTTTGTCAGCTCAGAAGTGACAATGGCACTGAATTCAGAAATGCCATTCTGGAGTCCTTCTGCACTGAAACTGGCATATCTCAGAACTTCTCCTCAGCACACACACCAGAGCAGAATGGTGTTGTAGAAAGAAAGAATCGTACGCTGATTGAAGCTGCTAGAAGTATGCTGAATGAATCTGGTCTTCCCAAGAATTTCTGGGCTGAAGCTGTTGCAACTGCTTGCTACACTCAGAACAGATCTATCTATGTCAAGAGACATAAGAAGACCTCCTATGAAGTACTCAGAAACAGAAAGCCTAATATTGGATACTTCCATGTATTTGGGTGTCCAGTATACATTCTGAATAACTCTAATCAGCTTGGAAAATTCGATGCTAAAGCTGATGAAGGGTACTTCCTAGGATATTCATCAATTCGCAAAGCCTTTAGAGTCTTTAACAAGAGACTTGAAAAGGTTGATGAGTCAATTCATGTTACCTTTGATGAATCCAATTCTGCAATCTTTAAAGATTCCATTCCTGTACCACCCTCAGAAAGTCCAATCAGTTTTGGTGACTCTGATCCCACTGCAGAATCTGATCAGTCACCTGAACATGTTTCTGAACATCTCCGTTCAGACCAGAGCAGGAAAGAAGTACACCCTTGTCATCGTAGATGAATATTCAAGATATTGCTGGGTGATTTTCCTCAAGTCCAAAAGTGAAGCTGCTGCTGAAATCATTGCTCTCATCAAACAAATTGAGCTCAAGTACAAGCGAAAAGTTTGTCAGCTCAGAAGTGACAATGGCACTGAATTCAGAAATGCCATTCTGGAGTCCTTCTGCACTGAAACTGGCATATCTCAGAACTTCTCCTCAGCACACACACCAGAGCAGAATGGTGTTGTAGAAAGAAAGAATCGTACGCTGATTGAAGCTGCTAGAAGTATGCTGAATGAATCTGGTCTTCCCAAGAATTTCTGGGCTGAAGCTGTTGCAACTGCTTGCTACACTCAGAACAGATCTATCTATGTCAAGAGACATAAGAAGACCTCCTATGAAGTACTCAGAAACAGAAAGCCTAATATTGGATACTTCCATGTATTTGGGTGTCCAGTATACATTCTGAATAACTCTAATCAGCTTGGAAAATTCGATGCTAAAGCTGATGAAGGGTACTTCCTAGGATATTCATCAATTCGCAAAGCCTTTAGAGTCTTTAACAAGAGACTTGAAAAGGTTGATGAGTCAATTCATGTTACCTTTGATGAATCCAATTCTGCAATCTTTAAAGATTCCATTCCTGTACCACCCTCAGAAAGTCCAATCAGTTTTGGTGACTCTGATCCCACTGCAGAATCTGATCAGTCACCTGAACATGTTTCTGAACATCTCCGTTCAGAACCAGAATTAAACAAGTCAAGCAACATTCCTTTTTATCCTCCAGTTAGTTTCAAACTACCTTCTGAACTAACCATTGGATCAGATGTATATGCTGCTACTCCAATGATGTCAGACTCCACTGAGCAACCTCAATCTGAAGAATTTCATGATGCAAGTCATGATATGCAGGAAGAAGAAGAAGCTGAAGATATATTTTCTGAAGCTCCTCCTGAAGTTACTCAGAGAAGTTCTTGCACTGATATCATTTCTCACCCTGGTCAATACTCTAAATGGACAAAAGCACATCCAATCGAGCAAATTCTTGGAGAGTCCAGTAGAGGGGTTCAGACCAGAAGAGCCACAAGCGATCAATGCTTATACGTCAGCTTCTTATCTCTAATGAACCCAAGAAGATTGACGAGGCTATGAGTGACCCAAGCTGGGTTGAAGCCATGCAAGATGAGCTCAACCAGTTTAAAAGAAACGATGTATGGGAACTCGTTCCTTGTCCCAGTAACCTGAAGAAGGAACCAATTGGGACAAGATGGGTCTTCAGAAACAAGATGGACGAAGATGGTCACGTCATTAGAAACAAAGCAAGACTTGTTGCAAAGGGATATGCACAAGAAGAGGGAATCGATTTTGATGAAACTTTTGCACCAGTTGCTAGACTTGAAGCTATTAGAATTTTCTTAGCTTTTGCAGCTCATCATCAATTTAAAGTCTATCAAATGGATGTCAAAAGTGCATTTCTGAATGGCGATCTAGAAGAAGTTGTGTATGTGCATCAACCACCAGGGTTCATCAATGAAGAAAGACCACATTGGGTGTACAGACTGAACAAAGCCTTATATGGTCTGAGACAAGCACCCAGAGCCTGGTATGATACACTTACTAAACATCTTCTTAAAAATGGTTTTAAACGTGGTGCAATTGATAAAACTTTGTTCATATTGCATGATAAAAGTGATATCCTTTTAGTACAAATTTATGTTGATGATATTGTGTTTGGTTCTACTAATGAGAAGATGTGTAAAAACTTTTCAAAAATCATGTCTTCTGAGTATGAAATGAGTATGATGGGAGAACTGACATATTTTCTAGGACTTCAAGTAAAACAAAATGAAGATGGTATTTTCATTAACCAAGAAAAATATGTCAGAGATTTACTAAAGAAATATCAATTTGATTCAGTCTCATCAAAAGATACTCCAATTTCTGCTCCATTAACTTTGGATTCTGATCCACATGGAAAACCAGTGGACCATACAAAATATCGTGGTATGGTTGGTTCACTGATGTATTTAACTGCAAGTAGACCAGACATAATGTTTGCAACATGCCTTTGTGCTAGATTTCAGTCTGATCCCAGAGAAGCACATGCAAATGCTGTTAAAAGGATCTTCAGATACCTTAAGGGTGTCCCCAGATTGGGTCTTTGGTATCCCAAAGGCTCCAGTCTAGATCTAATGGGTTATTCAGATTCTGATCATGCAGGTTGCAAGATAGACAGGAAAAGTACCACTGGTGGGTGTCATTTCCTTGGTGGCAAATTAGTAAGCTGGACTAGTAAGAAGCAGACTGCAGTATCACTATCCACTGCAGAAGCTGAGTACATCTCTGCAGCGAGTTGTTGTGCTCAGATTCTATGGATGAAGAACCAGCTGACTGATTATGGTGTTACTTACACAAAGACCCCAATCTTTTGTGATAACACCAGTGCCATTGCCATATCTCACAATCCTGTAATGCACTCGAAAACCAAGCACATCGATCTCAGGTATCATTTCATTCGTGATCATATTCTGAAAGGAGATATTGAATTGCACTTTATTCCCACTGATAAGCAACTCGCTGACGTTTTTACAAAACCTTTAGATGTCAAAACCTTTAAACATCTAGTCAGTGAGTTGGGTATGTTAAATCCTTAGACTGGTAATCTTGTTATGAACGCCTATGTGACACTGATCTGGTTCACCAGTCTGAGCGATCCATGTAATTTTTGCTCGCCTAGCTATCGAACGCCTTAGTGATACTATCTTGGCACTTATTAATTCATTGATCATCACTTCAGGGGGAATGTTAAACATTTTTTCAAACTATAAAATAAACCTTCTTTCTGAGGGGGAACCTTTTGCTCAGAAAAATGTATTTAACTGAAGCACTTCAGAATATCAAAATATTTCAGTTGAATTTTAATGACTGAGATGGTTCAGATTTTTTCTGAAACTGACCATGCTCAGAATTTGTTTTGTCATCACTGAAATACAAAAATCTTTTCAAGATATTTTTGATACTTGGCCAATTGTGTGTACACGTGGCATACTGCATACTAGGTTTTTAACTTAGCATTGGTCATGCTTATGTATCACACAAGTGGCGCCGTAAAAAGAGAAGAAAATGAGTACTTTTTATGAAAAAGTGTACAGGGTGGGGTCCCTCAAACGTCTCTGCATTAAATGCGGACGTGACCCCAGAAATTGTTTTAAATTGGAAAAATCCTTTTTGTTCCACCTTAAATACAAATTCCTTATTCATTCTTTCATTTACTTCGTTTCATTTACTCTCTAATCATCAATCTCTCTCTTCTTTACTCTCAAAATTCATAACTCTTCATATTCCTTTTCATTTTCATTTTTCACTTTCACTTTCACTTTCACTTTCAAATCTCAAAATGGCTAAATCATCTTCTTCCTCACATAAATCACTCATTAACTTTGAATATATTCCTTCGAGTGATGTGAAAACATCTGCCACATGGCCAAAGGATTTCACTCCATCACAAATTCGTTTTAACATGAGCAACTTTTTGGCTCAATTAAACGTGAAATCCGAAACGCTAATGGGAAGGATCAATAAGTTCTGGGAAGAATCCCCCTTCCATTATGCGTTGACCGCAAATCCTCAAGCTATGTATCACTTATACTTGCTTGAATTCTGGTACACTGCTGTGGTGAGTAAGGATGAAAAATCCATCTCCTTCACTCTCAATGAAGGCACCAAGAAGTGTGTCATCACTCTTGAGGGGTTCAGAACTTCCCTTCATCTGAACTACCTCAAACCTCCCCAGGTGTTTGTGAAAAGACTCAAAGGAGTAAATTTTAGGGAGGTTCTTGTCGCCACCGGTCATGGTGATATGGAGGATGATAATGGAAATTTGAAGACCTCTGGGCATATTTTCATGTCTGGTTTTGGTACTTGCTGGAGGTTCTTCTGGACACAAATTGTTGAAAGTCTTGGTGGCAACCATGGAGGGTTGGACCAACTTTCTTTACCTCAAGTAGAGATGGGGTACTATATATGGAATGGGATGCAAGTGGACTTTGCTGAGATTCTCTTCGCTCAGTTGATCACAAAGTTAAAAGGGAAGAGAAGTCTACACGTTGCATTCCCAAGATTTCTGAGCTTATGCTTTAAAGATATACTTGGAGAAGCTTATGATGAAGCTGGACCAGAAGCTTCTGTACCAGAATATAGCAGAGACTTTTCTAAGGCAACAATTACTGGAGATGAACCTGAACTCTCCTCTGCTATGATTCAGGTATTTGTTAAAACTGTCTCAGCCACACTAGCTGGTTCAGAAAGGTTACTAAGTGGGCCACAAAAGAATGTGGGACCCGTTAGTGTACCTATAATTGAAATTTTTGAATCTGGTGACGATGCACCTGCTTCTGCAGATGTTGAACCAGAATCTGGTGCGGGTACTAGTGACCCAAACCAGGGCATATCTGACCAGATCGCAAAAGTGAATGCTTTCTGGGATGACGATGAGCCACTTCAGGAGAATCTCGATTCTCTTGCTGAATTTGAGTTTGACGAGGGCTTATTGGAGGCGAATCAATCTGATTCTGAGCCAGCCCCCATTCTCGCAAACGCCCCTCCTCCCCCAGAAATCCAACCAGATAACGAGCCATATGTTCCACCACCACCATCTCACCAAAATCCTATCTTTCCACCTGGCACCACACCCGCATATGTAACCGATCCTTCTTTCAAGCCTTCACTTCAATTTTTACACCCACAAATTCACCATGTACCACCACCAATAAATTATGATGCCCCTTCAGAAAAGGATCTAGATTCTGAGACTGAATCTGAGAGTCCTACAGATGTTCAAATGAACAAAGTTTTACAAGGGCTGGGTAGTTTACCCTTTGTGCTCCTGCTTCTGCACAACCCCCACCTCCTTTCAATATAGAAGCACAGTTAGAGAGAAACCAAACCGAAGTCCAAGGCCTTATTCGTAGGGTGGAGGACTTAACCAGTTCTCTAACTGCCAACACTAGCTCCTTGGCGGATATGAAAGGTGCTCAGATGTTTCTTGGCACTGAGTTGACCAAAGTTGCAGGAAATGAAGGGCTAGTGGTTGGGAAATTGAATGAGTTGGTGATGACATGCAATAAGGTGAGCTCTGCAATCAGAGAAGCCTTCAGATTGACTAAGAGAGATGTTCAAGCTTCAGTTGTTGCGAACTTGACATCTGGAGTTGTGCTGTTGAAGCAAGAGGTTATGGCTGTAGGAAGTGAAGTACATGAGCTGGTACAGAAGCCAAGCATTAATGAAAAAGAACTTGGGGCTTCTGTGAGTGCTAGTATTGTTGAAGATCTGAAGTCTGAGCTATCTCAGAATCTTGTTGCTCAGATTTCAGAGTCTATATCTCAGAAAGTTAGACAAGAGGTCAGATTGATGATTGCTGAACTGACCAAGGATACAAATGACAAGGTGGAAAAGGCTGTAAATGAAGTTAAAAATTCAGTTTCCACGCTTGAAGGTTCAGTTCAGAATCAGTCAAAGCAATTGGAGGAAATCTTAACTCTTCTGAAGAAAGAACCTGTCACTGCTCCTCCTCCCCCTGCATCCTTCACTGATGAAGATCGAAAGATGCTTAAAGACTTGAAAGATCAAGAAGCACTGAACCTTAGTTCATCATTTAGACTAAAGTCTCAGTTTGCTACAATGGCTAAAGGCATTTGTGAGTGTCTAGAACAACAAAGTTGGGAACCACTGAAGGCACTTAAATCTACGATTGATCTATATGCAAGAATGCCTTCAGAGATTCCCAAAGGGGGAAGGGGTGTGCCTATTGGTTTGCTGGCAAGTACTCAAGAGATGATTCAAGCAACCAAGAAGCAAACTGAGGTGCCATCTGAAAGTGCCTCAGTTCAGGGGGAACAAGTTCAGATTTCTGAAGCTGGTAGAAAAGATAAGGGAAAAGCCTTGATGATGGCAGAGGAACCAAAGAAAGTTGTTAAAGGTTCTGGTCTGGTTGTTGGAGAGAATGTTGATGAACAAGGCTATCCACTCCACGATCCTAATGCTGATAGCAAGAAGTTAGAGACTCTGCAGAAGCAAGTCTCTAACCAATTTATTATGTGGAGTGAAAACAAGGAAAGGGAAAGGGTTCAACACCAGAGTATGAGAACCCTTGACCATATTGATGCTGCATCTCTTGGACTTTCACTAGAAAGGTTTCAGAAAGTCAAGCATGATCCAAGAGTGCAGAAGGCTGTGAAAGATATGCTGGATTACGAGTATGGGGTGAACTACTCTCCTCTGGAACAAAAGCTGGACCATCTCACTTTCAAGATGTCCATCCAAGACTTGGTGAAAAATAGAGAGATGGAAATGGCCAGAAAGAAAAAGGAGATTCTGGCTGGAGTTCAGAATGTGGAGAAAGAGTTGTTCAGACCACCAACAAAGCCCAGAACTGGAACAAGGACTGGAAAGAAAGATTCTCGTGATGTTGTCCATACTTCAATCAAACCAATTTCTGATGATGCTGCTGAGATCCAAAGAAAACATGAAAAGGATCAGTATGATCATTATATGAATCATCGATCGCATCCAGCCAAAATTGTTGATATGGTAGTTGCTAAGGCTGATGGATTGAAGTTGTTCGATTTGGTTGTGAAAAGAGAAGGAAGGGCTACTGAAGAATATACTCAGGTTTCAGTTCATGAGTTTGGCATATCTGAGCACAGGGAGATGATCCAGGTTCTAAAAGGAAAGCCTAAGTCTGCCTTGACTGGTGCATGGCTAGCAAGAATTCAGCAAAAGATGCAAGCCAAGGTAGAAATTGAAGCAAGGCTATTTGGTAAAAGAGATCAGTCTCCACTGAAGAGAAAACCTACTGAGGCACCTTCTGGTTCAAGGCCTGCCAAGAAGTAGTTTTCTTTTCAGAATTATCATGTACTTGTAAATATTTACATTTGTAACTTTCATTTCAGTGTGTAATATATAAGTTGCAAATTGTGACAAATAAGTAGATGATAAGTTTAAGTTAGAAAAACACAAGTAAAATTCTGAGACATCAATGATCTATAAGATGTACTTAAGAAATTTTTACAACTTAAACAAAAACTTGCATTTCAGACTTACAAACATGTATAGATAGAAGTCTGAGATGCATGCACTATTTCAGAACAAATAGGGGGAATTTGTTAGGTCGAGAATCGACCATGTATAATTTGTTCAGAAATAGCTTGAAGTTTAGTGAAGACGTTTTATCAGAATTCTGAGATGCCTCAGAATTCCTTCACTGAAGCTTCACTTCAGTTCAGATCGAGACAAATCTGAAGCATTCATTCTGAAGTCAAAGACTGAAGTATGAAGAAGAGAATCACCTCAGAAGCGAGCAATCAGAGTGATTCTACCAGATCGAAGACTGAAGCATCTCAGTGTTAAAGTATTTACAACACTTTACACTGATTACGAGGAAGACTTTATCCTTACACATTTACCAAGTTGATAGATTTATCTATTAATAAAAGGTACAATGTATAGGTATGGAACGTAGTACTATAAGTCACATCAAGTGACTTATATACTCTTCCTAGTGCAGCATATAAGGAATTATGATCTAATTCCTTAAATGCTCACAACCACATTTGTACGACATTGTCCATGTCATCATAGACTTTGTCTATAAATACTAAGTCTTCTCATAACTTGCAAAATGCTTGAAACTATTGCATTGCAACTTGTGAGATATACTCTAAGTAAACTTACGAGTATTTCCAAGTCATCTTGATCACTTGTATTTCGGGATTGTTTAGATATTTACACTTGGGTGTTTATCTTTGTTCCGCAACAATCCTTGTATTTGTTTATACATCAATAAATCAAATACATTAGAAAACAACGTATCTCAATGCTATTTACTTGATTATATTTATATATCTTTATATAGTTTCTGCCATTTGTTCTTGCATTTATTTATATTGTCAATTGTTTCTTGTTATCCACATCTGGATCGTAAACTGAACTTGTCCATTCAAGATCAGTTGTACTTGCCAGTCGGGTTTATTATTCATCTATATAGTTCGGGACTCACATAATCCTATCAAGCTTTTTAAGAATATTGCAATTTTTATTCTTAAGAGATTTTGTCCATGTAAACTGAAAGCCACTACTCCCAATATCATCAATTTCTAATCTATTAACAGCTTCTCTAAACTCCCACATCTCCATACTTGTCTTTGAACCACCAGCAGAATGTTCCTTGATGTCAAGAGTAACATTAAAGTCACCTATTAACACCCAGGGTCTACCTCCCACAAACTGCTTTTGTCTATCTAATTCTTTCCATAAATTTCTTCTTTCCACACCATTATTGCTTGCATACACTATACTGCAATAAAAATTTGTATTTCCCTGACAAGCCTCAACATAACACAGCATTACTTGTTTGCTCATGTCTACAACCATTACTTTAACAATATTGGGATTCCATCCAACTAAAATCCTACAACAAGTGGGACTATACTGAATATTAGAACTCCAATCCCAATTCTTAAACACCTTCTTCCCCACTTTATTCACAGAATTCACTTTTAAATGTGTCTCAATAAAAGCACACATTTGCAATTTATTCTCCTTAATAAAATTAACTGCCTCATTCTGCTTACATTCATTGTTCATTCCTCTTACATTCCAACATGCTATTTTAAACTCCATATCTGAACTAAAAGTCAAATAATACTCAATTAAGTAACTGAGTATCACTCCCTCTTAATTCATCAGCAACCAGACTATGTATAGCATCATTCTCATCCTCAACTACATTCACTTCCTCAAGATCCACACCATTCTTATGAACCTCTTCCCATCTATTTTTATAATAATTGATCATTTGCTTTGACCAATCCTTGGTAACTGCTATAGATGGTTGCTGATTTTTCTCAATATACTTCTCCACTATCAATTTTTCCTCATTATCAATTACACTTTCCACCCCTTCTTCAACATCAGCTAACACTGCATATTTATTGGCACTTTTTTCATTTCCTTTATCCTTATCTTGAATATTTCTCTTATCATTTTTATTCTGCCAAACTTTCCTAGGTTGACCATTAGTCCATTTCTTATTATTATTAACCCATTTCCTATTCCCAACCTCCTGTTTTCCTTCAATCCCATTAGTATGAGCTTCAACATCAACATTTATCTCCTTAATATTGCCAACCTGCTTCTTACAACATGCACTAGTATGGCCAAAAACTTTGCAATGCTCACACACATCAGGTTTCCAACTATACTCCACATCAACAAATTTGGTCTTTTTGATATTTTTCTGCTCATCCTTATACACCACTTCTATCCTTTCCTATTAGCATCAATTTCTACAAGCACTCTAGCATAGCCTAATCTTCCAATTCCTCTATGACACATTTCAGCAGTCATTTTATCCATCTTTAAAGGCTTTCCTAACCTGCTAGCCAAAGTACTAATACCTCTTACATTCCAAGCCTCTAATGGTATATTCATCAATTTAATCCATAAAGGAATCTTAGTATGTTCAGTTTTATCTATATTCACATCAGTATTCCATTCCTGAACAACCAGAGGCTTACCATTCACCATCCAAGGCCCCTGTTCAATTACATTATTCATTCCTTCCAAACTTTTGAATTTAAAATAACAAATCTCATTAAAATCCTTCAGAATTTCTCCTACACCATACCTTCCCCACATCCTTCTCACATTATATCTCAATTCATTCAGACTCATATTGCATCCCACAAAATAGCCACAAGCAGTATATTGCCATTTCTTACTTCCTTCTATCACTAAATCATCCTCAAAAATAACAACCTCTTCTCCTAACTCATTCATCTCAGTAGGCACAAAATACAGATTATTATCCTTGACAGAATTATTAACAATTTTAACATAAGAGACATTTTTATCAATATTAGGAGTAGGAATTTTACCTAAAAAGCTCATATCATCTTCATCAGAACATTTCTCCTCCATTATCACCTTATTAATCTGAACAGGACTTATATTATGCTTCTCTTCTCCATTAACCTCCAAATTGTTACCAAATTCCTTCTTATTATCACCTTCCCTGCCCTTGTCTTCCTCCACAACAGATTTTCCATCAAAAATGCTTACGTCATCTTCTTCATTATTGTAATTCTCTTTATTCTTATCTTTATTATGAATAGAATTCTTATTATTCAGCACATAATCACCTAAATTTATAGGAATTTTAGTCTTTCTACCAGAAACTCTTTTTTTAGGCATTTTTGCGAAAAAACCCAAATTCTAGGGTTTTAGATGCTATAGAAAAAAAAAAAAAAAAAAAAAAAAAAAAAAAAAAAAAAAAAAAAAAAAAAAAAAAAAAAAAAAAAAAAAAAAAAAAAAAAAAAAAAAAAAAAAAAAAAAAAAAAAAAAAAAAAAAAAAAAAAAAAAAAAAAAAAAAAAAAAAAAAAAAAAAAAAAAAAAAAAAAAAAAAAAAAAAAAAAAAAAAAAAAAAAAAAAAAAAAAAAAAAAAAAAAAAAAAAAAAAAAAAAAAAAAAAAAAAAAAAAAAAAAAAAAAAAAAAAAAAAAAAAAAAAAAAAAAAAAAAAAAAAAAAAAAAAAAAAAAAAAAAAAAAAAAAAAAAAAAAAAAAAAAAAAAAAAAAAAAAAAAAAAAAAAAAAAAAAAAAAAAAAAAAAAAAAAAAAAAAAAAAAAAAAAAAAAAAAAAAAAAAAAAAAAAAAAAAAAAAAAAAAAAAAAAAAAAAAAAAAAAAAAAAAAAAAAAAAAAAAAAAAAAAAAAAAAAAAAAAAAAAAAAAAAAAAAAAAAAAAAAAAAAAAAAAAAAAAAAAAAAAAAAAAAAAAAAAAAAAAAAAAAAAAAAAAAAAAAAAAAAAAAAAAAAAAAAAAAAAAAAAAAAAAAAAAAAAAAAAAAAAAAAAAAAAAAAAAAAAAAAAAAAAAAAAAAAAAAAAAAAAAAAAAAAAAAAAAAAAAAAAAAAAAAAAAAAAAAAAAAAAAAAAAAAAAAAAAAAAAAAAAAAAAAAAAAAAAAAAAAAAAAAAAAAAAAAAAAAAAAAAAAAAAAAAAAAAAAAAAAAAAAAAAAAAAAAAAAAAAAAAAAAAAAAAAAAAAAAAAAAAAAAAAAAAAAAAAAAAAAAAAAAAAAAAAAAAAAAAAAAAAAAAAAAAAAAAAAAAAAAAAAAAAAAAAAAAAAAAAAAAAAAAAAAAAAAAAAAAAAAAAAAAAAAAAAAAAAAAAAAAAAAAAAAAAAAAAAAAAAAAAAAAAAAAAAAAAAAAAAAAAAAAAAAAAAAAAAAAAAAAAAAAAAAAAAAAAAAAAAAAAAAAAAAAAAAAAAAAAAAAAAAAAAAAAAAAAAAAAAAAAAAAAAAAAAAAAAAAAAAAAAAAAAAAAAAAAAAAAAAAAAAAAAAAAAAAAAAAAAAAAAAAAAAAAAAAAAAAAAAAAAAAAAAAAAAAAAAAAAAAAAAAAAAAAAAAAAAAAAAAAAAAAAAAAAAAAAAAAAAAAAAAAAAAAAAAAAAAAAAAAAAAAAAAAAAAAAAAAAAAAAAAAAAAAAAAAAAAAAAAAAAAAAAAAAAAAAAAAAAAAAAAAAAAAAAAAAAAAAAAAAAAAAAAAAAAAAAAAAAAAAAAAAAAAAAAAAAAAAAAAAAAAAAAAAAAAAAAAAAAAAAAAAAAAAAAAAAAAAAAAAAAAAAAAAAAAAAAAAAAAAAAAAAAAAAAAAAAAAAAAAAAAAAAAAAAAAAAAAAAAAAAAAAAAAAAAAAAAAAAAAAAAAAAAAAAAAAAAAAAAAAAAAAAAAAAAAAAAAAAAAAAAAAAAAAAAAAAAAAAAAAAAAAAAAAAAAAAAAAAAAAAAAAAAAAAAAAAAAAAAAAAAAAAAAAAAAAAAAAAAAAAAAAAAAAGTTACTTCTGATTTGTTTAATCATTATATTCATAAAAGTTTATTGCTGTTCTAAAAAAATATTCATACAAGTTTATAAACCTACCAAAATTAATGTCCACGTCATTATTTCCTCTGCAAAATCACAGATACAATAAATAAAGGGAAAATCATAGTACTAAACAATTAACTTTAATTAACTTCAATTAATAATAGTAATAAAAAGAAATATGAACAATAAAGAAAAAGAAAAAATTGTTACCCCACCACCATACCAAATATTATGCTATTTCCATTTCCATGGATGAAACAATTCTGGTCATCTTTCTGCCATTTCGCTGTTTAATCAAATATCTAAATATTTAAATATAAATGATTATTTTATATATTTTTCGTATCTATTTTGGTTGGTGTTGAGTAGTTGTTGTTTGACCGACCATCTGTTTCCGACCAAACCTTACCTTATTTACATCGGACTTCATATCTAGCTACCTGAAAAACAACCACCTTATATCCTGCCTGCAGCAGGTAAATTTAACCATCTATTATTAGTCTAATTAGTATTTATTTTTCAGTATATATTAGATTAGAGTCTATTAATAATTATACCCGTTTATTTGTTGATGTTTACAGTTTGAAGAGACACATATATATATATATATATTATTAGTATTAGATAGATTAGAAGTGTGGTAAAATGACAATTGTGGAGGACTTGAACACAGCGCCCGAGTCTAATTTGTCAACCATATCTCCCTCGAATTCTTATGAAGCTGTGGTTCTTGGTGGTACCTTTGATCGCTTACATGACGGTCATCGCCTTTTCCTCAAGGTTTTTGCTGCCATCTATCTGTTTTCTTATGAATTTCGTTTTTTTTTGTTTTTTTTTATGTATTTGTTTTTAGAAATGTGGATGCACGTCAGCAGAAATAGCACTGAATACATAGAATAGCAAATATTTTGAAACTTGAGTATACACGATAGATAGAAGCGATCAAAGTTGGATGCATGCAATAGGCTTTGGTGTAAAGTTGATAAACACATATTTATATTTTATAGTCATATATTGAGGTTTTGAATGTCGATTATAGGCGGCTGCAGAGTTGGCCAAGGATCGAATTGTAGTTGGTGTTTGTGATGGACCTATGTTGGCCAAGAAACAGGTTTTACACCTTTCACCTTCCCTCTTTTTGCTAGATGTGTACTCTAATAATATTTTTCACTTTTTAGTTATCCCCCGTTATATGTCGTCACTTGCATACCAGTCATGTACATATAGCCCTGCTTCATTGTGCAAATATTGACTTCATTACAGAGCAGTATAGTCCCCCCACCCCACCCACCCACACAAATGGAAAAAGGAAAAACTGCTATGACACATTTAAACTTTGGTATAGAAGCTTATTCGGAATATGGTTATGGAACCATCATGTATTTTTCGAAAAGTAGATCATATGGTCATTGAACTTGTATAGTTTCCTCAGTTGTTTAGCTTGACAAAAATAGTTATTACACATTACTTGTAATCCCTCCATCATGTGAACTACATCAATCCTGGCATCTTGTCCTGTTTTAGACAGGTCATTTAGTATAGCTGATATTCGCAACAGCGCCAGGGGGATAACAAGATGAATGCTACACTTAAAAACAAATGTTTTTGTGAACCTACAAGTCTTTAATATTTTTCCAAATGGATAAGTAATTTCATTAAACCTTTTATTTCGTAGGTCTATCATAATTGTGCTCATTTTACATCCATCAAATTATTCAACCAATTTCCGTGACTTATGTAGTGTGATGTTGATGTACCAACTTTTGCAGTTTGCAGAACTCATTATGCCTATTGAAGAGAGAATGAAAACTGTTGAAGATTACATTAAGGTACCAAAGATTTCATTTTTTCTTCTTCTCTTAGGATCTGTCTCACCTAGGAATTCATTTCTCAATATTATATGAGTTGAGGGCTCTTGTTCTTTAAAATTTCAGCAAGAAGTTTTTTCTATATAGTTTTTGTATCTGTAATTTTTCCCCTCCCTCCATTAATAAGTTGCTTAACATGCCCACTAATTTCCTTTCTATTCAGTCTATCAAACCTGAACTGGTGGTACAAGTTGAACCCATTACAGATCCCTATGGTCCTTCAATTGTCGATAAAGATCTGGAGGCTATTGTTGTCAGGTCAGCTCTTCAACCAAGATTGTAGGTTTAAGCAGTATTATATCTTCATTAAGTTGGTACTTAGGAAGGAAAGAATGTATTTTTTCGGGGTAATGATATTTTTCCGAAATGTAATTTTTGGTAATTATAACTTTTTTATGTCCATCTAGGTAATTATAACTTTTTTTGACCAGCTAGAGCTTAGTTTCACCGCTACAACCAGTAATAAGGGTGATGTGGCGTAACATAAGTTTGACAGGCGTAACATAATTTTGACAAGCAGCCAATTTTGACTGGTCATTATGCTAAACAATGGTGAATGAAGTTACTTAAATGGACTTTTGGAAAAGTATTTTGCTATGTTATGATATTATCCTTTTTAACTTCCACATCAATATGACAAATGAAGTGAAGTTCTTAGGTTACATTTATGGTTTGTTTTCATTACTTAAAGGGACCACTGGTCCCAAATGTGGAGGCCAATGTAAATTTTTTAAAGATTTTTCTATGTCATTTTAAAAAAGTTGTTATATCAGCCATCAACTGCCTAAGATTAGTTGGTTACCAGCATACAATAGCTGTTTCTTGGAAGTCTTGTGTGGTCTATAAGGAGCTTAAGAGAGATTCTTGTTTGGCAGCAAGGAGACATTACCAGGTGGATTATCGGTCAACAAGAAGAGAGCAGAGAGAGGCCTCTCGCAACTAAAGGCACGTCTTCTACAAATTACATACGTTTTTGTTATTGTGCATGGGTATCTCTTAGAGGTGGATGGTCTAGCGGTTGGGAAACTGGCCTTTTTTTACTATGGGTGAAATGGGCTGGGTTGACCTGCAAATATGTTTGTCCATTTTAATTGAAGTTTCATAAATAAGATATGAGTTAATCATGATTAAAGTTTACAGAAACAATGTTATTGCTCTAATAATAATCTTACTATAAAACCCGTTTGACATATTACCTTGTTATCTCCTTTTATTTGGCACATCTAAGATATCCCAACCCTAATCGCCCCATTCAAACGTAAGTGGGTTGAATTTCTTGGCTATTTTTTGACCCGTTTAAATAAAAAACAACCCAAATCTCCCCAATTAAAAGTTAATGGGTCAAAATGGCCACCTTTGGTATTATGACAGAGATAATGACATCATAGGTTATGTGCAGATTGAAGTAGTGAATCTGGTATCTGAAGAATCGAGTGGGGAAAAGCTGAGTTCCACCACATTGAGGAAACTTGAGGCTGAGATGGCTGGAAAAGTTTAGCCTACATTAGCTGTATACATGTATAACATGCTTGATACATAGGATCCATATACAACTGCGTTTCATATTGCTTCACAAGTTGTCTTTCTTTTTTACAAGTAGAGTTTGTTCCATATAAAGTTATGTTGAACAGATTCTGTTTATAAAGCTTACATTCTACATTGTATACTTTCATCTTTTATACAAGGGCCTTATGAGTAGTTGACAGAACATTGTGTTTGCAGTTTATTGGACAATTTGCTGTTATAGGAATATGGCAATGTACGAAATCCCAGTCAGACCCTTCGATAGTTATACTTACACAGTTATACATTTCATCAAGAGACTGAGCTGGTAACATCCCGTGTCACACGTGGGACACCGAGGGGATGTCGCTTCCTGCTTGTTCATCATATCTGGATATTTAACAATTAACATCTGTTTGGATATGTAGATTTATAGGAAAGCATAGATTGTTTGAACTCGGCATCCAACATTGACTATAGTAAAAAAAAATGGCATGATTTTTCAGAGGCAAACAGACGTGCAAAAATTGCTTTCACCTATCAAATTTGTGGTAAATTTTTCCTCCACGCATCTTTTATGGTAAGCTTTTTCCCCAAACACATCTTTTATGGTATGTTGATTTTGTTTATAATAACTTTAACTTAAAACATACAGTATATAATCATTTACTGAACTTTAATTTAAACCTGTTTATGAGTAACCAATCTCAAAGCAAGCTGAGATGTTACTGGCTATCGAATGTTCAATAAAAAAACCCAACCTCAATCGACAAGTTACAGTAAACTGGCACCCATATTCTTACATGTTATAATATTTATCATCAATTTCACATCAACAGTTGACTAGTAACGAAGCCACAAGCGTGTTGATTCAAATTCAATCTATAAATAACAATGTTTAATAATAAACTACAGGCGATTGCAAGCTGGATACTCTGCCACAGATCCAACCAATGTAAAAAACAAATAACAAAAAAACCTAAAAGGTGGAGAACTGCAAATTAAATGGTCAATGTTGTCTATTCCACATTGTGTACCATTCAACAACAACAATGGTACCTAATCTCGGCACCATTCTCTATTCTCTGCTCAAAATACTAAGAAAGAAACCACACAAACACCTTTGCCATATACTTGAGATGGTGTACATTTAACTGTAAAGGCGAACTGTACCTAAGAGCCTTTAGATTCTTCATCTCAAAGTTGAGTAAGTAATGAATTCAGTTGAAGTGAATTGAAATGGTTGGTGTGGTATAGGGTTCCTGAAACACATTATGAAACAAGATTCTTCAGTTAGATATAGATCACATCCGGAAAACTTTTAGTGGCAAAATAGACTACTCGGGCGGGTTAGGTAAAGGTTCAAAATGAGTGATTTTCTAGGCGTTTATTTAGTTCATAACAAACAAATTTCAGAGTAAAACTATTTAGGAGGTTTAATGTGTTACATATACATTTTGGGTGACCTACTGACTTTCAACCCAATATTACCTAATCTTTTTTATTTTACCCGTTTGACCATTATACATAAAGCATAACCCATATTCGACCCATTCGTAATTAATGGGTTCAAATTACGCTTCAAGAAAAAGGACTATCACTCACGGTCGTGGTCCATAGACTTTTATCTGGCGGACGTGCGTGTCCCTGCCGTTGAGATGATTTGACAATATACCAATTTGCAACATGAATGTATTTACAAAAGCGTCCCTGCCACAAGATAAAAAAGGTCATGTTGTAGTTTCTAGAAAACATTATAGAGATGTATACATTTACAAGTTTTTATAAGATCCTAATATACTATCATACAGAATTCTAGAGATAACTAACACAGATTCACAAAATCAAACACATTGTCAAAGAAAAGCAGTTCAGAAAGAAGAAAAAAATAGACAGATAGTTTACCAGTATTGCTTACCGTGGATCACTTCCAGATAAAGATATGTTTACCCAACCAGTTGGTTTGACTAGTTCTACAGTTTTTATTTCCTACAACAAAAAATGATATGAAACAAGATCAAATGTATTGGGTAAGACAACCCATATCTTTCAACCGGACTAACAAAACCATTATACAGTTTTGCTCCAGTAACCCAACAATAATAATAAGCCAAATATAAGAAACTTGAAAGACTACCTTTAAATTGTGAAAACCATCTCCAGCACGAATTGCAATCCTACTAGGTGTATAACTCTCATCAAGATTAAAATCAACATAAAGCGCAACTAACTGAAGAAGCAATAAATCTCCCATTACAAAACTGAAATTCAAGCCGTGATCACGGTTATAGGAATAACACTGATTAAAGCAAGATTGTGTTTCCATTTTTCGATGAGTTCCATACTTTGGGGATCACTCCTAAAAGACATAACTTCTTAGAAGTTCTCAAACTAAAACTTAGGGGCCATTTGGTTCAAAGATTTCAATGGAATATGATAGAAAGAAATCCGGATTTCCTTCCTTATCTTGTTATGTTAACATAAGAGATCCTAAATTCATTTCCATCAAATTGAAATCTTAAAACCAAACGGCCCCTTATACTTCTAATCACAAGCAATCCTAATATTACTAATTTCTTCCCCAAATATTAACTTAGCTATGCATTTTCACAGTTTAAATTCCCTGTCTAGTTGTAGAAAATGAAGCATTTTTCTTGAGATAAAAGAAGAAAAGAAAAGAAATGTGTTCAAATTGAACTTTTAAGGAAAAAAATTCACAGAAAAACTCCATCCGTTTTATAACTAAGTTTATGAGCAACTTTTATACCTTTATACTAGTTTCAATTACATCCGTTATCTAAACTGGAAAATGGAAACCATCTGGGTTACAGCCCAGTGGCCACTTGCCCCCGTAAAAAGCGATTTGGTGGGAACACCACCCATGTTCGAATCCCTGCAAAAGCATATTCAACCAGCCAAGGTTTCTGGGGTTTCACCGCCGGGCAGCGTTGCAGGGTAGCTAGCTTGAGAGGGAAAATTCCTCTACGGGACTAAGGGGTTCCGGGCATTTACCCTTTTTTTTAAAAAAACTGGAAAATGGAAACATTTAAACGCGTTTTTAAGATTTTCTATGGTTCTTAATAAATAAAATATACCCCTCATTATCTAATGGAGACATAAAAGTAGAGAGGTTTATCTGCAACTAAATGTTCACTTACAATTTTGTTAGTTTTGGTTATATCATAGACCAAAAACTCAGCTGAGAAACGAAGTTCATGTAAATAGTGTATGTCACTAATATCAACCTAGACAAGTTGGATACTTTATCATCCATCCCCCACGTATATCATAAGCTCATAGCTCCGAATATCATAATGCTACACGTTACGTCCTAAAGATGGTATCAAGGCGGATACTTTATCAACGTTTACTAGCATTATAATAACTTTTCGATACCTGACATTCTAAAAGACCAAAACTTTTAACTACTATTACTAGGAGTAACAAAGAAGAACTTACTTGAAGCTTAACTTTCTTTTGAAACTGAATGTTAACTAGGTGTGGTTGTGCACCATCCGATCTAATAACAAAAAAAGAACCATAAAAATCAAAACACACAAATTGACAAACAAAATGTTGATATACATATATAGATATAGATATATAGAAATTATGTAACATTACTGCCAATAAGTTTCAAAATTATCATCTCTGAGACAGGAAACGCCATTGCCAGGTTTACAAGAGCTAACACTCCAAGCAGCGGTTTTCGCCATCTCACGGAGATCCCCGTCGACCACTAACTGCGGATTTCCTCCCATCAGTCTCGTTTCTTCTTCTCCCTCCGAAGATTCCGTTGCCATTTCTTTAACTTTTAATCAATTTATTTAGATTAAATATAAAAGAATTAATGGTCTGATATTTTGGTTGTTGGGCTAAAAGTTGTCAATCAAAATGTAGCTGAAAATTAAAAATAAATAAATGTTTGAAGTCTAAACCCTAAAAACTTAAAATTAAAATTAGGGCAAGTAAGTGGGATATTCTGTAAAACCTTACTAGTAATAATTAACTTTTTAAGAGTTAATGAAATATGCGGCTGATTGCAGCCAAGCAAAGAACATATTTTAAAAGAAATTTACACATTAGCCCTTTAAGCTTTTAAATGACACAAAGTCTCCTTTTATTTTCATGCTGCTGCAACTAACATCCCTGTAGTCAACAACAAGGATGATTAGCCTTTTTTTTAGTGACAAAATCTATCAATTGCTATGCAAATTTGTGAAAAGAAACTGGTTATTTTGAAAGAGGGAAACTATTTTGGGTTTGAGAAAAAAAAATTAATTATTACATAACATACAACATTATTCTACAACATTTTTTGTTATATATAAAGAAGAAAGAAAAAAAAAAGAAATCAAGTCATTATATATTAAAAATTTTTGTGACCAAACATTATTCAAATTGTAATGGTCTTTCAAAATATTTGTTGTTAATCAAGTGTCTTTTTTTTATTTTTTTTTTATTTTATCTAATTCTATATTACAGCATGAACTCGTTCATGATGATAATATTTTACATGAGAATTAAAAATGAGGTTGTAAAAATTAAGTTGTATACAAATTTAATCACAGCTTTGGTTTGTTGTAGCTTATGCCTTTTAATATTAGTTATATAAATCACAAAATGTTTTATTGTTTTATCGTAATTTAAAATACACTTAAAATATTTAAGTTAAGTTATATTACAATATCAAATTATTAAGGGAAAATTATCTCAATAGTCAAATTTTAGAGTATTTGTCCAAATATAGACACCTACAAAAATATATACTACAATCACCTACTTATATTAGTAAGAGATACTAATACCCAATCAAATGATGCCATGTGTTTTTTCCCCAACATGTATATTAATCTTTTCCTAAGATTGTACTACGTGATGTCAAAATAAGCATTCTTCCCATTATTAACAAAATGCCATAATCTGGACTTCATCTTTCTATGGTTTGCTTTCTTAGTGTTTGGTGCGTTTATTTCTTCTGCAAAATCTAAAGATGATACATGCAAGTCTTGACATTTCCACTTTATCTAAACGAAGTCTGTTAAAATATATAGAGTGATCCTACGATTCGAAAGAGAATACTAAGTTTAAGAAGAAAACCAACCAAGTGTATAACATATAGTTTCATGAAAGTTAATAATAATTAGCTTCAATATCACTATTTCACAGATCTTAAACAATTAACCATACCAAAAGAAAGGAAAGTTAAAAAGAGATATAATGTATTATAGCGGACCATCTATTTTAGAAAACTCAATGCATGCAACCAAATTTTCAATTTATTTGCTCATATCAATTCATTGACATCATCTGCATAATCGATATTCAACAAATATGTTGAATTATAGAACTCTCTATAGGTGACGATGCAACTATATAAAGAGAATATATACAAAGAAAAACTAATCATTAGTATATATATTTTATATATTCTTATAGAGAATATATTACATAGAAAATTAACTGCATATGTGGGGCCAACAACAAACAAATGGAGTCATTTAATTGACCATTGTTATTTCTTACTAATGTGAGTAGGTGGTAAAAAAATGTTGACCATTATTGGTATTTTTTTTAGGTGTTCATATTTGGATATATACTCTCAAATTAGACTATTAGGGTAATTTTCCCAATTATTAATACTACTTTATAATTCATTAGATTATCTATTTTATTTCCAAAAAAATTAATGTAACTACCTTGTTGCTGATGAGGATCATAATTGGCAGGAAACGCATCGTTATTAAAAGTAGTCTAACAACAACAACAACAGTACTCAATCCTAACAACCACTATAAAGTATAAACCAAAATCAGCACAATGAAAAAATACCATTCCAATTATCATGTACAAGTCTGTTGGTCTTATAAGGATATCATCCATCATTTTTTCTCTCACTTCCAGTAAGCAGGCTTGACCATTAACACGAGTTTTAACCGTTACATAACACACGATCAACCACTGAGATATGCATCAATTAAAAGGTGTCGTAAAATGAGTGTGTAAGTCGTTTTAGTTCAGTTATTTTAAATATAGACCTCGTGTTCGACACAAGTCCTCGACGCTAAGATATATGATCTGTTGTTTCATCGCTATGTGTTAGAGTACTACAAGTAAACATCAACTTAAAGCAGTGTGATATATACTACGAGTAGTATTCTACCCAAAAAAATATCAAGAGCATCTTAGCTAGGATGAGTTCTTTCGAGATGCTAGCAATAAGACCAAGATGGCTTCAATTAGCACAAACGTCATCTTCAAACAACTGTCTTTCAATTAAAACCCGTCGTGCCAAGATGCAACTCAAGTTGGTTAGATAACGTGGATTCTGGATAATATCTCACTTTTCATCAAGAATATGGTCCATTCCAAAAAAAGGAACAATAAAAGATGGAAGAATCAGGTCCTGTAGTATATAGTGTTTCCGTACATAAATCAACACAAGGAAAATCCTAAACAGCTTCTTTTAACCCCAAGTATGAGCGTAGGTAACAGACAAAATTTTGATTCTGTGCCATTAAACTCACATGATTAGAATAAAACAAACGAGTTGAGCAGACGTAGGCCTAAACAAGAAATATAATACCCTTAACCCTGCAAGCTAATGTCATGCTGAAATGGACCACCATAAACAGATACCCGTTCTCCTACTACGCTTAATATCTATCTCCAAAGCGTAGAAGATGATGATGGATCATCACAATTTGACCCTATTGCAGGTTATATTCGCCCAACTGGAAAGCACCGCCACTTTCCTCTTGTTTATAAAGAGCTTCCCCAAATACATCCTCCAAACTATCCAATTCTCTTATCCTTTGCAGGACTATAGTCCTATTAGTCAGTTACCAATAAACCACATTTGCAAACTTTTGAGATATTCAAAATGGCATCAAACTCAATCCCATACGGTTCCAGCTGTTTGTGGACAGCTAAGCAGAACAAACTATTTGAAACAGCACTTGCTGTATATGATCGAGACACCCCTGACCGTTGGATAAAGATTGCACGGGCAGTGGGTGGCAAGTCTGCAGAAGAAGTGAAAATGCACTATGAAGTGCTTCTTCAGGACCTTAGGCACATAGAGTCCGGCTATATTCCTTCCCCTAATTACAGACGTTAGTTTAGGTACTCGAGTTTTTCATGTCAACCATCAGGTAATTATACTAATCACTTGACTGTTTCATCTTATATTCTACTGATACTATGATTCATGAATGCCGACCAAAAGCTCCGAGTGTCTTAATGATTTGTTTCCGTTGCAGCATTCCGTCGGATGGTGGATTATGGAGCAATCTTAGAGTTCATGAATAATATCTGGTGAAACAAAAGTGTACAGAAGATTCAACTAGAATCACCAGATTCCAAATAAATATGTTTTTACTTTCTGAGCTATGTGCACTTAAGTCTACTAACAAGGGTGGAGATGCACTGGTGTCAGTTAAATGCGTGTCTTTTGTGTATATTGTTGTATTTCATATATAAAACGTAACGATTGTTAGCAGAAAGTAATTTACACAGTGCAGTAACATTTGACATGTTGAGCATAAATACGAGTTTATGAGTACAATTTATGTTTAATGTTCATTTTCAACGTTGTAATGGCATGCAAACTCGTTCAAACGTTTGCCTGTTTTTTGCCAACCATCCCTACTGTTAAACTAATTACAGTATAAATGCTATAGTTATCTTTCAGATTTCAGATGCATTAATGTGATTTCAAATAAGAAAATTTTTTTCACACAAACCTGTTGCGTTATCACCCCCCAAGGTTTATTTTACATCAGTTTTTGCATTGTTTTTTCTCTCTTTTTCATTTATTGTCTGATTTATGTCATCATCTGGTTTATAAATAGTTGCTAGCGAATACTTCATGCTATCTGAAGTGTTGACATTTCTCAAATCCACAATGTTCACGGTGTCAGTGGCACGCACAAACACAAGTATGAATTAACAATCATTTACAAATCCGTAACAAAACTAGTACCAGATTGAGAAACCGCACAAAACATAGATTTGCATAAACAAAATCTAAAGAATACTGGAAACACCATTTTTATGGATACATTCAAATTTTAATAGTACAGAGGTGTAACCGGAAAAAATAAAAATAAAAAACACAGCCTTCTATCTAATGCTCAAATTTTCAAATCCTACCAACAGGAATTCCCTTCTTCTGTTCTTCGGATACTATTATCTATATGGCGCTCAAAATTCATAACTTAGAAAAAAAATTCCACATCTAACAAGTTTTTTTTTTTAAAAGACACATCTAACAAGTAGATACGAGTATAATTAATGTGTAACACAAGAATTAGATTTATTTGTTTATGCTAGTTTATTACCTGCATTTGCTAGCTCAATTCTTTGATGATGCTCCCCAACCTTGTAATCTACAATCTCCATGAATAGCTGGGAATCCAAAACACAATCTGGCCTGCCGTACACAGCTGCTTGAACACTAGCTATTAATTTCGCTATTTCACGGCCAGAAAACCCTTCTATCTTTTTAGCAGCCTCTCGGATAACGTCATCTGAAAGATCTTTGACCACTATCTTTTGTGTTTTCTTGGCGAAAAACGAATGCCATTTGGTTTCCTTGCTGCTGTCACCTTCTGCATAAAGATATTTGTGTAGATAGAGTTTCAATAGTTTGAATCGTTCATCAACCTGAGGAAGGGGGAACTCTATGACATCATCGATACGGTCAGTTATAGCACTATCGAGATCACCAGGTCTATTGGTGGCCAGGACAAGAACAACATCTCTTGATTGGTCTCCTGTTCTGAAGAGCAATGCGTTTAAAGCACTTCTTTGGGCTTCACTCATGTGTATGCTATTACGTCTGCATTCGAGATGCAGTGAAACTGTTAGCTTCTGTTGATATATCAAGAGCCAGAATGGAAAAACAAGCCAGGTGTATGAGTTTGGTAACAGGTCACGGAGTGATTTTGGTACCCGTCCAAACATCCGTATGGTTCGACAAAAATCACATTTTGCCAAGAAGTTTCGCATCTTTAAGCGATAAATAGTGGCCTAGTGGGTAGAATATGAGTACAGAAGTTATGTAATCTCATCGATAATCTACTTCTTTCAATAAAATAATTTGAGAGGTGCAATGCAATAAACATAAGTGTGGGGCGACTTTCAATCTGTTTGACCTGGAGACCCATTTAGACAAGTTTTCTTATTATCTAAATTCATTAACATGGCCCAATATTATGATAACTTTTGAATTCCTTATATTAATGCATTACACAGCATTTCAGCTAGCAAATACTTCCCTAAAAACCATAGTTGTCCAATAAATATTTTAAAGGAACATTAGTGCAACTTACTCGCAAAGGAAAGCATCAGCCTCATCAATAAATAGAAGCAAACCCCTCTTTGACTTCTTAGACCAATCAAATATATCGTGAATTTTGGTAACTGCTTGCGCCCCAAGTGGAGCAACATCTCCTCCAGTCATCATTGCATAATCCAGACCCTGAAGAACACGTATAGAAATTCCATGAGCAAATCCTTACATAATAGAAACTTCTGCAAGCCTCAGACGACCTTGCCACATGGATAACCATCAAAAGCAAAATATGGACCAGACGTGGTAAAATGGGTGGGTCCAGAAGGTTGGATAAAAGGTCAAAGGGATGAGGTAGGATTTGGTTAACCCAAAACACATTTTATTTTTTAGATCTTTGTAATATGTTGATGTATCAAAAAAATTTATTAAAAAATTTATGATATCAGTAGTAATCTAATACTCTGAATAGCACAATTTAAAACATCTTGTGCTTTAAAATTACATTCTCGATAACATTTAACTAATTCCTCCCAAATCCGTTGTAGCTAAACATTTCCTAGCCCATTTGACACATTAGAATACAGCATAAATCAAGCCATCCAAAGATAGAACAGTTGAAATTGCAACATATGTGACAAATAAAAAGGATACCACACATCCAGATGACCAAAGAGCTTTGCCGAATGGAATGAAAATGGAGTGAAATATAAATATATACTTAACATACCGACTTTCGGGCTATTTCCCTTGCAACCAGAGTTTTGCCGGTGCCAGGAGGTCCATAAAACATCATGTTGCGAAATGGCGCTTGATGAGACTTGGTGTTTGCTGTAGCTCGAGCAATGTGCTCTATTCTCTTCTGCAAAGAAGGATGGAGAACGATGTTCCCAAATTTATGTTTGTTTTCTGCAGAAGCTGGTTTTCCGGCTGCCGTAGTAAACCTGCGAAGTTTTTGTGTTCCACGGGTTACTATCCCGGACCATGGGAATTTTTCCATGGATGATTCTCGAATCAATGATGGTTGTCCGAGAATACGATTTACATACCCCCACATAACTCTGGCACCTTCCCTGTCAGCATGCAATGGAGTGTAATAAACAAATTTGTCAGCATCTTAATCAAGCGTTCTAACTGTATGAAATAAAAGCTACTCCGCATTCCCATGACCAAAGAAAGTAGATAAGACGGGTGGATCAAGTGGGTTGGATAACAGTTGGAACTTGGAAGGGGTCATTTCTTTAGTGCATTTGTAACACAGGTCAGGTTGGATCAACAGAAAAACATTTTTTGTGTCCATTTTTAAAACTTTTTGTACACATTTAATGCCAGAATAATGATTACAAACACAGTACTATTTAAATGGTAGTCTAATCATTAGAGGAAATGATTTAGAAGAACCTATGCATAAAAATAAGACTCTAAGTGACTTTCAATCATTTAGCAATTCCTCTTTTAGCTATCTTTTGATTTGACACATGAGGAAAAAAACCTAAATCAAAGCATTTATAATTGGTCAATATTATGACCTCCAAGGCTCTAAAGATAAGTTCATCAACAGGTAGACCATATGCGTTATTATCGAAAAAGTTAAAGGTGTCGCTTATTATCTAATATAAGACTGCATGGGAAGTACATTTTCCAAACAAATCAAGCATCTGCAATACTTAATTAAAAAAAAAAGAAAAAAAGAAGAAGAAGAAACAATAAATGAAAGAATTAAGTCTGATGACTATAGACCTGGTTGTATAAACTCCTGCAGCTAAGGCAGTAACTCCGCCAACCGTCATTACTAATTTGCTTCTATCTGTCAGCAACATCCTTACACCATCTAAGACAACAAAAGAGCGGTTAGATAGAGAAAAGAACTAGGTTGGCAATTTAATGTATCAGCTTTTGTACATACCTTCAACGTGACCAAAAGCTGCGTTAATTGCAGCAAGCCATTTTTCCTTTTCACCATTTACACGTTCTATAAGCATCCTCTTGTTGTGGTCCTCGGTTAGTTTTGCTTCATGGGCGCGGCCTTCAGCTTCAGCCATGGCTTTAACTCTGATGGTTTCACGCTCAATCTCGGCTCTCTCTTTCTCTGTCTGCCGTTGTTGAGCTTGAATCTGCTCTTCAGTTGCTCGTCTTGCTTGTTCTTTTCGTACTAACGACTCCTCTTGCATCCTTGCCAACTCAGCATTGTGTTGTCTTTGGGCTTCATGATCTGTCTAAAAATATAACAAAACAAGAAAAAATAGAAGTATCAAGAATATAGTTTTCGTAGATGTTGAATACACCTACAGTTAACTAACTAAACCTGCATTCTTTTCCTAGCCAATTCGTCTTCATATCGCATCATCTGAGCCTTAGCTTGTGATTGTTGCTGTATTAAATTACTTTGATCTTCCGCAAGTTTCCGCTGTCTTTCCTATATACAAACAAAATCATTATATAAAACTTAAGCTATAAGATACGGACACGCACACAAAACAGCACGAACAATGAACGTAAAATATCCCTTACAATATCAAGTCGAGCTTGAATAGCTTCCTGGTGAGCCTTCTCTGCTGCTATTTCTGTAAGTCGAGCCTGCTCCTGCTTTCTCATCAACTCAAATACCTAAAAAATATATAACAAAATTCCATCTCAACAACCCACACAGAATGGACAGCTTTCTGTACATGTAAATCAAACTTAATATAACCCGTTCAGTATTAATTCATATCTATCTATACTTCTATACTACTCCGAAGAAAAATCCCGATTAACACCAATAAGAAAGTGCCACGTGATCCCGTTTTCCATCCAATAAAACTATGATACATCGCCTCTTTTGGTTCCCCAGCAACCGTTGCAAGAACTTCTTTTTTTCTTAACTACCTAAACTTATCCGTCCCAGCCGTATATGTGGACACTATCCTAGTCTACTTCTAAGCATTTAATATATTAGCAAACACAAACACACAAAAAGCAAACATTTTTATATACTTTACACCTTTCTATTGCACCTAACATATTGATAAACGGGTAAACGAATAAGGTTTTAACATATTAATGTTTCATCTTTGTAAAATAGGCATTGATATAAGAAATTTATATTGACCAGAACTAGCAATAATAATAAAATATAAATAAATTACCTGCTTTGAATAAGGATTGCTATTAATTTCTCTAAGTGCTCTAGCCCCTCTTTCCAAAGCTTCAGCATCAAACCCACCTTTAGAATCTTCAACTTCGGGTTTAGGATCCGAGTTCGACGGCGGCGCGTCGGCGTGGACATAAGTGGTGGTTGATGCGGCTGCAAAAGCCGTCATAGCAGCTAAAGATACAAACTTTGAGATACCCATTATTGAATTGATTATAAAAATTTGAAAATTTTGTATTGTATGGTGTTAATGGTGAAAGATATTTGAGGTGGAGCATAAACCCCTTTTAAAAAAGGTTTAGGGTTTTAGAAACCCTCGGTTGGGATTTCTTGTAGAAGAGGGCTGGTGATAAAGAAACTATAACGATTAATATTACATTTTTTAGTTTAATTTAACTTGAATTTAAATGCGGTGTAATTTTATATTTTTTTAATTGATTTTTTAAATTTGCATACACATAGTAAATAGAAATTTAGAAAATATATTTTTAAATCTGGACATCAATATTTTTTAATTTAATTAATTCCCGCGTGTATTTATGTGCCATCTCACAACTCATTTTTATTTTAATTTTTTAGTGGGCCAACATGCCTCTTTATTCTTTTCTGTTGATACCTTGACATCATAGGCTCTCATCGTTTCCTTTTTATTTTCGGGATGGTAAAATTTTGTCTTTTGTTTGATATTTTACAATTTACAGAAGGGAGGTGATCCCTACACAACACAATTTTGTCATACACAACAATATATGCATCAGACAGTTGTACTGTACAACTATTTAATGCATATATTGTTGTGTATGGTAAATTTATACTGTGTAGGGATCATTTCCCTTTACATAATAATATGAGCTTTCCACAATAGTAAAATTTTGGGTTTTATGTGTCAACTTTGTGTTTTTTCATCGGCCAACTTTCATTATATCATGTTTGGTAAAAAAAATCATAATAGTTCATGATGCTCAAACTACGGGGTTGTTTGGCCGATTTATTGACGGTTCTCTTTATATGCCAACTTTGTGTTTTTTCATCTGGCAACTTTCATATAACGTGTTCGTAAAAATTTTCATAATAGTTTATGATGGATCAAAATATCGCATGGATATTTAACCAGGGACCAAAGGATTGTTTGGCTAATTTGTGGCCGATTTATATGTCAGTCTTCATAGTCAGGATATCATAAATATAGTATTTGTTAAACGATTGATGTTCAAGAAGTTTTTATTAATATTTTATTATCAACATGGATACTCTACGTCTCCCGGGGCAACGCCCGGGTGACGAAACTAGTTTAAATTTAAATGTAGTGTAATTTTACTTGTAAATTTTTGGTTTTTTTTAAACAAAATGATAACTTAATAGAAAAATAACTAACAATATATCAAATCATATCACTATCACTATATTCATAAACAAGACTTTCAATAGAGCTGACATATAGTGTCCGATACGACACGATAAGACACGAACACGATAAGACACGAACACGATAGGGTTAAACACGAACACGACACGATAGCTAATCGTGTCAGTTTTTCCAAACACGAACACGACACGATTTTTAACAGGTTACACGATAAGGGACCTGTTAAGAGACCTGTTAAGGGACTTGTTAAAAGGTACACGATAAGGGACCTGTTAAGGGACCTGATAACGTATCTTATCGTGTCTTAACGTGTCTTATCGTGTCTTAACGTGTCTTTAACGTCTTTAACGTGTGTTAACAGGTCCATATATATAATGCCGTGTCTTATCGTGTCTTAACAGGTCCGAACCTGTTAAGACATGAATAGTATTCGTGTCTTAACAGGTCCGGACCTGTTAAGACACGAAACACGTTAAGGCCAAACACGAAACACGAAAAAACCAGGTCGTGTCGTGTCGTGCTAACAGGTCCGTGTCAAAAATTGTCGGCTCTAACTTTCAATTATCTATCTTAGAGAATGTTACATGTTCCGTACTAACTAATAACCAATCAAACGGAAACAATAAAAAAGGAAAACAACTTTGGAGTTTTCACACCACCAAAACGCTTACCCATCTAGGCAAGGAAGGCATTTAAATGCAATGTTTTTGTGATTTGTTGGTGCCTATGGAAAACCAGGAATGAGAAAGATTTGAAGGACGTGTTGCACCGAAAAAATGTTTCAAGATATTACAGCTACGAGTTATTTGTGGTTCAAGAATAGGTCTAGTCCTTATTTTTTGAGTTGACAAGATTGAATGGGTTTAATCTTTGTATGTAAATATATAGCTTTGTGAAGTTTCGGCCGTTCATCATTATTGGGCGAGTCGGCGGTTTTAATATGAATAAAAGTTACTTTTTTAAAAAAAAAAATGTCATGGACTACTCCACAACCCGAGGAGGCGAGGTGGATTCCTTCAACCTCGTCCACCCAACAACCATTACGCATGCTCCTATGATTTGTAATGGCCAAATTACACCAAATTTGAGTAACACGAAACCTTATTCAATGTTTATGTGTATATTTTAACTGAAGTATATTGGTTATTAATGTATTCTAAATTGATTTAAAAAGTGTATATTTTTTTCTATTTTTACACTTACTATACTAGGTACCATATTTTAGTATACACGTTGGATATGCTCTTATAAAATCTATAACAATTGTCGTATTATGCTAAATCAATATCCAAGACATTCAAATTTCAATTGAAACTAGGTATGTTTCCGGGGCGTTGCCCCGGAAGACAATACTATGCGAAAATATTTAGTATGCACTTGACTGCTTGTCAAATACATGTTGATGTGTCATATTTTATACCATTTCCCACGCGAATTTAGGACCATTTATTCGTTATTTATATAGTCTTATTTCCAACTTTCGATGCTTTGAGGTATGTTAAGTGTTTTCAGGTTGAAAAATGATTATGCGGATGAATTGATCGATTTTGATGATTTATGGAAGACTCGGGAGAAGGATTCGGGTGAAACCAAGTGAAAGATGAAGAAAGCGGAGTCTGGAAGGTGTAACGGCCGTCACATATATGACGGGCGTTAGGGTGCTAGGTCAAAGTGTGACGGGCGTATGAAGGCTGACGGCCGTTATGTATTGAAGTTGGTGAGTTACTGTGACGGGTCCCTAACGGCCGTATGCTTTTCAAAGAAGGTGTTACGGCCGTCACATATGTGACGGCCGTTACGGGTGTCGATGGATTGTGACGGGCGTTACAAAGGGTAACGGGCGTTACGCGACTTATTCATATAAATAGCTGGTCAAGTTTCTGTATCGGGGGTGACTCTTGGGGAGAATTTTCCTAAGGGTTTTTGAGAACTTCATCCTTTCCAGGAGCTGCTCTATTAGGGTTCTATCAGGTTTCCAAGCAAGATTTCTTAGGCGGATCCACTGAAGATTCACGGGCACCCATCTGGATCGTATCTACTTTTCTTGTCTATTAATTTATCTTCTTCAAGCAATTGGTACAATATGTTCGTCTCTTTTATTGATTATTATTTTCAATTGAATATGAGTAGCTAAACTATTTATCATCCACCTTGATGAAATAAGACGAATGATGTGATTGCTATGTTCTTAATTCAAAGAGTTTATTAATTACCGTTGTTCTGAGATCTTGATGATTTAATTCTTTCACATAATTATTATAATATTGGTTGTGTATTAATTCTTCGTTAGTGGTACTAGTTGAATTGATATGTGATTTGAAAAGAGTTGTTTGTCTATAAGCAATTGTCACTAGTTCATGGTATGATAGTGAATATTATTTTAATGAAAGAATTATTTTGTCAACGTAATTTATAACGGTTGGTGGTACCACGTTATTTTTACATAGGAATAATTGGTATTTGGATAATCAAACTAACTATTTGTTGGTAAGGTTGTCTAGGCATTGGTGGTACCGGCTTGGGTAATTACACTAGCAACTTAGGTGTTTGGGTGATTTGGGAGCGGTTGGTGGTACCACGCGAGCATTTTATCCTTTCACGATTATCTTGTCAACTCTTAATGAATTTAGTCTTAATTGAAAGCAATCATGTTTGAAGTCTAGAGAAGTCAAGGTGGATGATCTTTACTATTATTGTTTGAGTTTACCTTTACTTTATCCGTTTTGTCTTTCAAAGTTCTTGTCGAAGAGAGAATCACAGCAATACCCCTTTTTTCCAAACCATTTTACTCAACAATTGATTCGAACCAATCCCCGTGAACGAACCTGGACTTACTTTATAACTATATTGCATACGATCGGGTCCACTGCCCGATAGTGTGTAGTAGTGAGTTTTTAGGTATTTCTAGTCTTAATTTTTAAACTCGATTAAGCTCATCACATGTACACATTGGGGCTCAAAACCCGTAGAAGGCAGCAGTGGACAATTTTTTTTTTTTTTACTATAATAACATTCAGGTTGACAAATATAAGTATAGATGAAAACGTAACTTACTGAAGTAGTACTACCAGGGGAGACAACATTCATAGATGTATGTATGTACATCAGTACATATACATATAAAAGTTGCAGACATCATAAAAGTGTTCGCCAAGCTGTGTAGATCATAGAAGTTTACGTAGTTAGTTAGAAAGAGAGAGGAAGAGCTTCAGAGTTGGTAGAGGCCTGATATGACATCTTAAGATACGTCATATATAAAAAACATATAACAACAATTAAATTGATAAATGTAAATAATAACACTTTATTAATAATAATGATGTAATGAAGACTTTATTATATGTATCAACATATTGCCAAAACTAATGTATATTGTAAAGAGGTTAAGTTTAGTATAAAAGAAGGAAAATTGTTAAAATAGATAAAATAAATAAATAAAATAAAGATAATAAATCCAATTTCAATGTAGAAAGTCAAATATAACATGAACCCCCTAGTCTAGTTTTTATATGCAATGCGATGGATAAGAGGCTGCAAGCCTGCTACTCTCATTAATAGACTGGAAAAAAATAACAAAGACGAAGTTAAGCAATCGAACATGCGAGCACCATTTAAAAAACATAGTACGCCACCGGCCACTTCATCCAAATCCTATTTTAACTTTCTCTTTAGCCTATGATTGATATATGCGTGATTAAATATCTGTGCTAAAAGCTAAACATCCAAGCATGCCATCGCCACATTTGCCAAACATTTTATATTCTGAGCCTCCCTTGGTTGTAATGGTTGATAGTGTCCTTGGTTGCATTAAATCCTTTCCGAAGGGCACTTCATGTGGGAAGGATGGGTTAAGAGCGCAACACATTTTGGATGCTTTATGTGGAGAAGGGTCTGTTGTTGCGACTGATCTTTTACAGGCTATCACTAGTGTGGTTAACTTATGGTTAGGGGGAAGATGTCCATCAAGCTTGGCAGAGTTTGTTGCGTCTGCTCCTCTGACTCCTCTTTTGAAACCCGACAACGGGATACGTCCTATAGCAGTTGGTACCATATGGAGGCGTTTGGTTTCCAAGGTTGCGATGAAGGGGGTTAGTAAAGAAGTGACCAAGTACCTCAATGACTTTCAGTTTGGGGTCGGGGTGTCGGGTGGGGCAGAGGCTATATTACATAGTGTTAACAGAGTATTGGGTGAGCGTCACACTGATGGTTCACTTGCTATGCTCGCGGTGGATTTTACTAATGCCTTTAATTTGGTTGATAGATCAGCTTTACTTCACGAGGTCAGGTTGAGGTGTCCTTCCATTTCCTTGTGGGTTGAATTCCTATACAGGTTGCCAACAAGATTGTATATTGGAGATGAGCATATTTGGTCTTCCACGGGGGTTCAACAAGGAGACCCTCTAGGACCACTTCTTTTCGCCCTTGTTTTGCACCCACTAGTGCATCAGATTAGAGATAAGTGCAAACTTCTTCTTCATGCTTGGTATCTTGATGATGGGACTGTTATTGGGGAATCTGAGGAGGTTGCTAAAGTGTTGGATATAATTAGAACAACAGGCCCATCCTTGGGGCTTGAACTGAATATTAAGAAAACCGAGCTATTTTGGCCCTCTTGTGATGGTAGGAAGTCTCGGAAGGGCTTATTCCCCGATGCCATTGGGAGGCCGTCATTGGGGGTGAAACTTCTGGGAGGGGCTGTTAGTAGAGATGCGGGTTTTATTAGTGGGCTAGCAAAGAAGAGAGCTGCTAATGCTGTTGATTTGATGCGCCTCCTCCCACAGCTTCGCGACCCACAGAGTGAGCTTCTATTACTACGATCATGTATGGGTATTGCCAAACTTTTTTTTGGCCTGAGGACCTGTCAACCTGTTCATGTGGAGGAGGCAGCGCGTTTATTTGACATGGAACTGCGTGGCGCTATTGCAGACATTGTAGTTTGTGGTGGTCCTTTTTTTGGGGACCTTCAATGGAGATTGGCTTCCTTACCTATTAGGTCTGGGGGTTTAGGGTTATATTCGGCAGTTGAGGTTTCATCTTATGCATTTGTGGCATCAAGGGCCCAATCTTGGGTACTACAGGATCACATCTTACGAGACAGTGGTATATGCGGTATGGATTCTGATTATGCTTGTGCCTTGACTGGTCTTCGTGATATGATTCCCAGATTTGATGTTGACGGTTTCACTAACAAGGACACCGTCCCCCCTAAAGCCCAACATGTATTGGCGAGTGCCCTTTTTAGTAAAACTGTCCAAGATATGGAGGTACACTTTGACTTGACAATCAGACAAAAAGCCATTTTTAAGTGTCTACAGGCACCGCATGCTCAAGATTATCTCCTTGTTGCCCCTATAGATGGGTTAGGACAACATATGTCACCGGTAGAGTATCGCACTATACTAAAATACCGTCTCATGATCCCCTTATTTCCTATTGATGAGATATGTCCTATTTGTCGGAAAGCTTGTTTGGATTACTTTGGGGAGCATGCGCTTCACTGTAAAGAGCTCCCGGGGTTCAAATACAGACACGATTTGGTTAGGGATGTTCTCTTTGACATTTTTAGGCGGGCTGAGATTTCTGCTAAGAAGGAAGCGCCAGTGAATTTCTTGACTGACCCGTTGGAAGGGAGATCTACTCTCAGACCTGCTGACATTTTGGTCTTTGGTTGGACTGGGGGAAAACATGCATGCGTGGATGTAACAGGAGTCTCTCCTCTTGTGGGCTTAGGGTGTAGCTTCACAGCCGGTCTTGCCACTTTAAAAGCTGCCTCATGCAAAGTGGCCAAACACGAGAAGGCGTGTCTTGACAACCAACACGTATTTATACCCTTTGCATTTGATACCTTTGGATTTCTTGCACCTGAGGCCGTCGAACTACTTGGAAGGGTCCAACGGGTCATGCATAGTAATGTCATGACGCCACGATCGATGAATGTAGTTTTTAAACGTCTTAGTTTTGCTATATGTAAGTCCCAACTCGTTAGATGGCACTACTGAAGACACCTCTATGTCGATGGTGGAGTTACTTTGCAATATATGCACTGAACTGGAGACGACCAGTTGCAGTGTGTATATACCAAGTTCTAGATAGATTACTTATATAAAAGACAATAAGTAAAGAACAATGCAATAATACAAATAACTTGTAAGATAACTTGATGAGACAATATGTATTTTTCAATGTGTAATTTATTTATTGATATTAAACAAATTACAAGGTTGATGCGGAACCAAGATAATACACGAATGTAAATATCCTAACAACCTATGAAATACAATTGATCTATACTCGGAATTTCTCAAGACAATCGAAACACTTAAAGTTGTGAAATGTTCCTTTTAGCGATTGAGAGAAGATTGCACAAGTTCACCAAGAATATTGCAGGTTTGCAAAGTGTGAACTCTATCGAAGTTTATTCGAAGAGGTTGTGTTCTTGGTTGTGCAAATGACTTGTATTTATAGGCAAAGTTAACATTGGGATGTTAACTTTAGCCGTACAAATGTGGTTGGGAGCATTTAAGGAATAGCATTTAATTCCTTAAAAAGCAGTGTAAAGTCGCATGTTAAAGTGACTTTACATAACCACCTTTATGTACCTTTTAATACTTAAATAATAAGATAAGGCTTATTATCCGGGTAAAGGTACATAAAGCATACAAGTCAATTCCTCATAATCAGTGTAAAGCTTTGTAAGGGCTTTCCACTGATGGTCTCCAGTTTGTAACTGACTAGAATGCCAACTGGGCTTCGCTGCCATTGCCATTCTCTATCTTCCATTTGTTGTCTTCGACTTCAACTGGAATGCTTCTTCAACTTGGTCAGTTCTCAACTGGAGGAAGTCTTCAGTTGCGTTAACTGTACGGTGCAACTGGACTTCAATATATTTCTCGACAAATCATCTTGGTCACCAGTTTACTGGGTCACCAGATGCAGCTGGTGACTGGTCAGTGTGAACTGGTGACTGGCCAGTTCCAGGTGAACTGGTCCTAACAAATTCCCCCTATTTGTCTAGAAATATAGTCTAAGTCTTTTCTAGTTCTTGTATCTGTACAAGTGTGAACTGGAGAGACTTGTTCGATTTAAATCTATTTAAGTTATCTAAGGCATTTTTATAGATCAATAAATGCCTTAGGTTTTTCTTTTAGGTTTGTTAGATTTTAATCTTTTATCTTCCTTGTGGTTACAAACTGGTAACTTCATTTATACAAGGGAATGAAATTTATACAAGTTACAGAATGCAATACAAATTACAAGTAGATAAACTGAAGAAAGAACTTAATGAGATGGCCCTTCGCCAGTTCTTCTTCTTTTGGCAACTGAAGAGATAGGCTGAGTATCTTCAGGGTCAATATTCAACTTTTGCTCAAGATTTTCTTTATGTTGAATCTTCCCCCTTAGAAAGTTTACCCATGCTTTCTCGAACCTATTCTTTTGTGCCTTGGCATCCAAAACATTCACCATCTCCACCCATTCGCTGAACCCATATTGCATGGCACCAGGATTGTCAGTTTTAACCAGTGGCCCACCAGCATACTTAACTTCAATTTGAAAGACCTTGGTGCCTGGCTTGATTGTAACATTGACACTATTAATAGTACCACTATGTCTTCTGGTTGACATGATCTGGGAGTAGTAGTTTCTTGCTTCAGATTCATTTGTGATTTTTATACTCCCAGCACCAGCAGCCAGTACAGCGGACTTAATGTCTTCATTTGAAACTTCGCCAGTTGGTTCAACGAATGTGCCAAGGTCAGCATCCCTTGCATCTTTTGTCAGTGGTCTTCTTGGTTGTGGAATCCTTCTCCTTGGTGGATTCAAAACATCCTTCACAACCTTTTTGACATTTTGCAATTCTCTTCAGAATCCCACTGGCCCTCATTTCTTTAGCCTTCTCCACTGAAATGTTTAAACTTCTGGCATCAAATTCTCCCTCATCCTCAGCATAGTGTCTATCCAGTTCTACATCTAGCATTTCATTCAACTGGTCAACTATCCTGGGATCATTTTTAACCCTAAGATACTCTCCTTAGTGATACCCAATAGATTGGCATCACTCATATCAAGCAACTTGATTTGAGCAAGATGTGCCCTGGCTTCCACTTGGTTTCTTTGTTTCATTTTCTTCTTTTCTTTAATGTCATTTCCAAGTCTGGCCAGTCTTCTGCTATCACTATCTGAAACTGGAGGAAGTATGTCAGTATTTCCAGTTTCTAACATTTCATCAGTGGCTGGCTGGGCAGATGCTTCAACAGCCAATCCTTTACCCTTGTCCATCACAACATTCCCACTATCTCCATTACCACCAGATCCACCTACCCTTTGCTCACCAGCTTCAGTACTGGTAGCTACAACCAATTCCCTTCCAGATCCAGATGGAGTCCTTCCAGGTGCAACTGGTCGTGTAAGGACTGAACTTCTTTCCCCCTTGGCAGCATCTAGACCTGCCCTAATTGCTTCCCATTCAGAGGGGTGAGATGGCAACCGGTCAAGAGGCTGCCATGATTGCAAGTCCTTACACTCTTTGAAGATGCCACACATCATCCTGAAGGACCTCCATAAATGGTTCGTCTCCTTGGACTGGGTCAAGACATTTGCAAGAACTTGGTCTTGACCAGTTTTCAATTCATTCAAGGTTTTGGAGTCTTCATCCAACCCAGAGACAACCCTTTCCTTCACATCCTCATCACTCTTCTTCATATTCTCTACTTCAGTGGTCAGTTTATTCAATGATTCAGCATGTAGAGATACTTGGGTGTTCAAATTCTCAATGCTGCCCCTCAACTGGTTGATCTCACTGGTAAGTGGGGCCAGATCAACCTGAGGAGTGGCCAGCTTGGTGATCTCAGACATCACCCTTTCAATCAAACGTTCTTCTCTAGCACCCAACGTATCTTCTATCTTCTGACCAACTGAAGACATCAACTGCTCTCCAAGGCCAGTTACATCTAGGCCAGGTCTTTCAGTAAGTTCTTTGACCTGCCTTTCAATCTCTTTCAAGTCAACTTCGGAAGTTCTGACAGTATTTCCTAGCAAGTTGGAGATTGAACTGGACACCTTGGAGTGAGTTAGGTCAAAGGCTTCTTTTAGAGTACCAGCCAGATTGTTGCAGCCAGTGACCAACTCATTAAGCTTTCCAAACACTAAGTCTTCATTAGAAGAAAACTTGTTTATCCCCAGATCGACCACCTTGATGTTTGTCAAAGAGTCCTTGTGGTATCTGGAGAAAGACTTGGTGTTCTTGTCAAGTGTCTTCTGAATCTCCTCCACCCTGGTTAGAAGGTTTTGGAGATCGGCTTGAATGGAGACAACTTGACTGTCCAGTGACAAAGGAGAAGGTGTCACTGGACCACTTGCAGTTACTACTGGAGCAACTGGAGGAGGCAAACTGATGGAAGTCTCCCCAGTTGTCAGGCCAGCAGTTGAATATATAGAAGGAGTGGTGGAAGAAGAAAGGACTGGAAATTCAATGTGTTGTTCATGCTGAGAATGCTCAGGTGTGAACAACGGCGACGGTGGTGGGGGCATTTCTCGAGCAAGTGAGAATTGCCCAGTTGGTAAGGGAGCGGAATATATTGGTAAAGATATATCTATAGGCACATTTATTTGTGGTGGTGAAAATGAAATTGATGCGTCTGGAGGTAAGACTGGAGATGAAGGGTCTTGAGCTTGTACAGAAGCATCAAGAATCTCCTGGTCTGTTTCAGTACCTTCAGAATCCGAAGATTCTATAAGGATTTCCTCGTCATTAACACTCATGTCCAGATCCATGAATGTGACAGAGGGCTGTTCAGTTACCTGGACAGTCTCCAGATGACCTTCCCCAGTTTCCTGGATGGGTGCATCTGTTGGAGGATCAGATACCGAAGTATCTTCACCGGGGATAGACGTGATTGGAGTTGCTTCAGTTATGGTTGCTCTATCCTCAACCACAACTTGAGACGAACTGGAGGGTCCCTCATTATTTTGAGGCCCGCCCAATTGTCTTTCTGATTCACTTTCCAAAGGTGCATCAGTTTTAGCAAATGCCAGTTGCATTCGCTCTGGAATTTCGACCTCTCCAGCTTCAGATACCAGAGAGTCTATATTCCTCAACATATTTGGCCTTGTGTACGGTGAATCTGTACTTTTATACTCTTCATGGCCCAGAATTTGTTGAAAACAGAGAGAGAGAAACCTTGAAAAGGGGATACACACACCCCTGGAGCCCTTTAGTTTTTGTACTAGGCTTCTATACAAAATATCTGCAAAGTCCACTCTCAATCCGTTCCACAAGCAGTAAGCCATCTCTGCTTGCGAGGAGTTAATCTGGTCAAGTCCACCAGAACTCCCACCCATGCTCTCCACCAGGTGGATGAAAAAATACCTCCATGAAGGTGTAAGGCCCTTCATGGTCATCGCACCTTTTGTCTTCAACACCCCATTCTCCAAACACTCCCTGTGTCCCATTTCCAGGAGTACTTGGCGAAAGTTTATATTAGGGGGCAAGACGACTGGAGATTCACCCTCTCTCCAGTAATTGAGGCGTAAGGCATCCCTCAATATATCGGCTGACAAGGCACACTGGATTGTTCCATCCTTTAACGTGAAACTGATGGAGGAACAATCGGAAGAAAGAACAGCAGTGTACCAAAACTCACATAAGTAGTTGTGAAACATCTTACGTGGGTTTAGAGAGAATGAGGGTCCTATTGGAGAATTCTTCAAAAACTTTTGAATTCTACCAATAAGGGTATTGGACCCTTGAGATCCTCGTAGGCTGGCCATAGGATTATTTGGATTTAGTTTTATGACCGAAGCACTACTAGGGGCACCAGGTGCCTGTGTGACATCTGGTGAGGGATTGTATGGAATAGTCAAGAGATTTACATCTCTTGAACGTGATGATCTAGGAGCCATAGAAGAATGAAAATGAAATTTGGGATTTAGGGTTTTTGATTTGTGAAGCAAAGAGAAGAATGAAGCAATATTGATGATTGGAAGTAAATGAAGGAATGTAAGAGAAAGAAAAAATAAATGAGTTACGGAGTAAATAAGGGTATTTATAAGGGGATTCAAGATCCCAATGTAAAACCAAAAATTATATTTTATTAAACCAAATCAATTTTGAAGATATTTTGACAAAATGAGTTTGAGTTTTGAAATAAAAATATAACTTTCCATGTAAGCATTAAATGTTACCATGTCAGCATTAAATGCTACGACGGCTTACTTTACCCATGACCCCACTCACTTTTTGTTTTCCCAATACAAACAGTTGTCAAGTAATAAAATGGTTTCAAACACGTCAGATCACGATATCAAGTGGTTTAAAACACTCGAGTATCATCACGTGTCACACATATTGACCAAGTATTTGTAACGTTATAAAAATTTAGACAAAGACTGAACCTGGTAACTGGAGGATCAGTCCAGCACCAGTTTCCAACTGAAGAGTTCTCCAGTTGCATTTTCAAACAAAAACGAATTTTAGTCAGAAAATTATTTTGAGTCTTTCCCCCTAAAATGATGATCCAGAAATCAACTAGTGCCAAGATAGTATCACAAAGGCGTTCGATAGCCTGGCGAGCAAAGATTATCTGGACCTCCTCAACTGGAGAACTTCATCAGTGTCACTGACGCGTTCAATAACAAAGAAAGCTCCAGTTAAGGGTTTAACATTCCCAGTTCGCTGATGAGATGTTTAAAGGTTTTCTCATCGAGAGGTTTAGTAAAAACATCAGCTAACTGTTTGTCAGTGGGGATGAAATGAATTTCAATATCTCCTTTCATAACATGATCTCGAATGAAATGATACCTGATGTCAATATGCTTTGTTTTTGAGTGCATCACTGGGTTGTGAGATATAGCAATTGCACTGGTGTTGTCACAAAAGATTGGGGTCTTGGTATACTTCTGACCATAATCTAGTAACTGGTTCTTGATCCAGAGAATCTGGGCACAACAACTGGCCGCAGAAATGTACTCTGCCTCAGCAGTGGACATAGAGACTGAAGTCTGCTTCTTGCTGGTCCAACTTACCAGTTTTCCTCCAAGGAAATGACAACCACCAGTTGTTGATTTTCTATCTATCTTACAACCTGCATGATCAGAATCTGAATAACCCATTAGATCTAATCCTGAGCCTTTGGGGTACCAAAGACCAAGATTAGGACACCCTTTCAGGTATCTAAAGATACGCTTTACAGCGTGCAAATGTGATTCTTTAGGGTTAGCCTGAAACCTGGCACATAAACATGTTGCAAACATTATATCTGGTCGACTGGCAGTTAAGTACATCAGTGAACCAACCATACCTCTATAGTCAGTTATGTTAACTGGTTTGCCAGTTGGGTCAGAGTCCAAATTCAATGGTGCTGCAATAGGTGTGTTTTTCGATGGGATTGAATCATATTTGTATTTTCTTAACAAATCTCTGACATATTTTCCTTGGTTTATGAAAATTCCATTTTCAGTTTGCTTAATCTGAAGACCTAAGAAAAATGTTAATTCACCCATTAAACTCATCTCATACTCAGATGACATGATTTTAGAAAACGTTTTACACATTGCATCATCAGTTGAACCAAAAATAATGTCATCAACATAAATTTGTACCAATAAGATATTACCTCTTTCTTTCAAGATAAACAAGGTATTATCTATTGCACCTCTTTGAAAGCCATTTTTAAGAAGATGTTTAGTTAAAGTATCATACCAGGCTCTTGGGGCTTGTCTTAGACCATACAATGCTTTGTTCAGTCTATAAACCCAATGAGGATGCTTTTCATCGATGAAACCTGGAGTCTGCTTAACATAAACTTCTTCTTCCAATGTTCCATTAAGGAACGCACTTTTGACATCCATCTGGAAGACCTTGAACTGCAGATGGGCTGCATAAGCCAAGAATATTCTTATGGCTTCAAGTCTTGCAACTGGAGCAAAAGTTTCATCAAAGTCAACGCCCTCTGCTTGACAATAACCCTGGGCAACTAGTCTGGCCTTGTTTCTTACAACATGGCCATCCTCATCCATTTTGTTTCGGTAGACCCATCTGGTACCAATAGGTTCTTTCTTTAACCCTGGTGGACAAGGAACAAGCTCCCAAACATTGTTCCTTTCAAACTGGAGGAGCTCTTCTTGCATAGCTTCCACCCAGCTTGGGTCTGCCATAGCCTCGTCAATCTTCTTTGGTTCAATTAAAGATAAGAAGGTGACGTTTAAGCATTGCTCACTGGTGGCTCTGATGAATACCACCCAGCAATATCTGGTGAATTCATCAACCACAACTAGAGTGTATTTCTTTCCAGCTCTAGTTTGAACATTCACTGGACCAAATAGATCCATATGTAGCATGTGAAGAGATTCAGTGATGCTAAAATTTTGCCTGGTTTTAAAACTGGCTCTCTTCTGCTTACCCATCTCACACCCTGGACATGGCTTTTCCTTATTGAAGGAAATCTGAGGTATCCCATCAACCAGTTGCTTGCGAGACAATTTGTTAATGTTTTTGAAATTAAGGTGGGATAACCTTTTATGCCATAGCCAGTTGGTGTCCTCATCAGCTTTGGTATAGAAACATTGCTCTTTTGGAGCTGGTTCCATATCCATGATGTACACATTTCCTTTTCTTGGTGCAATCATCACCACTTTCCAATCCTTGTTAAATATGGTGCCTTGTGCAATATCGAACAATACTCTGAAGCCATCATCGCAAAGTTGGCTTACACTGATCAAGTTATATTTCAAACCATTCACAAATGCAACTCTTTTGAATTCGACTTGTCCATTATTGAGCACACCATATCCTTCAGTCTTTCCATATTGATCGTTACCAAAAGTCACTGTCGGTCCATCTTACACAGTGAACTCTTCCAGTAGGGGCTTACATCCGGTCATAGTCTGGCCAGCAGCGCTGTCCAGATACCAGATATTTTTCTTTCGATCGCCCTACACACACACAAAAATCATTAGTTCTTTTTGTGAACCATCTTTTCTTGATGGGTCCACTGGACTTCTCTACAGAAGCCACAATTGATTGTTGAGGTGTTGAACTGGAGGCTACATCTGGAGCATTATCACCAGCTCCAGGTGCAGGAGTAAAAACAATTGATATTTGATACTTACTCCCTTTAATTTTACCAGATTTTGTTCCAGAAGGAACATTCTTTAGTTTAGGTAAAGAAGGGAGTGGTTTAATATTTTGTTTGAAAACTGGAGGCTACATCTGGAGCATTATCACCAGCTCCAGGTGCAGGAGTAAAAACAATTGATATTTGATACTTACTCCCTTTAATTTTACCAGATTTTGTTCCACAAGGAACATTCTTTAGTTTAGGTACAGAAGGGAGTGGTTTAATATTTTGTTTGAAAACTGGAGGTGATAAACCTCCTTCCAGATTGTTAATCCGGGCAGTACAACTCTGAACCTGCCGAGACAAAAGTTGGAGTTGTCTTTCCAGATTAACCAAAATATTATTTTGATCAGGCAGTTGAACCTTGGACCTTGGTTCAACTGGTGCTTTAGTCTGTCGGGTCTTGGGCACCTTAGACTTTTGAGGTAAAGGCTTGTTACCAGTGGCCTTTTTGACTGAAGCTTTAGCCTGTTTGGCTCCAGTTTTAACCTCAAAGGGGGTGGTCTCATTGGTTTCAGTTTCAACAGCTTCAGGTTGATCATAAGGTGTTTCAACCTGGAGAGCTGGAGGCAATGCATGAAGATCTGGTATAAGAGCTGCCATCTCCAGATCTTCAGATTTCCATGCATTTTTCTGGGCATCGATAGTTCTTGAAAATGCATCGTAGTTTTTGCCAGATGCTTTTACCCATGACTTGATAATCTTTTGTGCTTTTTCAAAATCAGAAAATAATTTTTGATTATCATGTTCTAAAGCCTCAATCTTTAAAACTGACTCCTTGAGAGCCAACTGGACACTTTGCAAATCATTTAGTTGTGGTTTAACATTGTTCAGTTCAATTAGGATAGTGTCAAGATATCTTTCACTATCAGCTCTTACAGTTTCCACAAATGCCAAATCACCACTTAATGATTCAGCCAGGTCCAGTTTTAGTTCAGGGTCAACCTGGTTATCATAGTCACATACCTTCTTCAGTATGATGTCCACCCATCTTCCAGAGATGACATCTTCTTTCACCACATGCTGCTGTTGTTGATCTTCCAAGGCCATGAAACACATGTCCCTTTCCTCTTCTTCATCGTCAGATGAGTCATCAGAGTACTCCCATTTTCCCTCAGTTTGTGCCATTAAGCACTGATCCTTTTTCTTTTCCATGGACAGGAGGGCAATCTGGGCCTTAAGCTTTTTGTATTTAGCTTTGTAGCTATCATCAGGCCGATTGAAATTAGGGACAGAGGGGCCAGTTTGGTTGTTCAACTGACTAGATCTGCATTCCTTCATAAAATGACCTTTCTTGCCACACTTATAGCATGTAAGATTAGTCTTATCCAGAGAGCTGGAGCTGGAAGCATTGTTGGGGCCATTAAATCTTTTGGATTTATGCTTAAACCTGTTAAAGGTTTTAGCAATCATGGCGACCAGATCATCATCGTCAGTTTCATTACAACCATCACTGTTTTCAGTGGTCAGTCCAGAGTTTAAGAAACTGTTCAACATCTCCTTCATCGAGTGTACCTGGACACTCTCAGCAGACATTAAAGCAGCACAAGGTCGCTCAGTTGCACTAGCAACCTTGGGACTCTGGGCATGGTTCATGGCATCTTGCTCAGCCACAAGTCTTGCAACATTATTATCTTCAGTGAATCTGAAGGCTCCATAGAGCGATGCAAGAGTATGAGTATGCAAGGTTTTACCTTGTCTTAAGACAAGAACCATGTTTTCCCATTTGGAAAGAAGAATATCACAAAAATTCTCAAGAAGAATATCCTTATCCTTCTCTACACCCAATCCTCTCAACTAATTGATGAGGCTAGAAAATCTGGTGTATGTACCAGTTAGACTTTCATTGGGCAAGGCAAAGAAGGATTCATACTTCTTGTTCAAAGCAACTTTTCTGGTGACAATAGTGTCATCACCTCCTTCAAATTGAATCACTAATTCATCCCACATAGACTTGGCACTGGGAAACAACACAAGTGTTGGAATTAGGTCTTCAGGGACAGCCCCAAGGATCATGTTTTTCAGTCTGGTGTCCAAGTCCACCAGTCTGCGATCCTCATCAGACCAATGGTCTTCTGGCTTTTCCCTTGAACCTCTTCTTCCAGTTGGATCAAGAAGAGGACTAACCACAAGGGACATGGGTATATATGGTCCATCCTTAAGGATTTTCAACATATACCTTTCAATCCCACCAAAATGCAAAAGCATTCTAGCCTTCCATGTACCGAATGTCTCACTGTTTCCATCAAATTTTGGAACAGGAGTGTTAGAGTAGTGTACATGGATATGGTTTGGGGCAGTAGGAGGAGGAGGGTTGGTGTTAACATTTTGAAAAGGTTGTGCATTAGTATTCGAGGGGTTTTCACTTGAACCAGAACCATCTCCACCTTCAGTAGTGTTCATCTTAGCAGATCTAGGCAAGTTTATTAGCCTTCTGCTCTGATACCACTTGTAAGTCCCAACTCATTAGATGGTACTACTGAAGACACCTCTATGTCGATGGTGGAGTTACTTTGCAATATATGCACTGAACTGGAGACGACCAGTTGCAGTGTGTATATACCAAGTTCTAGATAGATTACTTATATAAAAGACAATAAGTAAAGAACAATGCAATAATACAAATAACTTGTAAGATAACTTGATGAGACAATATGTATTTTTCAATGTGTAATTTATTTATTGATATTAAACAAATTACAAGGTTGATGCGGAACCAAGATAATACACGAATGTAAATATCCTAACAACCTATGAAATACAATTGATCTATACTCAGAATTTCTCAAGACAATCGAAACACTTAAAGTTGTGAAATGTTCCTTTTAGCGATTGAGAGAAGATTGCACAAGTTCACCAAGAATATTGCAGGTTTGCAAAGTGTGAACTCTATCGAAGTTTATTCGAAGAGGTTGTGTTCTTGGTTGTGCAAATGACTTGTATTTATAGGCAAAGTTAACATTGGGATGTTAACTTTAGCCGTACAAATGTGGTTGGGAGCATTTAAGGAATAGCATTTAATTCCTTAAAAAGCAGTGTAAAGTCGCATGTTAAAGTGACTTTACATAACCACCTTTATGTACCTTTTAATACTTAAATAATAAGATAAGGCTTATTATCCGGGTAAAGGTACATAAAGCATACAAGTCAATTCCTCGTAATCAGTGTAAAGCTTTGTAAGGGCTTTCCACTGATGGTCTCCAGTTTGTAACTGACTAGAATGCCAACTGGGCTTCGCTGCCATTGCCATTCTCTATCTTCCATTTGTTGTCTTCGACTTCAACTGGAATGCTTCTTCAACTTGGTCAGTTCTCAACTGGAGGAAGTCTTCAGTTGCGTTAACTGTACGGTGCAACTGGACTTCAATATATTTCTCGACAAATCATCTTGGTCACCAGTTTACTGGGTCACCAGATGCAGCTGGTGACTGGTCAGTGTGAACTGGTGACTGACCAGTTCCAGGTGAACTGGTCCTAACACTATACAAAAAGGAGTGGCGGCGCATCTTGTTGCCCGTTTGCCTTTTATTTCTATGTAAATTACTATATCTATTAATTAATTAGTTGAATTGCTAAAACATCCCCGTACTTTCGATTTTATTATATATACTAATGAAAACATACAAAAGAAAACCATCTCCACCTTCAGTAGTGTTCATCTTAGCAGATCTAGGCAAGTTTATTAGCCTTCTGCTCTGATACCACTTGTAAGTCCCCGTTAGATGGTACTACTGAAGACACCTCTATGTCGATGGTGGAGTTACTTTGCAATATATGCACTGAACTGGAGACGACCAGTTGCAGTGTGTATATACCAAGTTCTAGATAGATTACTTATATAAAAGACAATAAGTAAAGAACAATGCAATAATACAAATAACTTGTAAGATAACTTGATGAGACAATATGTATTTTTCAATGTGTAATTTATTTATTGATATTAAACAAATTACAAGGTTGATGCGGAACCAAGATAATACACGAATGTAAATATCCTAACAACCTATGAAATACAATTGATCTATACTCAGAATTTCTCAAGACAATCGAAACACTTAAAGTTGTGAAATGTTCCTTTTAGCGATTGAGAGAAGATTGCACAAGTTCACCAAGAATATTGCAGGTTTGCAAAGTGTGAACTCTATCGAAGTTTATTCGAAGAGGTTGTGTTCTTGGTTGTGCAAATGACTTGTATTTATAGGCAAAGTTAACATTGGGATGTTAACTTTAGCCGTACAAATGTGGTTGGGAGCATTTAAGGAATAGCATTTAATTCCTTAAAAAGCAGTGTAAAGTCGCATGTTAAAGTGACTTTACATAACCACCTTTATGTACCTTTTAATACTTAAATAATAAGATAAGGCTTATTATCCGGGTAAAGGTACATAAAGCATACAAGTCAATTCCTCGTAATCAGTGTAAAGCTTTGTAAGGGCTTTCCACTGATGGTCTCCAGTTTGTAACTGACTAGAATGCCAACTGGGCTTCGCTGCCATTGCCATTCTCTATCTTCCATTTGTTGTCTTCGACTTCAACTGGAATGCTTCTTCAACTTGGTCAGTTCTCAACTGGAGGAAGTCTTCAGTTGCGTTAACTGTACGGTGCAACTGGACTTCAATATATTTCTCGACAAATCATCTTGGTCACCAGTTTACTGGGTCACCAGATGCAGCTGGTGACTGGTCAGTGTGAACTGGTGACTGACCAGTTCCAGGTGAACTGGTCCTAACACTATACAAAAAGGAGTGGCGGCGCAGCTTGTTGCCCGTTTGCCTTTTATTTCTATGTAAATTACTATATCTATAAATTACTATATCTATTAATTAATTAGTTGAATTGCTAAAACATCCCCGTACTTTCGATTTTATTATATATACTAATGAAAACATACAAAAGAAAGACCATCTCTTTAACAATAACTGTTACTTGATAACAGGTTACAATTTCCAAACTCAATTCTGAATATATAACATAACTTTCGAGTTTCATTCCTGCAGTGTACAATGTACTCTAGCATGGTTACTTAGTCGTATTCTGTTACACAAAGAGAATGCATAATTAAGAAAACTAGTTTGCGGCTTTCAAATAAAATTATTTTATAACAGGGAAGAGCTTTAATACATCAAAATTGGGGTGCAACACCCAAAGTGTAGTCTCACTGCACAAAAACTCTCATTTCATTTTACTCCAAATTTGGATTATAATTATTGGAAGTCGCCGTTCTGAAATGTCTATATACTAATCAATATTTTTTTGAAAAATGGACAAAAATTATTCCACATTCGGACATGTTACCCAACCTGTCCTGCCTGACCCGTTATCATTATTCCTGCTCCATATGTGACAATTGACATTTAGGTAATGTTTACTTCAAAATTTTATGAGAGAAAGTAAGTTACAAAAAAAATTAATGGAGAATTCTGGCATTAGACTTGATGCAAACTTAATTGAGCAAAATTTGTATGTTGATGGTAATAGCAGATAGAACCGAGAAAAGAAAGACGGATATATACTAATGAAAACATACAAAAGAAAGACCATCTCTTTAACAATAACTGTTACTTGATAACAGGTTACAATTTCCAAACTCAATTCTGAATATATAACATAACTTTCGAGTTTCATTCCTGCAGTGTACAATGTACTCTAGCATGGTTACTTAGTCGTATTCTGTTACACAAAGAGAATGCATAATTAAAAAAAAGATTTTGCAAATAAAATTATTTTATAACAGGGAAGAGCTTTAATACATCAAAATTGGGGTGCAACACCCAAAGTGTAGTCTCACTGCACAAAAACTCTCATTTCATTTTACTCCAAATTTGGATTATAATTATTGGAAGTCGCCGTTCTGAAATGTCTATATACTAATCAATATTTTTTTGAAAAATGGACAAAAATTATTCCACATTCGGACATGTTACCCAACCTGTCCTGCCTGACCCGTTATCATTATTCCTGCTCCATATGTGACAATTGACATTTAGGTAATGTTTACTTCAAAATTTTATGAGAGAAAGTAAGTTACAAAAAAAATTAATGGAGACTATCTCCTATTTCAAAAGAAATATAAAGGCTAGATGCTTATAGCTAAATCATCAAGTGTTGTTGTAAAGGACTGTTCACATTCTTGTGTGATATGACAATAACAATCATGCGAATATAGAGCCAAAGACTCAGAGTCTCGGATCTACTGAAAGAAAAAAGTTGACTAACGGTAACAAGTCTATTGAAGTCGAGTATCGAGCATAAGCCTATATCCATTAGCATATGCTAGGAGTCAATGAGTATTATGTGATTATTCAATGGTTTACCAACCTGTGGAACTTATGACTGGTTTATCTCCACACTAGAGACTAAGTAGCTAAGAAAGGGAAAACTTGGTCAACAATTATGTAGACTATCTCCTATTTCAAAAGAAATATAAAGGCTAGATGCTTATAGCTAAATCATCAAGTGTTGTTGTAAAGGACTGTTCACATTCTTGTGTGATATGACAATAACAATCATGCGAATATAGAGCCAAAGACTCAGAGTCTCGGATCTACTGAAAGAAAAAAGTTGACTAACGGTAACAAGTCTATTGAAGTCGAGTATCGAGCATAAGCCTATATCCATTAGCATATGCTAGGAGTCAATGAGTATTATGTGATTATTCAATGGTTTACCAACCTGTGGAACTTATGACTGGTTTATCTCCACACTAGAGACTAAGTAGCTAAGAAAGGGAAAACTTGGTCAACAATTATGTAGACTATCTCCTATTGTTTGAAAGGAATAAAAAGAGTTGATGTTTATAGCTAAGTTATCAAACGTTGTAGTAAGGATTCTACTGTGATGTAACAATAACAATTCTGTAAGTGCAAAGTCAAAGACTTGATCATGAATGGACATGAGTCTGTTAGATAAAAATTACGAAAAGACTTTGACTAACATGAAGTCAATGTAGGGATAATGTTACATCAAACAATGCATACCAAATTGAGCTAAAGAGATAACAGTTTCATGGTAATTAAGAAAAAAAAAAGATTTTGCAAATAAAATTATTTTATAACAGGGAAGAGCTTTAATACATCAAAATTGGGGTGCAACACCCAAAGTGTAGTCTCACTGCACAAAAACTCTCATTTCATTTTACTCCAAATTTGGATTATAATTATTGGAAGTCGCCGTTCTGAAATGTCTATATACTAATCAATATTTTTTTGAAAAATGGACAAAAATTATTCCACATTCGGACATGTTACCCAACCTGTCCTGCCTGACCCGTTATCATTATTCCTGCTCCATATGTGACAATTGACATTTAGGTAATGTTTACTTCAAAATTTTATGAGAGAAAGTAAGTTACAAAAAAAATTAATGGAGAATTCTGGCATTAGACTTGATGCAAACTTAATTGAGCAAAATTTGTATGTTGATGGTAATAGCAGATAGAACCGAGAAAAGAAAGACGGATATATAACTATAAACAGGTACTTACAAATCTCCATCTGGGGATTCAAGATCCTGGTTGATAATATCCTCAAATGGTGCGACTGATGACTCGGCCAGAAATAACATTAACTCCTCATCATCAGTGTTCACATTTGTTGTTCCATTTTGTATCTTCTCGGATTCAGCAAACGTAGTAACCACGGTCTTCGTGATTTCAGCTGCCCATATCTACAAAAAACAATACAATTATACATACAGCTTTGCTGCTATGGAGTAACTATAAAGATTAATAAGGATACTAAAATCCTGAAAACATTTTTGAACATAATAATAATACACAAATCTTATATCAAAAAGATAGAATTAACCTTGGGATCAAACTCGGGGACACCTCCAGAATCAACAACACATCCTTTGATCTTCTTAAGTATCTCTTCTCTACCTTGCAATATGTTCAATATTGCACCATACCTGCAATGCATATACAATTTTTACATAAATAATAAGTATGAATGTACATATATAATTATACATACAGCTTTGCTGCTATGGAGTAACTATAAAGATTAATAAGGATACTAAAATCCTGAAAACATTTTTGAACATAATAATAATACACAAATCTTATATCAAAAAGATAGAATTAACCTTGGGATCAAACTCGGGGACACCTCCAGAATCAACAACACATCCTTTGATCTTCTTAAGTATCTCTTCTCTACCTTGCAATATGTTCAATATTGCACCATACCTGCAATGCATATACAATTTTTACATAAATAATAAGTATGAATGTACATATATAATTATACATACAGCTTTGCTGCTATGGAGTAACTATAAAGATTAATAAGGATACTAAAATCCTGAAAACATTTTTGAACATAATAATAATATGAATGTACATATATAATTATACATACATACTTCTATAATCGATCAAATTTAAATTTATATAAATAAATAGCGAACACACACGCAAGCCAACCAATATTACTAAACGTATGAAAGACCAAAAAACAATCCTCCTCATTCTTGTACTGCATCCACTCCACAATTTCATCAACCAAAACTTCAAGTCTGGCCTTCACATTATTCATACGTGGCATGAAATCTAAGACATCGTTGACCGAAGTAGCAAAGGTGACAGCATTGTTGGTGCATGTTTCTCGGTGACAAGAGCATTCTAGATGTGTGATGTATATTTATATATATTCAAGTCTTGTAATTTATCTTGTAATTACCGTTTTTCAATAATATTACCTTGGCATATATTGTTGATCATATTGGGATCCTTTTATGTTTATATGTTTGTTTATTATTTATGTTTTGCAGGTACTTAACATGAATGTAGACATTACATGTAAAGAGTAATTAAGTTAATATTGTTTCTGCGTTTAACAGCAGTTGAAATATTAACTTAATGAGTTGAAATATTAACTTAATGTACTTCCATATTAACTTAATGAGTTGAAATATTAACTTAATGAGTTGAAATATTAACTTAATGAGTTGAATATTAACTTAATGCAGTTGAAATATTAACTTAATGAGTTGAAATATTAACTTAATGTACTTCCAAAGGGAAGTTAAGTTAATGTGTTTCTGCGTATTAACAGCAGGAGAAACATTAAACTTAATGTTGGTTCTGCGTATTTACAACAGTAGAAACATTGGCTGAGTTAATGTTGTTTCTGCGTATTCACAGCAGTAGAAACATTGTCGTAGCTAATGTTGGTTCTGCGTATTTACAACAGTAGAAACATTGGCTGAGTTAATGTTGGTTCTGCGTATTTACAGCAGTAGAAACATTGTCGTAGCTAATGTTGGTTCTGCGTATTTACAACAGTAGAAACATTGGCTGAGTTAATGTTGGTTCTGCGTTTTACAGCAGTAGGAACATTAACTCAAATATTCCTAAGTGTCATTTGAGAGTTCTTGGGAACAAGCAAAAGTTTGCTTGTTCAAAAGAACACTCAAATGGTTTGAGAGTTTCTTGGGAACAAGCAAAAGTTTGCTTGTTCAGAAGAACTCTCAAATGGTTTGAGAGTTTCTGTGGAAACAAGCAAAAGCATGCTTGTACACAAGAACTCTCAAACAGGCCAATACCCTAATGGGCTTGACATGAGAACACTCAAATCCATTGGATTTGAGAGTTCTTGGTCCTTGCCTATAAATAGTGGGTGTGTGTTTGTGTGTTCTCAACAAGAGTGTAGAGAGAGAAACGAGCAAAACCTAGAGAGAGAAACCAAAGAACACGCACGGTTTATATTGTGGGTAGTGTAAAGTCCCTCACACGATGGTTTAACCCACGAGTGTAAAATAACAAGACAAGTATGAACTAGAATCGGACTAGTATTACTTCAATATAAATATGCAAGAATATAAACAAAGTAATAAATGACTTAAGCAATATTTAAACAAGTAAATAAATGGTGGAACACAAATGTAGTTTTCAAGTGTATTTTCTTTATTGATGTATAAACAAAATACAAGATCGTTGCGGAACCTAGATATTACACGTATGTAAGTATCTAAACAATCTTTGAATTACAAGTGATCTATACTTGCTAAATAAACTCCTTTGATCGATATACTTAGAGTTGTGAAGTATAACTGTTTAGATCAAGAGTATTTAAGCAAGTTCACCAATTTGCTAAAAAGTGATTTTCTCAAGGAAATGACTTTGTATTTATAGGCAACAAAATTCACCAGTGAATTCTCTGGAGACAGAGGTCAAGGGTTCGATCCTCATGCCCAGCAAGGCTGGAGGGCCTTTTCTACCTATGGTAGAACATGGAACCAGCCTCTTTACCTTTGGTAAGGGTAAGGCTGTCTACATCTCAACCTCCCCCATACACCGTCGAAGACGGTATTGGGACCCAAAAACCCGTGGAAGACGGCATTGGGAGTTACTTACATTTAATGATCCGACAAGAACATTAAATGTATTGGATAAGGAATAAGGATAAAGTCACATCAAATGCAAGTGTATCCTTTTATCCAACCACCTTTACACACGTATAAACTTTGGGAAAGAACAAGTGGATTGTTCTTTAGAAAGTGTGTAAAGGCAAAAGTCAATTACTCGATATCAGTGTTCAGACTTGTAAGGTCTAGAACACTGACAATCCTCCAGTGTACAGATCTGGTAAGACTTCCAGTGGACTCCGCCATTTGTCAGTCTTCTTTCTTCAGACTGCAGTCTTTGACTTCAGTCAGAATGTCTTCAGTAGAGTTGATCTGGACTGGGGTGAAGTCCAGTGAGCTAATCTGGAGAATACTCCAGATTTCCTATACAAGTATTTGCTCACTGGTCTTCCATTATTTCTGAACAAATCTTCAGAAGGACTCCAGTTTCCAAGTCTGGAGTAGGTCCAGTAAATATCATTTCTGGACAGATCTTCAGTAAGGCTCCAGTAGTCGAGTCTGGAGCGAGTCCAGTAAATCTGGACCTAACAAATTCCCCCTATTTGTTTAGAAATAATGCAAGTATTTTCAGGCTTATAGATATACAAATTTGTATGCCTGGAAAATACTTAGTCGATTTAAGTCTAAAAAATCTAAGTTACTGGAAAACACTTTATAGATCATGAGTGTTTTCAGTTTCATCTTTTAAGTTCTAACTTAGACTAAATCTGATCATTTACTTATATGAAATTAAAAATTGCAACTAATATTACTTTCATCAACTGGAAAATAGTTACAACTTTCATCAAACGATTAATTACAATAAGTACATGATAAAAGATTCAGGCCCTTCTTTTTGATGACTGCCCTGGTGCATCTTCAGTAGCCTTCCTCTTTGGTGATGGAGATGATGGAACAGACACTGGTGGTCTCAAACCCAACACAGCTTCCATTTGTTGTATTCTTCTCCAGACCTTCTCAATTCTTTTCATAAAGGCCCTTACATCAGGAGATAAATCAGTTTTACCTTTAAAAGTCAATCCTATCTCCTTCAGTTCAGTCCATCCAAAAGCTTGGACTGTTGTATCTTTCCTTTCATCTGTAAAGTTACCCTCCCTGGTCAACTTTATATTAAATCTGGTCATCCCTTGATGATTTTCAGCCAACTTGATTTCAGCATCAACAATCCTTCTGGCATTAGCCCTAAAATTTATCATTTGTTCATAAGAGGCTTTCTGCTTTGCCAAATGGACCATATATTCAGTTTCCTTGGATACACCACTCTGTTGTCCTTCAGTGGACTGGAGTTGTTGGCGATTAATTCTCAGAGAAGTATCCAGGGGAATGAAAGTGCTCACATCAGCATCCTTTATTGCCTTGATTTGTTTGGCAGTAAGCTTCGGCAGACCAGTCAATCTTTTTCTGTACTCTAACTCCAGAGCACCAGCGTTCTTTCTAATCTTTCTCTGGAGGTTCACCAGTTCCTCCCTTCTTTGCCTTATCAACTCTGGAATGGTAACACCATAAATTAATGAATCATATACCTGTTCTTCTTCAGCGTAGAACGAGCGTATATGAACATCATTCAATGCATCTAGACATTGATGAACTCTGGGATCATCCTTCATCTTCTTGAACACTTCAATGTTAATGCCTAACCTTCCAGCATTATAAGAGTCCAGAGTCCCATGATTAGCCATATCCCTATGATGGGCCAGCAGTTCATCTCTTTGATTCTTCTTGAAGATTTCAATCATGATGCATTGTTGTTCTAACTTCTTGGCAGTTTCATCATCAGCATCTTCAGTTTGCTCTTCTTCTTCACCAGATACCACTTTTTCTTTTCCTTTAACTGCCTTCAGAGTTGATGGAATATCTGGGAAGGACTCAAATTGGGGCTCACTGGCTTCAGTGCCAGTAGCTTCTTCTTCTTCACCAGATACCACTTTTTCTTTTCCTTTAACTGCCTTCAGAGTTGATGGAATATCTGGGAAGGACTCAAATTGGGGCTCACTGGCTTCAGTGCCAGTAGCTTCTTCAGTTAGCCCGGTTTCAGTGCCATATGCTCTTTGTGCTAATTCTTTTAATGTCATTTGGTCTATTTGGTCACCAGATGATGGAACAGATGATTTTTCCCCCTTGGAATGATCACTAGTCCTGGACTTGAGATCATTCCATAATTCTTCCATCATATGCCTGTCCAGAGAACCAAAAGTTCTTCCTTGTGCTGGCATGGAATCAGTCATACCTTTCTTGAGTGCCAGCACTTCTTTCTTCATATTTTCAATTTCTTCTGGCAAGTGCTTAGGCAACTCAGTGTCTATCATCTGAACAGCTTCAGGCAACAAGCTATCTTGAATGGTTCTTAGAACAGAAGCAGAGATATCATCAGTGATTGTTTTCAGCATATCACCCCTAAATTTTCTAACAATTTCATCACTAAGGGTGCTGACAATATCATTTTGATCTAATGTTGGCCTGCTCTCCAATGAACCAACCCTTGTAACCAGCTTCTCAACCTCTTCTTTCAGACCTGCCAGTGGTTGAACAATCTTACTATCCACTGCAGTCTGAACAGAAAACAAAAAAAAAAAAAAAAAAAAAAAAAAAAAAAAAAAAAAAAAAAAAAAAAAAAAAAAAAAAAAAAAAAAAAAAAAAAAAAAAAAAAAAAAAAAAAAAAAAAAAAAAAAAAAAAAAAAAAAAAAAAAAAAAAAAAAAAAAAAAAAAAAAAAAAAAAAAAAAAAAAAAAAAAAAAAAAAAAAAAAAAAAAAAAAAAAAAAAAAAAAAAAAAAAAAAAAAAAAAAAAAAAAAAAAAAAAAAAAAAAAAAAAAAAAAAAAAAAAAAAAAAAAAAAAAAAAAAAAAAAAAAAAAAAAAAAAAAAAAAAAAAAAAAAAAAAAAAAAAAAAAAAAAAAAAAAAAAAAAAAAAAAAAAAAAAAAAAAAAAAAAAAAAAAAAAAAAAAAAAAAAAAAAAAAAAAAAAAAAAAAAAAAAAAAAAAAAAAAAAAAAAAAAAAAAAAAAAAAAAAAAAAAAAAAAAAAAAAAAAAAAAAAAAAAAAAAAAAAAAAAAAAAAAAAAAAAAAAAAAAAAAAAAAAAAAAAAAAAAAAAAAAAAAAAAAAAAAAAAAAAAAAAAAAAAAAAAAAAAAAAAAAAAAAAAAAAAAAAAAAAAAAAAAAAAAAAAAAAAAAAAAAAAAAAAAAAAAAAAAAAAAAAAAAAAAAAAAAAAAAAAAAAAAAAAAAAAAAAAAAAAAAAAAAAAAAAAAAAAAAAAAAAAAAAAAAAAAAAAAAAAAAAAAAAAAAAAAAAAAAAAAAAAAAAAAAAAAAAAAAAAAAAAAAAAAAAAAAAAAAAAAAAAAAAAAAAAAAAAAAAAAAAAAAAAAAAAAAAAAAAAAAAAAAAAAAAAAAAAAAAAAAAAAAAAAAAAAAAAAAAAAAAAAAAAAAAAAAAAAAAAAAAAAAAAAAAAAAAAAAAAAAAAAAAAAAAAAAAAAAAAAAAAAAAAAAAAAAAAAAAAAAAAAAAAAAAAAAAAAAAAAAAAAAAAAAAAAAAAAAAAAAAAAAAAAAAAAAAAAAAAAAAAAAAAAAAAAAAAAAAAAAAAAAAAAAAAAAAAAAAAAAAAAAAAAAAAAAAAAAAAAAAAAAAAAAAAAAAAAAAAAAAAAAAAAAAAAAAAAAAAAAAAAAAAAAAAAAAAAAAAAAAAAAAAAAAAATTCTCATTCCCAGCAAACAAGTTCATTTCTGATGCTAAATTATTTGACAATAGGGATTTGAAATCAGAAATAACCTGGGAAGAGCTCTGGAGTGATCTCTCCAGGTCCGCCACCTTACTAAGAAGGCCTTGGACCTCGGCAGAAGATGAAGTGGAGAGACCACTGGTCGGTTCCAGATGAGAGGTCATTCTTTCCATTACTGGTACTTGTGCCCAGACCTCTTCAGTTTCAATAGTTCCAGCATTTATAACTGTAGAGTCTGGCACACCTTGTTCAGAAGGGTTGACTGGGGTTTCGATAGGTGGTGGTTGAGATTGTGAAGTTTGAATGAATGGGGTGAAGTATGGAGTTGATTGTGGAATTGAAGGTGGTGGAGGTGGTGGTGGTGGTGGTGTGCTTGATTCTGGTGGGGGTGGAGGCATTTCTGTTTCTGGAGGGGTAATATTTGTTTCTGGTGGAGGTGGTGGCATTTCTGGAAGACTTTCAACTTGCACATTATCTTCACCCAGAAAATTCATATCTACATCAAGATTTTGACCTTCAGAAATGGGAGAATCAGCCCCATCCCAAAACATATCACCAGTAACATCACCAGCCGATGTACCAGCCTGATCACCAGCCTGAACATTCAAATCAATCTGAGCCTCTTGCTCATCAGTCTGGACAACCTGTTCTACCTGCTCAACCTGCTCAACAACTTCTACATTCTCAACCTGTTCAATATTTTCAACATTCTCCTCTTCAAAAATGGGAGAATCAGCCCCATCCCAAAACATATCACCAGTAACATCACCAGCCGATGTACCAGCCTGATCACCAGCCTGAACATTCAAATCAATCTGAGCCTCTTGCTCATCAGTCTGGACAACCTGTTCTACCTGCTCAACCTGCTCAACAACTTCTACATTCTCAACCTGTTCAATATTTTCAACATTCTCCTCTTCAAAAATGGGAGACCCATCCAGATCCATTACATCACCAGCCTGTCTTGCTGGGTTTACCTGGACTCCACCTCTCATCAGACGCCTACTAGATCTAGGTCGTCTGGAACGATCAACATTTTCTGGTTGCACACCTTCTTCTGGAGCAACTTGCCTTATTGGTTGTACCATCTCTACAACCTGAACATCTTGGTCATCACCAGGTCTTTCAACAACTTGTACTTCACCTGGTGCCTCTGTTTGTTCCCTTTGAAAAGTTAACATGGCTGGAGGAATATCTACCTCTCCAGTTCTTGATTGAAGGTTGGTCAGGTCCCTCATAAACTCACTCACAGAAAAGTGAGTAGTATCATAATCATACTGATCTCCTAAAGCACTTCTAAACATAAGGGAAAGAAAACGAATAAATGGAACATGGGGTTTTCTCCCTTTTGCTTTCAATCGATCTACCAAGTCATTGAACAAGATCTGAGCAAAATCTACTCTTATTCCGAACCACAAACAATAGGCAATCTGGAGCTGGGTTTGATTTATCTGATCAAGACCCCCAGAACTACCTCCCAGACATTCAACTAAATGTGTGAAGAAAAATCTCCACGAGTCTGTCAGCCTACTCATATATATTGTGCCTTTTCTCAACAACTGGCCATGGTCATCAAGAATTTCTGTGTGCCCCATCATCCTGCATACTTCCCTGTAATTTATGCCAGAGGGAAGTTCGATGGGCAATTCATTCTGGTCAAGATAATTCAACTGTAAAACTGACCTGAGTAAACTTACTGAGAAACTCAAGGATCTGGTACCACCCCTAAGAGTATAAGAAATTGATGAGGTTTCTTCATTATAAAATGCGGAGTACCAGAATTCACACAAATAGTCATGGTACATTCTCCCTGGATTTAGGGTTAATGCACCATACAGAGGGCATGAGAGAAAGAAAGTATTCAATCTCCCAATGATAGATTGAGCAGGATGAGCACTGGAAAGTTTGGCCATCCAGTTATTCATATTGATTCGAATAGCTTTGGCCTCAAGAGTAATGTGTCTGGGCTTAGCAACATTATCAACCGGAGCATATTCGGCAGATAGAAGATTTTTGGGCGAGTTTGATTGTCTTGGTGCCATTTATGATTGATAGATGAAGATGAAATTGAATAAATTTAGGGTTTTTGAAGAAGAAATTAATGAATTTGCAGTTAATATGAGAGTTTTAATGATTGGAAAAAAAATGAAGGAATGAAGAATTGAATGAAGGAATTTTAAGATTTGGGAGTAAATGTTCGAAGTAAATGTAAAGTGAAAGTGAAAATGGGTATATATAGGAGAGATAATGTGGAACTCAAACGGGTTAATTTGAAATTATCAAATATAATTTTGATCGGGTTTTGAGATCCGCATTAAGTACATCACATCACACATTAATGTGTGATGGTTCACCGCCCACAAAAACTAACAACTTGTTCTTTTTGTCTTCCCAAGGTAAAAATACCATCATTTTGTTTGAAAAATTACATGCCACGTAGGATTTATAAGATAAATATCTTTGAAAAAGTTTGCTTACGTGGCACGCACAATGACCAAGTATTTAAAAAATATTGTGACTCAATTCAGTCCATCTGGAGGTTGACTAGACACTCCAGTATCACTGGTGGATTAGTCCAGTGAAGCATGTACTGATGGTACACTGGAGGGACACTCCAGTAAAGTACCAGTGAAAACCATTTTGAAAGACTGGTAACTTCAAACATGCACGTCAACTAATACAGACAAATGAGAGGGACATATTTACAAGGAGACAAAGTCACCTCAAACACGCACTTCAACCTGTTCAATTACCAGTGAGAGGGACACATTTACAAAGCACCAGTAATATTTTCTGGACAATTCGTCCAGTAAGAAAATTATGTCCAGTGAGAAAATAACTTAATAAATTCCCCTTGAACTTTAAACATTTTTAAGAAAAATATATCTTTCAAAGTCTTCCCCCTGGAATGTTGATCCAGAAATCTATTAATGCAAAGATAGTACACAAAGGCGTTCGATATCTGGGCATTCATAAATTTATAAATCTTTAAATCAAAGATCCTTGATAGTACACAAAGGCGTTCAATACCAAGGTTCCAGATTTAAGGGTTTAACATTCCCAACTCACCAACAAGATATTCAAAAGTTTTGACATCCAGTGGTTTCGTAAAAATGTCAGCGAGTTGTTTGTCAGTGGGGATAAAATGGAGTTCAATGTTTCCTTTCACAATATTATCACGAATGAAGTGATACCTGAGATCAATGTGCTTGGTTTTGGAGTGCATGACTAGATTGTTTGAGATAGCAATGGCACTGGTATTATCACAAAAGATTGGAGTCTTTGAATACTTAATACCATAATCAAGCAACTGGTTCTTCATCCAGAGTATCTGAGCACAACAACTGGCTGCAGACACGTATTCAGCTTCAGCAGTGGACAATGAAACTGAAGTTTGCTTTTTACTGGTCCAACTGACCAGTTTGCCACCAAGGAAATGACATCCACCAGTTGTGGATTTCCTGTCTATCTTACAACCTGCATGATCTGAATCTGAATAACCCATTAGATCCATGCCTGAGCCTTTGGGATACCAAAGACCCAAACTGGGGACACCCTTAAGGTACTTCAGTATGCGCTTAACAGCAAGCATATGAGATTCCTTTGGATTAGACTGATATCTGGCACATAAACATGTTGAAAACATTATATCTGGTCTACTGGCAGTTAAATACATCAGTGAACCAACCATGCCTCTTTAGACAGTGGTGTTCACTGGTTTTCCATCTGGATCAGAGTCCAGTGTCAGTGGTGCAGAAATTGGAGTGGGTTTAGATGGTGAAGAGTTCATATCATATTTCTTTAAAAGATATCTAACATATTTTTCCTGATTAATAAAGATGCCATCTTTGTTTTGTTTAATCTGGAGTCCAAGAAAATATGTTAATTCACCCATCAAACTCATTTCATATTCAGTGGACATTATTTTTGAAAATTTCTTGCACATGTTTTCATCAGTAGACCAAAAATAATATCATCAACATAAATTTGTACCATTAACAGATTACCTTTCTCATGAAGAATGAATAAGGTATTGTCAATTGCACCTCGTTTAAAACCATTTTTCAACAAATGTTTAGTCAGAGTGTCATACCAGGCACGTGGGGCTTGTCTGAGGCCATACAGCGCTTTGTCCAGACGATATACCCAATGTGGATGCTTTTCATCAACGAAACCTGGAGGTTGTCTGATGTAAACTTCTTCTTCAAGCTTTCCATTCAAGAAAGCACTCTTTACATCCATCTGGTAGACCCTGAACTGATGATTAGCAGCGAATGCTAAGAATATTCTGATCGCTTCAAGTCTAGCCACTGGAGCAAATGATTCATCAAAGTCGACATCTGACTGGCAGTAGCCTTGTGCTACCAGTCTGGCCTTGTTTCTGATTACGTGGCCATCTTCATCTACTTTATTTCTGAAGACCCATCTTGTTCCAATTGGTTCTTTCTTTCCAACTGGGAAAGAAACCAGATACCAGACCTTGTTCCTTTCAAACTGGTGAAGCTCTTCTTGCATAGCAGTCACCCAGCTTGGATCTTCCATAGCCTCGTCAATCTTTTTTGGTTCATTCAGTGATAAGAAACTGACATATAAGCATTGATCACTGGAGGCTCTTCTGGTCTGAACTCCTCGACTGGAGTCACCTATGATCTGATTAATAGGATGAGCTTTTGTCCATCTGGAGTACTGACCAGGATTGTTACTGACAACAATATCAGTGCAAGAATTTAGTTGAGTCTCCTCTGAAGTTGCTTCAGGAGGAGGTTCTTCATAAACTACTTCAACATCTTCATCTGATTCATTTAAATCACGATTTGCATCATGAAATTCTTCATATGAAGGCATTTCTTGTAGTATAGGTTCAGTTTGAATTTCTTCATTTGAACACAATTCTGGTATGCTCTCAACTGACACTGATACTGGGGGAGCAGTACGAACATCTGATCCAATATTAATTTCAGAGGGTAGTTTGAAAATAATAGAAGGATAGAATGGAGTACTACTGGGTTGTTTCTTCTTCTGAATAGGTTCCAGATCAGGATGACTGGAAACTTTATCTTCTGAATCTTCTTTATTGTAGTTGATAAGATCAGATTCACAGAAGACAATTGGAGTTACTGGGGGAGTGTCAAGGGCTGGTTTGTTGATTGCAACATTTGATTCATCGAAAGTAACATGTATGGATTCTTGTACTTTCTCCAGTCTCTTGTTGTAAACTCTGAAGGCTTTACGAATGGCTGAATATCCTAAGAAATATCCTTCATCAGCTTTGGCATCAAATTTGCCTAACTGAGTGGAGTCGTTCAGGATGTAAACTGGACATCCAAAAACGTGAAAATAACCAATATTTGGTTTTCTATTTCTCAATATTTCATAGGAAGTCTTCTTGTGTCGCTTCACGTACACTGATCGATTCTGGATGTGGCAAGCAGTTGCAATTGCTTCAGCCCAGAAACTGGTAGGAAGACCAGATTCAGCTAGCATACTCCTGGCAGCTTCTATCAGCGTTCGATTTTTCCTTTCTACCACTCCATTCTCCAGAGTTGCATTCTGGAATTCTGTTCCATTGTCGCTTCTTAACTGACACTTTTCGCTTATGCTTCAGTTCAATCTGCTTGATAAGAGAGATGATTTCAGCAGCAGCTTCATTTTTAGACCCGAAAAAGACCACCCAACAATATCTGGAGAATTCATCTACGATCACCAGGGTGTATCTTTTACCAGCACGAGTCTGAACATTCACTGGACCAAAGAGGTCCATATGAAGCATGTGAAGTGGTTCAGTAATGCTGAAATTCTGTCTGGTCTTGAAACTGGCAAGTTTCTGCTTTCCCATCTCACATCCTGGACATGGCCTTTCCTTTTTGAAAGAAACTGAAGGTATCCCATTTGCCAGTTGTTTTCTAGACAACTTATTAATATTTTTGAAATTTAAATGGGATAACCTCTTATGCCATAACCAGTTTGTGTCTTCATCAGCTTGAGTGTAGAAACATTGCTCTGAAGAAGAGCTTTCCATATCCATCACATACACGTTCCCTTTTCTGGGAGCAATCAACACTACCTTCCAGTCCTTGTTGAATACAATGCCATGAACAATATTGAATAGAACTTGATAGCCATCATCACACAGTTGTCTTACACTGATCAGGTTATATTTCAAACCATTCACATATGCAACACGTCTGAATTTGACGTGTCCATTGTTCAGAACACCATACCCCTCAGTCTTTCCACAACCATCATTTCCAAAAGTAATGGAAGGTCCATCAGAAATGATGAAATCCTCCAGCAGGGTCTTACATCCGGTCATCGTTCTGCCAGCTGCACTGTCAAGATACCAGGTATGCTTATTTCGATCGCCCTGCACATCCACCAGATATATCAGTTAGATTTGGGAACCCATCGACTGATGGGTTCACTGGATCCTCCCTTATGGATCCCTGGGGGTACCAATTGTAAAGTCCCTCACACGATGGTTTAACCCACGAGTGTAAAATAACAAGACAAGTATGAACTAGAATCGGACTAGTATTACTTCAATATAAATATGCAAGAATATAAACAAAGTAATAAATGACTTAAGCAATATTTAAACAAGTAAATAAATGGTGGAACACAAATGTAATTTTCAAGTGTATTTTCTTTATTGATGTATAAACAAAATACAAGATCGTTGCGGAACCTAGATATTACACGTATGTAAGTATCTAAACAATCTTTGAATTACAAGTGATCTATACTTGCTAAATAAACTCCTTTGATCGATATACTTAGAGTTGTGAAGTATAACTATTTAGATCGAGAGTATTTAAGCAAGTTCACCAATTTGCTAAAAAGTGATTTTCTCAAGGAAATGACTTTGTATTTATAGGCAACAAAATTCACCAGTGAATTTTGTGCCGTACAAATATGGTTGCATACATTTAATGATCCGACAAGAACATTAAATGTATTGGATAAGGAAAAGGATAAAGTCACATCAAATGCAAGTGTATCCTTTTATCCAACCACCTTTACACACGTATAAACTTTGGGAAAGAACAAGTGGATTGTTCTTTGGAAAGTGTGTAAAGGCAAAAGTCAATTACTCGATATCAGTGTTCAGACTTGTAAGGTCTAGAACACTGACAATCCTCCAGTGTACAGATCTGGTAAGACTTCCAGTGGACTCCGCCATTTGTCAGTCTTCTTTCTTCAGACTTCAGTCAGAATGTCTTCAGTAGAGTTGATCTGGACTGGGGTGAAGTCCAGTGAGCTAATCTGGAGAATACTCTAGATTTCCTATACAAGTATTTGCTCACTGGTCTTCCATTATTTCTGAACAAATCTTCAGAAGGACTCCAGTTTCCAAGTCTGGAGTAGGTCCAGTAAATATCATTTCTGGACAGATCTTCAGTAAGGCTCCAGTAGTCGAGTCTGGAGCGAGTCCAGTAAATCTGGACCTAACAGGTAGTACTCGACTCACGCACGAACCGCAAACACACACCCGGTTTGGTTGGTTTGTAGACTTAGATTACCACGTTGGTTGGTAAGGTTTGTCCGGAGAGCCGCCTCACTATATTAACCAAATACGAGTGTTTATATTCACGCAAAAAGATATATATATATATATATATATATATATATATATAAATAGATATAAAAACCGTGGGTTATCTCGAGAATTTACCTCGACATATCCTTAATATATATATATATATATATATATATATATATATATATATATATATATATATATATATATATATATATATATATATATATATATATATATATATATATATATATATATATATATATATATATATATATATATATATATATATATATATATATATATATATATATATATATATATATATATATATATATATATATATATATATATATATATATATATATATATATATATATATATATATATATATATATATATATATATATATATATATATATATATATATATATATATATATATATATATATATATATATATATATATATATATATATATATATATATATATATATATATATATATATATATATATATATATATATATATATATATATATATATATATATATATATATATATATATATATATATATATATATATATATATATATATATATATATATATATATATATATATATATATATATATATATATATATATATATATATATATATATATATATATATATATATATATATATATATATATATATATATATATATATATATATATATATATATATATATATATATATATATATATATATATATATATATATATATATATATATATATATATATATATATATATATATATATATATATATATATATATATATATATATATATATATATATAT